>NW_021011503.1:926459-1064473 GCF_003987935.1 Bombyx mandarina
GGTGGCAAGGAGGCTCTGCGTTCTACCTCACTGTCTACTAATTCTACATGAACAGGGTCCACGGATTGAGTGCTGGGCGTGCACTGGGTTTGCAATGTATCGGCCAGCAGCTCTGCTTTTTCGTCATCATCGAACGCCGCGAGTCGGCCTGAGGGGCCTACGAGGGGGGGCATAGTTACTACCGTATCCGATTTGAGAGTACGAGCTAAGCGGTAGTAAGACCTTTGGGAGGGCGCGAGTCCTTCTAAGAAATCAGACCATCTGGCATCTCGGACTTCGGCGATGCGAGACTTTACGTCGCGTTGTAGGGCACGCATTCGAAAACGATTTTCCGCGGTAGGATACCTGTCGTAGGCGCGTATCGAGGCGTTCTTAGCTCTAAGGAGTTCCCTAATATCGTCGGACAATTTGAAGCGGTAAAGGAAGTCCTCCGCTACAACTTGTTTCGATGACCTATCTAATGTCGAAGTGATGTGTGACGTTAAGATGTCTATGGCTTCAGCGGTATCCTGAGGAGACGGGATAGAGTCCGGGTTAAACGGGAGCGATGGTGGATCAGATTCAGCCAGGCTGATGCCCAGCGTGTGCCAACCCACCACAGTCCTCGTGACGGGAAATCTGTAATTCAAGTGAAAGCCTAGGATTTAGGTAAAATGGCTCCTCGAATTTAAAGACGCGAAGATTGTGAAATCAACGGGCACGTGAAAATACCAGCTTAGCCATGAGCGCTTGGAGCGTTTTTGAACAACGCTTATCAATATTATCAACCCGTTAATAAAGGTAATAATGTTATGCCGGTAAGAATAACGCCATCTGACGTCAAATAGCGAAATTGGATATCGAAACGGCTAGTACTATCGGAACTGTTCTGGAAAATTCTACACATAATGCGTTGCATAGACACGACATGAAGCTAGTTAGTAGGTTATTATCAGTTCAATTCGAACCGAAACAACGAACACATTACCTGAAGCGAAGCGCAAGAATTGAGTGAATTGCGATATTCAAGTATCCCTGAGAAATCGAGTTTTAATTAGTACTAGTGGTCCCCCGGTAGTCGAAATTCGACTATAATTAATTAAAATTATAAGTTTGTACACTATTATGATTCTATTGTCACAGATTTCGCTTTAGTCAAATCTTCTTATCTTATACCTTTAAACGAGCAATTCTTGTATCTGGGAAACGGCTCCAATGATTTTCATAAAATTTAGTATACAGAGGATTTCGGGGGCGATCTAGCCACGATTTATTTTCAGAAAATGTTGTTTTATTCGTGTTTTCAATAATCAACTTTATCGATAATCAACTTTGTGACTCTTCCCGACATCTATTGGCGAATAATAATACTATTTTCTTAATTGAGAGCAACTAAATGCTTTAAAGATACAACAAGTTGGCGATATCAAAAAAAAAAAAAAAAATACCGGTCATCATCTAGTATTAATAAAGACAAACAATATTTAATCTATTCTCAATTTAACCACAGACTATAAGCAATAAGAAAAGTTTGACAATAAACCAAGAGTATATATACTTATGTGTGTATGTCAAATACATGGCAGTCCACTGCTGGACATAGGCCTCCCCCAAAACTCGCCACTGAACCCGATCTTCGGTTCTACGCATCCAATTACTGCCAGCTGCCTTGCGCAAGTCGTCGCTCCGTCTAGCAGGAGGGCGTCCTACACTACGTTTGCCGGTTCGCGGTCTCCACTCCAGAACACGTCTACCCCAACGGTTATCGGTTCTGCGACATATGTGACCAGCCCACTGCCACTTCAGCTTACTAACTCTGCGAGCTATATCGATCACTTTGGTTTTTGCCCGAATGATCTTTGCCCGAATATTGCATATTCGGTCTCGCAATGACAAACCAAGCATAGCTCGCTCCATAGCTCGCTGAGTAACTTTTAATTGGTGGACTAGTCGCACAATCCGTGTCCACGTTTCGGCTCCGTAGGTAAGCACGGGTGTGCGTTATGCTTTTTTATTGGATTTTATGTATTTTTTATACATAATTTAATATAACTATTAACATTCTGCACTCCGTCTCTACATTCTCTATAAGTGTGGGAAATTTCATACTCCTCCATCCGCTCAATTTTCGTAAAAAGGGGTACAAAGTTTTTGCTTCACGTATCAATATTATTATATCGATTTCGGTGAACAGTTTTATTTATCCCTAGCCCCAGCGCATGAAAATAATGTGAGTAGGTGTTATTAATTATCATAATTGGCAACACGTGTCAATCATTAACGTTATTACTCTTTGTCGTCTCAATGATATGATTGACATGACCGGCATCACGATTATTGGCCCCTGTAATCTGTATTTAGAACGCAATCGCCTGGAGAGTGCTTGTAATCTGTATCAATAGTTGTAAATTGTTAAATCCAATGTATATTTTAAGGACAGATGATAAAGGCTTAAAGGAATCGGATTTGTGAAAAATCCTACGTGAAGAAAAGTATTTTGAGGATGAGGCAAAGACGATGGCTTAGTGGAAACATATTTTATAATAATCTCTTTTTACACGTCAGCATTGTAATGGCGGTAAAGCAAGTAAAAAAAAAAGTTGTGATAATCGAACCCACATATTTGTTCATAACTTTTTTAATAGTATTGTTTTTTTTTTTTTTAAAGTAGTTCAATCAGATTTCAAAATATCATGGTAAAACAAATCAAAGTGAAAAATTCTACTAACATAATCGAAGAACTAAAAAGGTTGTAAAATAAAAATGAAATATGGCCATTAAAATAAACAAAACTTAAAATTAGGATAGCGATCCATGAACTACTCATAAAATTGTATTATATCTTTATGTGAATCACGTGTTTTTCAATTACGTAATCTCATTACCATTCTTATTTAAAAGTCTTAAGTAGGGGATTTTGCTGCGTTCAAACATACTCTCTACTCTATATTAAAATAAGGGCCGTGATAAAAGCAAATACATTTCAGAGAGTTCACTTATATTTTTCGTCTTATTTGAGAAATAAAAATGTTTTTTTATCAGCAACGAATTTATCACTGTCATCAAAATCCGAATGACATGTTCCAAGGTTCGTCGCAGTAACCGGTAATACGCTACCGGCTTCAAGCTTATTTTTTATTGCCTAGATGGGTGGATAAACTCACAGCCCACCTGCTGTTAAGTGGTTAGCGGAGCCCATAGAGATCTACAATGTAAATGCGCCACCCTCCTTGAGATATAAGTTCCAAGGTCTCAGTATAGTTACAACGGCAGCCCCGCCCTTCAAACCGAAGCGCATTACTGCTTCATGACAGATATAGGCAGGGTGGTGGTACCTACCCGTGCGGACGCACAAGAGGTCCTACCATTAGTAAAAAAGTGATTTCTGGGGTCTTCGCTCAGGCGTCGGTCCACATTGTTGGAGACCTTCGGGTGCACGGCTATTATTCTAAATTCTAAAGTACATGGGATTATCTGTTCACAGAGTAAAGCTTAATTGATGTATTATTATGTAAAAGCAGCCGATTCGTAAGAAATAGTATATTACACCCCTTGGGAAGGAAAATAAGAAAAGCCCCAGGTTTACTTTTTTACTTTCCAAGGGCTGTTTACTATTTTTTTGTCCGACAAAGGCGGAAAGCGGCAACTTTGTTTAGCGCAGCGTGACGAAAGTTGCCACTTTCCGACCGGAGGGGAAAAAATGTTTTTAACCATCGCAACAGAACCCGTGTTAATAAAAATGTCAATCATCTGCCTTCCGCAAAGTGAAAATAAAGATTACGCCGCGAAGACAGCGAAACGTACAATTCAAATTAAGAATGAGTTGTACAACTCCAACACAACCTAGCCTTCTGTATTTCTTCTGAATTGTGGCGAACGGAAATAGACCTTTCATTTTATCGCATGCGAAGTATCTTAATTTGGCTTTTATTACATGGGCGGTCTGAATAACGACATAATACGTCGACTTACCGTCTGCGTCCCTCGTGACACCTCTGATAACAGTACCATTAAGCGTCCCTTTAACTAGAATGGTAATTAAGAAACCCAATTTCGAAATTTAATCATGAAAATTTCTTGGAAAGAAATCTACAGCTGCTGGCTACCTTGGAATACCTAGTAATACGTTATTAGAATTCAATCAATCAAGTAAGTATTCGATTTTACTAGTTTCGTTTAGAACAAGACATATAACGAAAAAAAATTAAATGAAATTTTTATTAGCAGCTAATTACACTTACAATTTAATGGAGAAACATCGAAATTCAACACTACTTATTTAATCTATGTGTGACTCGTTACTACTCCGCCAAGACAATCCCAACCTTCATAGGGTATCAAATTTTAAAATTATTTTTAATAAATAAAATTTGAAAGAATTCTTAATTTTTCTTAATTATAAAAAAAATAAAAAAATTATTAGTAAAACAATGTATAATTTTATACCAAATGTAATATATTATTGTAGGATTGGTAAGAACGGAACGTATGAATAGAGTGTGGAACGGAGCGTTAAGATGTGAGTGAGAGAAAACGAAAAGAAAGAGAGAAGAGAATGACAGATGGAATGACAGAGAATTGGAAGATGGCGAAGACGGTTGAAAAATGAGTAAGACGTAATAAAATTAGTCTTAATTATTAATTACTATTATAATAGAAGATTTTGGAATAGTGTAACTTTTATGCGCTGCGATCCCTATTCTACATTTTTGGGGGCTCGTCCGGGATAAAAACAAATATTGGTCCCGGGATAAAAACAAATATTCGTCCGTGATAAATGACAAATATTCGTTCGGGATCGACGCCATAAAAATTTCAAAATTTTAACGAAAGACGTGGAAATAGACAAAAATACAACGACGACGAATAAACGACGATTATTAAGAAGAAGACGAATTATAAAAACGTAAGAAGATTTCAAGAAGAAGATTTGAAGACGAATTACGCTCACGTTGTTTAAACGGTGACAAATATTTCAAGATGTCGGTCAACCAAGGAACTTTTATATCTACGGAAAACAAAGACCCAATTTTCAGTTTAATTGATATGACTAAGTTCAGATGGCGAAGACGGTTGAAAAACGAGTAAGACGTAATACAATTAGTGTTAATTATTAATTACTATTATAATAGAAGATTTTGGAATAATGTAACTTTTATTTTATGCGCTGCGATCCCTATTCTACATTATTATTATATTACTGGCGCATCCGAAAGATGTTGTTTTGTACACACGTCTTTAATCGGGAAATGCCAAGCTTTCATTTAAAAAAAAAACAATTGTAGTGGGCCGAATTGTGAATCTAAACTAATATTCTCGAATCCGAAATTCATCGAAATCGGTCTAGCCGCTTAGGAGGAGTTCACTAACATTCACGGACAAAATTTATCAATATTAAGATTTACGTGATTCAATAATGCTGTATAAAACACTTTATAATAACTTCATCTGACTTTATGAGTCGGACTATAATAGTTCTCGTAAAAAAATACTTAATCCACTACCTTGCATATTCAAATACTCTTTGGAGCATTTGACCCACTTGTACCTGCATATTGTATTTTGGTCATACATGATCTTTAACTTATTTAAGATAATATATTAAATCATCCATAAAATCAAACACACAAAAACTGTTTTGCGTTAATTAATAGTCTTCTTTTTCTCCACCTTATCCCACTAGGTGGGGTCGGCACAGCTAATTTTTCTCTTCCATTCTCTTCTATCAGCCGTCATCTCAACACTCACTCCTCTCTCTCTCATATCGTCATTCACACACTCCATCCATGTCTTCTTCGGTCGACCTCTTCCCCCTCTACCTTGCACTACCATTTCCATACATCTCCTAGTCACATGCATCTTCTCTCTACGCATCACATGTCCATACCACGCTAACCTTCCGCTCCTTAATTTGTTGTTTACCGGGGCCACTTTCACACTTCCTCTGATATACTCATTCGTTTTCGTTTATTAATAGTGGCCCAGCAAAATCAGCACGGGTAGTAGATCAGCCACATGAACTTGTTGTAGTGTTTTTTTCTTACAAAGATCTTATTAGATTCCAGCAAAAGTTAAACTAAGTCTGGAAAATCTCATCGGAGTTTTGACTGAATATAATCGACTGAAAATATTTAAATAGTCACAAAGAAAACTTGAATGAAATGAAACCGACAGAATAATTTAACATTAAGTTCCGAAGATTCCTGAAGATACAATCATACTTTTAGTACGTTTGTTGAAACTTTGATAATTTTATTTGTTCTCAGCAATCACTGAATACTTAAATTCGATAAACAAGTACCATGTTTTTGTTAACGAGAAGTTCTTAAAATTATTGAAAGCTTTTCTTGAAATAATCATGATGTTATTCTACTAGACTACATCCATCTATCCTATCCATTTTGATTTCAATATGAAAGGGCTTTAATGGTTGGGACGGCCATTGTCCAAATTTTGGTATCGTATCTAGTAGGTATTATCGATCTCTTGCTTAGAATGCTAGGGCGAATTGTAATCTCACACGGTTAGGCACCACTTTCGTGTCTATTTCGGCCGCCAAGCAATAATGTGTTTTGATCTGAGGAGTGTACCAGCCTTTGCCCAAAACAGCTCTTGAGGAAGTTGGTAATATTTCGGCGCTCCAGTAACCAATTAGAACCAGGTATGGCGTGAACTTATCTCACTAGTTAATGATACATTGCATTAGACCTAGATAATTTATTTATTTATAATTAAAACGACTTTTACGGTTTGATCTCTTGATTATTATCGTTATACTATTTCAGAAAACATTAAAGTACCTTTAATTATGTCTAAACCCCAAGAGGGTATGATTTATGTGTATTTTTTTAATCTAAGAAAAACCGTGATCAACTTCGGCGGTCGGTGATTTTATGTGACCAAAGCTATGAAACGAGGCCAATAAAATAGCGTCGCATTATCCAATTAACGTTAAATTTATTGGTCATACCGTGAGGCTGTTATAGTTCGTAATCGATCGGTCATTAAGCAGATTAATAAAGACATCCTTCTTTCGGAGTTCCAACAATTATTAGTTAATGCTTGTCGAAAAAAATGTGATCTACAAGAGTTGTTGGGTCTTATTTAGTTATTTTGTGTTTTGTTGATCGAGTTCTTTCTTATTGCACTAGATACTACTTGCACTATTGTACAAGATCACAGCCTACCTGATCTTAAGAATTTCTTCTTCTCAGTCATACACTCCTGGCGGAATGGTCGTGGTTATGAATGTCTTATTGCTTGGTTGCGGCTTTTGCGAGGCTTCTCCATCTCTCTCTATTTCTGGCGATACGTGTACATTCAATAAGGGAGCACTTAGTAGATGACTTAATCACATCTGCACAATCGTGTGGGTGATCGGCCGCGAGAGCGTTGACCGTCTACTCTTCCTTGAACCATTCGTCGTTCCAATGAGCTTTCATTAAGGATGATATGTCCAAACATACTAAGGATTCGCAATTACACAATCGACGAAGAGACTTCCTATTAGTTTGTCAGAAAGGAATAGAATAGTGATCCACAAGAGAGAAATAGGGTATTTGCAATATGTTGATGTTTTGTTTTTCGCGAACATAGGAAATATGTGGTGTGATGCTCTTCGAAGGGTCGACGGCAAGAATTGGACGAGGAGAGCCAAAGACTGGGCTCAGTGGATTAAATTGAGAGAGGCCTGTGTGCAGTGTGTTAGCAGTGGACGACTACGGACTTATATAATGATGATGAAATGATAAGAAAGATGGTATTTTCTTCAGCTTTCGCGAGTTTAAGACATTCATCAAACCTCTTTACTATATTATTAGTATTCGAAGCAGTAGGCAGCGGCTTGGCTCTGCCCCTGACATTTCTGAAGTCCATGGGCGACGGTAACCACTCACCATCAGGTGGGCCGTATACTCGTCTGCCTAAAAAGCAATAAAAGAAAACATGGGAAGTGAGATGACATTTAAAAAAAAAGTGAGCTTAATCCGTAAAAGTAGTTTTAACTTCAAGAAAAACATATTCAGAACACTTTTTAATTTCATTCCAATTCGAACACATGCATTGTTACATCATATGATATAATACACCGGACATCTTACACATTAAGTTGCGACAGCCTATTTTACCTCTACGAGTAAATGAATTAGGTGCTATATTCATTTTTTCTTGGACTTTTCAATAGTTGAAACGGTATGTAGCCGTACTTCCTCGGGCTACGACGGCTTTTCCATTATTGGAAGAGTTTCTTTAATTCACCTACCTTTTTTTTATTAATTAGGTGGGTGAACGAGCTCACAGCCCACCTGGTGTTAAGTGGTTACTGGAGCCCATAGATATCTACAACGTAAAGGCGCCACCCACCTTGTGATATAAGTTCTAAGGTCTCAGTATAGATACAACGGCTGCCCCACCGTTCAAACCGAAGCGCATTACTGCTTCACGGAAGAAATAAGCAGGTTGGTCGTACCTACCCGTGTGGACTTACAAGAAATCCTTCCACCAGTAATTACGCAAATTATAATTTTGCGGGTTTGATTTTTATTACACAATGTTATTCCTTCACCGTGGAAGTTAATCGTGAATTTTTGTTAAGTACGTATTTCATTAGAAAAATTGGTACCCGCCTGCGGGATTCGAACACCGGTACATCGCTTCAACACCTACCTGACCCTCGACTCAAACTGAAGTCTCTCCTAATGACCAAGCTAGTTGTAAAGTCGGATTTTTACAATCGTCCTGCATGTTTTATTGTGATTTTGTGATCACGAAGCAATGATACACTCCCATTTGGTGGTAAAGCAACTGTTATTGTATATGTAAATTTGATCCCATATTCCAAATTGTAACCAAATAAGTCTAGTACAAAAGTGATAATTCAGACCGATAAAACGGTAGATAAGATATTTCGTTTCTTGAAGCATCTGTATGTCAGATTCTGGAAGGTATTTCCTTAATAAACAAGGGTAGGGACGGATGGCTCGACACGGGTCTTCCATCGTATACCCGGACTGTATTTATTGCATAAAAATCAGTACAAGTTCGGTCGAATTTGTTGAGAGGAAATTAAACATCACGCAGAGAGAGTTTTGTAGATTTTTTCACTGTTTAATCTATAGTAATACTAGCTGACCCCGCAATTTTTTTTTGGCATATAAATTATTTCTAGGAAAAATAAATAACCTATACTATACCTATAAACTATAATATACCGACTGCAGCGTCATCTGCCGGGCTGATTTGTGAATCTAAGCCATCCAGGGCGCCACCCAAATGCATACAAAAAAGATCATTAAAATCGGTCCAGCCGTTTAGGAGGAGTTCAGTGACAAACACATGCACAGAAGAAATATATATGTAAAGATGTATAAAACTGTAATTTATTTATCTGTTTGTTCGTGTTCGATGATTGTGCGTCATGAATACGATTACATAATAACAGTCTGTTGAATTTCTCGCCGGATCTTCACAGGCTCGCGATTCTGATCTTGATGATAGACTAATCGCGAAGCAGCTGCTCTTGAGATTCAAAATCCAGATCACCAGCAACTTAAAAAAAACACTCATTCTAGAAGTTCGTTAATCAAATAATACATAAATCATAAGCTCTGAATGAATACTGCCCCAAATGTTTTTCGTAATAAAAAGCACATTGTTGTACTGACTGTCGCAAACAGTGATAATCATAATTTTAATCGAATGAATTGCGAACGAGAAATTACTTCCTCTTCCAAATATTGCGACTAAAACACACTCGAGCACAAAGGTCGTAGGTATTTATAAATGAAGAAAAATTACAATAAATTTTTGAGAAAATTTATGAGAAAAACTACATGGTGAGTCTCACTAACATTGAAACATTATTTGGCCTGTAAGGAATTCTAGAGACTTTACAACATTTCATGGTGTATATTCATAACAAAATAAACAAAATTATTTAAGACGAAACGTTTTAAATCATAAACCACTTCGGTTGTCACATCAAACGGTGAGGTTAAATATTCCGCGACTTCCTCAGAAGTTTTATAAATGTACTTTACTGTAATAAAATCAACACGGAATATCGTATATATAGACAACACGTAGATACTCGAGTTTTACTAAGACTCGCTTATATATAATGTGGCGGTTTCGACCTATTTTCTCACGTCAACATTTTTAGGTGTGTAAGAAAACAACGTTATTAATAGAGTAATATAGAAGTCCTATCATAATTTATACTACATGTATATTAGTTAGAAAAACTTTGTTGAACACAAAATACTATGTTTGCAGTTTACACGGCCTGATGTCCCACCTATTTCTGCCGCGTAGTTATCTGGCTTGGGTATTGAAGTTGTTGTTATTGCAGTATAGCTGTCGATTTCATGTTTTAACGTGGTCTGCGGCTGCTTTATTCATAAAACAGTTTATAACAATGAAAATTTCGTTTCAAAGCACTGCCGATAATTGAAGGTCCAATCAATAGTTGAAATGCTTTACTTTATGTTCAATTTAATCAATCTTTTCATCACAATTCTGTACCTTGTGGGATACGCCTCTGGACCTTTTTTTTTTTTTTTTTTATTGCTTTGAAGGATGGACGAGCTCACAGCCCACCTGGTGTTAAGTGGTTACTGGAGCCCATAGACATCTACAACGTAAATGCGCCACCCACCTCGAGATATAAGTTGTAAGGTCTCAGTATAGTTACAACGGCTACCCCACCCTTCGAACCGAAACGCATTACTGCTTCACGGCGGAAATAGGCGGGATGGTGGTACCTACCCGTGCGGACTCCTAAGAGGTCCTACCACCAGTGAAACCACCTATCCGTCATATTATCAAAGGTTTGTGAGTTTTTATTAAAACTGTAACCAAATTTAATAATAACAAAGTGTTACAATAGATACAAATTTTCAGCGACAAAAACCAGGCATCAACGCGCGTTATTTTTAAAATAACATCATGTATAAGCTGACGATTTAGTTCGACCTTGTATAGTTGTAAATAGTTTACTAATTGGCAGTTATTCAGATATTAGTTTCATTTTAAAACTGTACTTATTATTTGAGCGTGTAACATAAATAAATCGTGATATCTTCGTGTACATTTTGTGTAGCGAAATTCTGAGAACATATTATGCTATTCGTTGAATTGATACGTACATTTTGAAAATAAAACTAATTCATGAAAACAACCCTTCAGGGGTTTCGGTGATACATGTGTGTTGAAAATTAAACATTAAATCCAGGCCTCCAATGAACACTACTCTAACTCAAAATTTTGAAATTTTCGTTTTCCACGCAAATCGCTTCACTATGTTAAAAGTATTACAATTAATCATTATTGATGGGGTTCGAAGCAAGAGCTAAATCAGCTAGTTACACAAAAAAACCATAAATATATCTGCAATAATAAAGATTTTATCAACTTTTTTCGTTTAAACGCTCCTCCTGTAAATCTACGAATTTGGAGTTGAGTAGTGTTCATTGGAGGCATCGAAATTATGTTCATAAAAACGATTGATTTAATATCATATAAATATAATGTTTTAAAATGCGCAACGGAATATAAACAACTAATAAAGGGGCCAAATGTACTTAACTATAACATCGTGTAATAAAAATCAAACCCGCAAAATTATAATTTGGGTAATTACTAGTGGTAGGACCTCTTGTGAGTCCGCACGGGTAGGTATCACCACCCTGCCTATTTCTGTCGTGATGCAGTAATGCGTTTCGGTTTGAAGGGTGGGGCAGCTGTTGTAACTATACTGAGATCTTAGAGCTCATATCTCAAGGTGGGTGGCGGCATTTACGTTTAAGATGTCTATGGGCTCCGGTAACCACTTAACACCAGGTGGGCTGTGAGCTCGTCCACTCATTTATACAATAAAAAAATAAATAAATAAAACTTGGGCGAACGCATGTAGAATTTGCCAGCTGTATTTGCGTTAGCTGTCTTAATAGTTTAAACAACAATTTATTTAACTCAAGATAGCAAATTAATATTGTTTTTATTTACGCCTTAACCGTTTTGGGTTCGGAAAACATCATCTCGCAACCCCAGTTGAACGAACCAAACAAAACTTTCAACTTCTACATTAATGTTTCAAAGCCCTGATATGGAAGCGAAAACTTTTAATAGCCTTTGATTTACGAGAATGATTTAATCGATAGCTCCATTAGAATAACCGCGAAACAATATTTCAATTTGACGGCTCGTTGATTTATGAAAATTCGCTACACAAATCGAAAACACAAAAGTTTAGAAAGGAGTAAAACAAAAAAACAAAAAACTGGGCCTTTTGTTATTTCAAATATTGAACCTGAGTTTCTTTATTTTATTTAAGGTGTTATGTTTTAGTACAAAATTTTTATCTAGCGAAGCCGATCTGATTTTTAATGACCTAACCCACTCGGCTTCTACTAAAAAACCGAAATTATACAAACAAATTCAAAATTCACATCACTGTTCATATGAAACAGCTCACCAAATTATTTCCGTTATTAAATTTCAAAACCTCGCGTTTCTTGTTAGTCGTGTTGATTGATATTTCAATATGTTTCCTATTTGCGCGAATTGAAAACATGTTAGTTTTAAAAAAATGTACATTAGAAGCGACCTTTAGAAATACTTCCCACAGAAAATAACTATTTCTATTTTGGTGTCCGGTTAGTTGACCGTGTATTTCGAAATGATGGTCAGATGGCGTAGAGCACGACCTTAACGTTATCGGTGTCAGGAACGGGAAGGAGAAAGCCCTGAACAGAGCAGTATAGAGAGACATACTGGACCAGGCTAAGGCCCACCATGGGCTGTAAGGCCTACGATGATAACGATGTGCATTTCGAAGTATCATGTTTGCCTTACACCAACGGGTTCTGGAAGTAAATCGTCTTCATAGTGCTTCCTGAGGGCTATTTTAAGTATTTCTTTAAATGTCTGTGTCTAAATGTCTAAATGTATTTTTTACTGGTGGTAGGACCTCTTGTGAGTCCGCACGGGTAGGTACCACCGCCCCTCCTATTTCTGCCGTGAAGCAGTAATGCGTTTCGGTTTGAAGGATGAGGCAGCCGTTGCAAATATACTGAGACCTTACAACTTATATCTCAAGGTGTATGGCGCTTTTACGTTGTAGATGTCTATGGGCTCCAGTAACCACTTAACACCAGGTGGGCTGTGAGCTCGCCCACACGTCTAAGCAATATAAAAAAAAGTCTTTTGACAGCAGTTCTCAGTGGTAAATGGCCTCGCTGTACCTCCAGTGTTGTTGAAGTATATAAGCGACGGTAACCATCCACCAGCCGGTCGGCTGTAAGTTCTTCTAATATTGACGGCAACAAAATTAATTAATACCATTCGTGGTTTAGTTTCCCTATCCAACTGTGTAGAATCTCATTCAAGCATTTGCTTCAATAAAATTTTCATCTTTTGATATATATAGAATTAAAACACTTAATTAATTGATAAGCATTATTTAATATGAACACGCACTCAATCGAACACTATTAGGAAAAACAAGAGAGAAGTTAAGTAAGGAGCGAGTTAGTAGCTACATTTGAGAATGACAAATGTCAAATGTATTTAGAAATTAGTTTGATATCTCACACATCTGAAATGACCAATTCTGTCAGATTAGGCCTTAAGTTATTTTTTTTATTGCTTAGATGTGTGGACGAGCTCACAGCCACCAGGTGTTAAGTGGTTACTGGATCCCATAGACATTTACAACATAAATGCGCCACTCATCTTGAGATATAAGTTCTGAGATCTCAGTGTAGTTACAACGGCTGCCCCGCTCTTCAAGCCGAAACGCATGACTTCTTCACGGCAAAAGTAGGCGGGGCGGTGGTACCTACCCGTGCGAACTTACAAGAGGTCCTGCCACCAATAAAGTTTAAGTCTCAACTGCTTTGGTATAGTATAAATAATCAAAATGGTCCGGGCGGTCTCTACAACATGCTCTATCTCGTGTTTTTTTTTTTATGATTGAAAGTTTACTGGTGGCCCGAAGGCCTTTCCAGTTTCACCAGGACAGGTGGGCGAGCAAAGGCTCAGCCAAGAATGGTGGGATTTGCTAACAACTGCCCGAGCGCCTCCGAAGGAGACCTAACAACTCAAGAGCAATTGTTTCGCGAATGAATCTACTACCGGATCGGAATCGCGACCCGCTGAGAAGATCCGGCGAGAAACTCAGCGGGCTGATGCATGGGTTAGGTTGCACGTCGACCTCTTTGTCGAGTTCGACGAGTACGGTTACCGGGGTCCCTAAGCCTGCCCCTAGTATTAGAGCTGAAGGCATCTAATGCAAAGGTTATTGGATCTGATGGATCCGTAAGGACGTGTCTAGGGCGTCGACGGTGACTGGCTCCTGCATGATCAGGATTCGGGGAGTAGTCAGCGGCGGCAACGATAAGGCGATTATCATGACGCATAGCCTTATCGAAGTATCGTTCCGACGCTGACTTCATGTATTTCCGAATTGATTCGAGGCCCAGGTCGTCGTGTAGGTCAACGTTCCTCACGAACCACGGAGCCCCGACAGCTAACCTGNCCATCTCCGAGTCAGAGTCGGAGGACGAGGAGGCGGGCGCAGGTGACCTACGAGCAGGTGTTTTGGAGGGCGCGACGGAGGCCGCGGATGATCGCACAGCTGGAACGGTGGCCACGGCGGACGACGCAGCAGTTTTACTCGCCAGTATAGGCGACGCGGGAACGGCAGGCACGACGGAGGTTGCGGTGCTCGATGTAGAAGCTTTGCACGCAGGTACAGGCGACGCAGGAGCAGCGAGCACGGCGGAGTCTTCGAGAGAGCTCGCAGTGTGATTGGCCTTGAAAGCCAGAAACTCTGAGGCGAGCTGTGGATGACGAAGTCGGAGGAATTCCGCGAACACAGCGTCCATGATCGCTGAGTTCCCAGGTGGGGCGGCCCCGGGTCTTGAAGACACTCGCCTTGCGGCGAGGCCCCAACTTCTCGGACCTGAGCGGTTCTATTGAACACAGGTGGCGATGCGGCACGATTACTACAGGACGAAGAAAAAACACAACAAAACGGAAATAACAAAAAGAAACAAAACAATTAAACACTTCCAGGAAAGCAGTTTGTCGGCAGATGTACCACGAACACAGAAATAACGTAAGGAAACAAAACAAATAAAAACTTCCAGGAAAAAACACTTGGTCGGCAGATGTACCACGAACACAGGCCGCGCGAACAATGGCCGGGCTAACAAAAGCCGGGCGAACAAAGGCCGGGCGATCGAGTGGTCGATGGGCACGTCCGCACGTGACGGGTGCCTCTATCGGAATGCTCTATCTCGTGTAAAATTATTTATATCAATCGAATTGTTTGATGCGTGATCTTTTTGTGAGCCACCTTGTAAATAGGAACGTATGACTGTTTCGAGGTTTGAATATGCAGACTATATGCAGTATTTACCCGTGCGGACACACAATACGCCCTAAAACATTCAAGACTCGATTAACGATTGGAACACGCTAGTACATATAACACTCAGAGTATGCTGTTCACCACCGTCCTGTAATTCCCTTAATCGCCTTTAATGGTATTCATGGGAAGGAATGCCCAAGCAAAAAGCTAAATGAGAAACAAATTCTCTTATAAACATTAATTGACTTAGAAAATTTTGCTACGTTCAACTGCTTTAAGCACAGATATTACCAGATAAAAGCAATAATAGCATTATCTTTAGAAATAAATAGCCTACCTTTGATCATTGTCTAATTTAACGTCCAAGTTTTTACATTCATCTTTCGCTTTAGAAAGGAAAATGAGTAAAACTTTGTTTCCAGAAAGATCGATTCTTGAGCGTGATTTTTATTAAAAAAGCTTCTCAGTAAAGCTGCAGACCAGACTAGCTTTGATAAATCTAATTCTGAATGTTAAATTCAAAGTAGCAGGACCGTAATTTATCCGAATCAAAGATCCAATCACAATCTACTTAGTAATACCTGAAGCTTAAGTCGTATTGGCCTAAAGGATAAGGCGCTTTGTATACTCAAATCGTGTGAACTATGCCAATGTTCAAATCCCGCTGGCGGTTTTTTTTTTGTAATCAAATACGTACTACCCATGTTCACCTTGAGGCAGAATATCGATGGCATGGCTTTAAAGAGTAAGATTATAAATTAATTAATTAAAATTAAGAAATTATCCTACTCTTTAAGCAACTTCGTATTAATAAATCGTGATAAAAATATGCAGGATGAGTTCAGCATCTGTTGCATTCTCTGTAATTTTTATTGTACCACTCTAGATATTTTATTTATCTATTTATGGCTTGACCACGAAGTAACATGTACATTGGTGTTTTTCCCAGCATGCAAGGTAGCTTTCTTGGAGGCTGAACAGTAAATAATATACCTTCACGGGAACAGAAGAAAGATTCATTTTGCAAAGCATGTATAAATGAATGCGACGTCTCAGGAAAGGTCGGGTGTGCGTAGTTTCAAATCGAGTACTTCGATCATGAGTTCCAGTAAATACTTAATAGCGGTGAACTTGTCTGTCAGTCCGTATTAAAATTAATAAACTAAAGTAAAGGACTGGTGGTAGGACCTCTTGTGAGTCCGCGCGGTTGGGTACCACCACCCTGCCTATTTCTGCCGTGAAGCAGTAATGCGTTTCGGTTTGAAGGGTGGGGCACCCGTTGTAACTAAATTTGAGACCTTAGAACTTATATCTCAAGGTGGGTGGCGCATTTACGTTGTGAATGTCTATGGGCTCCAGTAACCACTTAACATCAGGCGGGCTGTGAGCTCGTCCACCCATCTAAGCAATAAAAAAAATAAAAATAAAAAAAAGGAAGGAATACATATTGCCCCGACATAGATTAGACAGGAGGAAGAAAACGTTAATTATGTCGACAGTAACATTATATTTTTCGCATAAAATATTAGCTGTTTACGAGATATTTTTAATTAAAAATTAAACGAAACACGTATCCGTAAATATAGCGCTTCACGGATGTTTTTTCCTTAGGAGAGACCGTCAGTTTATGTAGAGATAAAAAATTTAGACAGCATTTTGTATTCATTACCGTAAACAAAGTGAGTGATCTTTTAAGTGAGTATATGCGATTTTAAAGCTAGCATTCTTTTCTTGTACTACAGTATTTATTTCGTTTTTCTTAGGTTCAATTCACTGTGAAACCAGCTCGCCTTCTGCTTTAAGATTTAGTCGCTGTATCACAGTTAATAATTTACTTGTATCAAGATCTTTCTTGTCGAGCTCGCTGATCACAACGAAGAGTTCGACCAGCAAACTAACCCATAGACACAGTCCATTGAGTTTCTCGCCGGATCTTCTCAGTGGGTCGCGATTCCGATCCGATAGTAGATTCTGCGAAGCACTGCTCTTGCTAGGGCCAGTGTTAGCAAATTCTGACAGATTGGTCCCGTGTCCCGGACGCGTACCGGGCGTAGCTGGTATATCCTCCTAGGATACCAGCGAATAGGTAGGGAAATAAAAACAAGATCTTATTCTACATGGGCTGGCCGTAACAACTGAAATAGGAGTCGGGTTTTTTCTACCTATTCAACAGAATTAAAAAAAATATATCGCACGAGAATAACGTGAAAACAGCCCTGAGCAAATTTATCAGAACATTTTTTAACAATTCACGAAATAAGCAAAGAAACATAATGTAACTTGGAACCCTCGTCGGAGGTGTTGACGCGTACTGACCGCGGAGTTTGAACATACAATTTCGTCTGTCTTGTATTTTACTACTCTTACCTATAGGGTTACCACTAAAATGTTTCACTCCGTTTCCATTAAAAATTCAAATTTAAGGTGTCTTTTTGGCAAAACATTGTATCATCATCTCTCAGATGACTCTGAGTGGGACACATGAGTAATAAATACCACAGTACATTTAACATTGTGTAAAAATGCGAAAATAATTTAATCCGTCACTAGTAATGATTCGCTGATGCGTCAAAATTCTGCTATCTTTTCTTTCCTGCCTAAGCTGATAGTCTTGAGAGACCATTTCAGCGTAACCTTAACAGTAGTTGAGCTCGCGAGGCTCAAACCTGACGATGTTGCTAACATTAATCCTAGCAAGAGCAATACTTCGCAGAATCTACCACCGGATCGGAAACGCGACCCATTGAGAAGATCCGGCAAGAAGTTCAGTGGGCTGTGTCTGTAGGTAAATTTAATCGCCGAGCCCTTCATCGCAAGCGATGGGTTCGACGAGAACGATAGCCGGTTCTTCTACCATAATTTTTTGACTACTTTACTACTTTTACTTATTCTGTCAATAGTAAGTGGTTAGCTGCATAAAATTAATCTCACAATCGGTAAAATCGCTCATTCTTGTTGTTTTTAAAACGAATAAATATAAAATATATATATCATGATATATTTTATTGGAAGGGTCATCCCTAATACACTGGTCTAATAAAACGTGTCTCTATTTGCTTTGAGCTCAGTGCCCCGTAAATTAACTGTAAACGTTATTGAGACGACCGTATCTACCTAAATTGGTTTTTCTATGACGTAGGCATACAGTCCAGAATTGCTTGCCTCAAAAATGCCTGGGATGTGAAGTTGAGGCCTAGCGTGAAAGATCTATTCATATCGAGTGATGCTACCATGAAATTAAAATCCTGCACGCAATTACCAATTGTAGTATACACTTATCAAAGAATTCTTCACGAACTTCCTCAAGTTTGACGAACTACGTTGTATAATCAAAAGTCACACGTAAAATTTGCTGGTATGACGTATTGAACCCGGCACTTTTTAAGGTTTGTTGAGAAAATCAAATTTTAGGCGGAACTCTTTACTGGTGGTAAAACCTCTTGTGAATTCGCACGGGTAGGTACCACCACACCGCCTATTTCTGCCGTGAAGCAGTAATGCGTTTCGGTTTGAAGGGTGGGGCAGCCGTCGTGACTATACTGAGACCTTAGAACTCATATCTCAAAGCTCGTCCACCCTTTAAGCAATAAAAAAATAAAAATAAAAAAGGATACCGACCTATACGTTCAGTGTAGGCAATGAGCTGCGGCTGAATTTACTTAAAGTATACTCATAAATTTTGTGCACCACTGTACTGATTTACAGCCTCTTCCAAAGTTCAATTTTTCACTTTTCTACTTTCTAAACAATTTACACTCAAAAAGATACTTGGCTTTCAACGTTACGATCGATATATACTTAATAATAATCACTCAAATGACGTAAATGTTTATCGAGTGCAAATAATGTACCTACTTTGAAATTTGTGTGCATCGGATAATGAGATTTATTTGGACAACATGTAACATTGATGTGTCGGGTAAACTCCAAATCCTATGACGTATCACGACTTTGTTTTATGAATTCGTTAATAATTAGTAAATATGTAGCTACAGTCAAAATCATTACATTATAGACAAATCAAATATTCTCAAATTTAAATTAAAATATTAATTGATGTTCGCATTCATAAAAGGCTCTTTTTTATCTAATGGGTATATTAATGAATGAGTTCACAACCCATTTCGCGTCAAAGCGTGAATACCTCCACGCACCTTGAGACATGAGGTCGAAGACTATTATGTAACGACTGCTCCATCTTTCGAACGAACTGTTTTGCGACAGAAATAAGCAGATGTATTTGAACGAACTTAAAACAGCTCTAAACTGTATCGAGTGGGTTTTAAACTCCACTGCCTTTAAAGACAATTGAAAGCACGACAGTATTCGATTTCTATCTTAACGTGCTGACTGATATTAATGACATACTTAGACGCTAAGCAAAAGCCCGTAATGTAAGCGGAGCTTATCTTTAAAATTAATCAACAATACGAATTTGAAAATTAATTTGTAAAATTCTTTATAATTAAAATAATTTAAAACGCATCGCCGGAGCACTCCGAAATAATTCCAATCAGATGCGAAGTCCCAATGAAAACATTGTTTTATTGTTCAAATAAAGCTTCAACGTCATGACTTCGCATACATTTTACAATTTTATCTGTTTGTTCGCAATTATGACGAGTGTTTTGGAACGCAATTAAATACTGTTTACGCTAGTTTGGGGTTCCCCGAAGCGTAGTTTACGGTACGCACTGGTGTTTGAAGAGATAAATAACCAGTAATGTATCTTCATGATGAGATGGCAGTTGATGAACTCAATAACTTCCATATGGCAAACGAAATACATGCAAAATGGCGGTTTCGAGAAAAACGCGGCAAACATATTTCTAGATATCTCACCAATATGTTCATGTCACATAACATAAAAAAAAAAAATCCCTACCTATGCTGATAGCCTTGAGAGGCTATTTCAGCTTCACGCTAACGTGTATGTGAGCTCACGGGGCTCAAACCGGAGTGTTGCTAACACTGGCCTTAGCAAGAGCAGTGCTTCGGAGAATCTACCACCGGATCGGAAACGCGACCCACTGAGAAGATCCGGCGAGAAACTCAGTGGGCTGTGTCTATGGGTTAATTCGCTAGTCAAGCCCTTCATCGCAAGCGACTGGTTCGACGAGGACGGTGACCGGTGCTTGTGGTACCTAAAAGCACTGTTAATGGATCGGGAGGATCCGCAATGACGTGTTTAATGTAAAGATTATCCTTCCACAACACGGTATTTTACAACACGGTTCCACTCTAATACTCGGACAAAAAGTAAGATTCACGGAAATCCTCTTTTAACACGGTACTTTTACAACATGATAACGAGATTTTTGTTTAAAATTATTTATGAAATTACATTATGCACTATGAACATACAATATATGAGAATGACCGAAATTTTACTGTTTTTTTTTTAAAATAGGAAAATAATACATACAGGCATAATTGAGATGTTTTATTCAGAAAAATCACTGTCCTTTTTTGGGTTCTTGGCCATATAACACTGTTTCGCACTACACGGAACTTTGTAGGAACGTATCTACCGTGTTATAGGATAATTACCTGTAATATATTTCATTTCACGATTTAAGTATTAAAACCACAACGTCTATATACAATTTACACAATTTTGCGTATACCACCTAACGCCAACACAAAAAGAGAATTGGAACGCCATTAAAATGTTTTTAATTGTTTCAGTCGCCCAGCAAACGCGCGTATCGAATTTGATGAGATTGTTAAAATTTAACGTCTGATTGTATAACTTGATATCCGAATCACGGCCATGTGGTAATAAATTGGGTTTCTATTACAATTTAAATACAGAAATGCTGTGTAATTTCGCTGTCTCTTGCTGTGCGTATTGGCGCTGTACTGTATCAGTCTCTTGGAATGCGAGCAATGGATCGCGTGCCGGTGAAAATGTGTAGCATCCAACATCTGGCCGTGAGATGCTTCTCTAAACATCTACGCGCAATGATTGTTTGAATATTGTTTTAAAAACGAACAAAGATTGGTCTTTGAATACACGGCCGTGGAATAACACAATATGATTTCAAATTTAACGGACTTTGATAAAATAGCGTCACAATCATACCATATTCTAATGCTGGGATTATTTGTATATTATCAGTTAACCAGATTACTAACGTAAACCTTTAAAATGGATGTCTAGCTCATTAGTTGTTGGCGGATTATGTTTAATTAGTCAGTTAGTGAACCACGGACTGCCTATCACAAATCTAATGAAGAATTCCCGAAATTCATCATATATATTTACCGTGTGAATTCCAACTAAATTAAGTGAAGCTAATTAAATGAATTCCAGCTAATTCCAGCTGGTTAAAACGTATTATAAATCCAGTGTCAACATTAAAAGGTTTGCCGTTTCAAAAAGAGTTTACACTTAGCTATTCAAAGTACATCTTTACTCTAGTTAATTCGTCCCATTGAAAAAGATTAAAGTTGAAATTCGTCCAAAGCATCCTTGAGTCGATTTTGTCTAGCTGTGCAATGATTCGTAACTAAAGGTTTGATTCTTTCCCCTTCGCAACAAATTCAGTAGTTGCCTAGTTTCGATTGTCGACAAATTGGAAAAGTTTACGCAGAAAACGATAGCAAATCCAGTCGAATACTCTCATATTTTAGGAGCATTTAAATCAAGTTGTCTCGAGTAATAAATTATTGGTAAAGTTTTAATTGCATGACTTAAAATCGCTTTCGATTGATAGATATTTAAATATCCAGGCCCAAAACACGATGTGAGATTTTACATGATCATCTGTCCTTTTTTGGGTATCTTGCGGGACGTAAGCGAATACAATAGTGGATCTAGTAAGGGGATCTAGTTATACTGGTGGCAGGATCTCTTGTGAGTCCGCACGGGTAGTTGCCACCATCCTATTTCTGCCGTAAGGCAGTAATGCGTTTCGGTTTGAAGGGTGGGGCAGCCGTTGTAACTATATTTGAGACCTTAGAACTTAGATCTCAAGGTAGGTGGCGCATTTACGTTATAGATGTATATGGGCTCTGGTAAACACATAACACCCAGGTGGGCCATGAGCTTGGCCACAAACCTAAGCAATAAAATAAAAAAGTAAGGTGTACAAATTAGAAAATTTTAAAACAAACGAAAGAGAGGTTTGGGCTTCAGGTCTTAATGCAGGCGGCTACTGCCATCAAGCTTATCATTACCGTAAGACACCCATTCGTATGTTTTGAAGGGTGGATCAACTCTTATATAACACAATTGAGACTTTAACCTGAATGTCAATGTGAGACGTAGCATTAATGTTTTGGTCTCATCATTTTTCTATTGCAAACCTAAAAAGGTACCAGTTGAGCTTATTTTTATCGTTTCAGATAAATTGGATATTTATCAATGTAAAAATGTTTTTGTTTGGTGGAATTTTTGATAATTTTTTTACCCAACAGAATATATTTAAGCAGAAAAGACATTGTAAAAATAAACTAAACGAATGTTCAAATAGCTATGGCCATGTGGCTTCCTAAATTAAAGCTTCATCGTAAGTACACAGATAAGGTGAAGATTAAAAAATGTACGTATTATTAATTTCATTGCCTTATTTACAGCCGTCGTTTCGCCTGAATACAGCTCTTCAGTCTTTGGCTTTTCATAAATTTTTAATTGTTTCTTCCTTTGCGTGGAGAGCAGTCGGTATCTAGGGTAAATAAGAATTTATTAACAAAGAATATGTATGAGGCCTAGGAAAGCCTCATATATTCTTTCGATGAAGTTCGTTGCGGGATCCAAGATAAATTAAATTTCCCTCGGGTTATCTGAACCTCATCGTTCAGAGTCTTTTCGAGAGAGGAATTCGTTGTAGAATTCTTGAGCGTTAAAAACTGGCTAGCGAGTTTTTTGTAAAATCATGGGATTGGCGAGAGAAACTTGAAAAAAAAAACTCTAATAAATTTCATTATAGCCATAACCAAACTCTTTTAAATGGTTTTATTACGTGTAAACCACCAACGATAATGTTTTATGGCCCAGATCTATACGGCTACCCGAAAATTGCGTAGTCAAGATTATAACAGGACACGGTGAGCGCAACATCATTTTTAATTTCGCCATAAAAAAAATTGATAATCTATGACGCGAACGGCATATGCTATAAGACACAAGCGATAAATATAGCCACAGCTTTATAATCGCCCAATACCAGACCGACCTTTAAATTTTCGGGTATGTTTTTTTTATAACCCCTCCTGCTCCTGCCTGCTGAATTGTAAAATATTTGGCAACTTTTCGAAATCAATTTGGCTAATGAATTTGTTCACGATCAACGGCCTCAAGCTAGAATTTCCTATTTACCTATAAGTAAACTCAGACCCAAAATATCAAATAACTTTCATAGATAAACGACAGCGACTAGGATTCTTGTGCAGACATCGCGGTGTTTTAGTGAAAGACATTATACTGACTATTATTAAAAGAAGTCAATAATAAAATCAGTAGAGCTTTAAAGTCGCATCAATCACAGACAGAATGACGGAAAATCGCTTTAGATGGTATGGCCATATAATGACACGGGACAAAGACCATGTAGTGAAAATCGCATTAAGCTTGCCAGAACGAAAGAGAGGTAGAGGCCGCCCGCCATCGACCTGGTGGTCAAACATCGAACCAAAGGGTGGGGCCGTACTGTTAAAAGTGAGACCTTACAACTCATGTCTCAATGTGAGTGGTGGAATTTACGTTGCAGATGCCTTTGAGCTCCGGTAACCGTTTAACACCAGGAGGGCCGTGAGCTCGTTCACCCATCTAAGCAATAAAAAAAATCACTTATGATATCCATTTCGAAAAGTATAGTGTGTTTTTTTTTTAAATCCAATCAACAAACAATCAAAATTATCTCTCCTTTTTCTCCACCTTATCCCACTAGGTGGGGTCGGCAAAGCTAATTTTTCTCTTCTATTCTCTTCTATCAGCCGTCATCTCAACACTCACTCCTCTGTCTCTCATATCGCCATTCACACACTCCATCCATGTCTTCTTCGGTCGACCTCTTTCCCCTCTACCTTGCACTACCATTTCCATACATCTCCTAGTCACATGTATCTTCTCTCTACGCATCACATGTCCATACCACGCTCAATCAATCAAACAACAATCAAACTTATGATTTGCTCTAACTCCTAAGCTTTATGTTGAATGAAAGTTATAACGATTTGTTACGAGTGCAGGTGGCTGCTTGAGACTTTAATCCGATTGAGAACGAACAACTATCGGGAATCTGAACATAAACCGTAACTATAGTTAGAATTTCGGTGCCTGAATACAATACAGGCAAAATAATGTATTTACTGGTGGTAGAACCTCACAAGTTCCGAACTACCTACCGACCAATGTAGGCCACTCGGTGGTAAAACCACCCATAAACCAAGGCAGACAAGACTTAAAAAGATCACAAGAAAACTTTTTTAAATATATTATACTTGAGTATAGACATACTCATAGTGAGAGACCACTAACGTTGTTTTCTCTATTAGTGTTGTTGCATCAACTTACATACGCTTCACATTACGTGGCGACAAAGCTCTCACAAACTATAAGCATGCTTAGCTTTTACTGGTGGTAGGACGTCTTGTGTGTCCACGCGGGTAGGTACCACTGCCGTGAAACAGTAATGCGTTTCGGTTTGAAGGGTGGGGCAGCCCATGTAACTATACTGAGATCTTAGAACTTATATCTCAAGGTGGATGGCGCATTTACGTTGTAGATGTCTATGGGCTCCAAGTAAACACTTAACACCAGGTGGGCTGTGAGCTCGTCCACCCATCTAAGCAATAAAAAAAAAAAAAATACGAAAAAAATTACTGTTTATAGAAGTCAATTTGTCATCGAACACTTTCGAAGTGATATTTTGAGTATTAATTTTTTCATGAATCCAATGAAATCGTTTTCAAAACCTATAATGTTAACTGTACTTAATTACTCGCTCTCCCTGTTAGGTGAAGTTTTGTTACAATCAAATTATAAGTATTGCTTAGAGCTCTTTCGTTAATAACTAATAACAATTGTAAATTATCTGAATAAAACAATCTTAAAAATAACTAAGCGCTTTATTTTAAATGTGTGCGTGTTTATTTCGATTTAGTTTTATTTATTGTATGTCCAGCAGTGAACTTTCCACTGACGATAATGTTAAGTTGATAACGCAAAAAAAAAACTATTTCATTTGCGTGTTATATATCATATCCGGTAAACAAACACACTTTTATCTCAAAACTTAAAATATCCTACATTAGCGACTTCTATACTTAAAAATGGTATTTTAAGTTTTCTTGAGTTATTGAATTATATTTTTATTTATTTATTTTATTTATTTATTTATACTTTATGCACAAAACAAAACTTGTACACAGGCGGACTTAATGCCATGGGCATTCTCTTCCAGTCGACCATAGGGTGGTGCAGAGATAATGCATGGTAGGTGCATTGACAAAAGAATAACAAACAACAACAACAAAACAAAAAAAAAGAACAAACTCAAAACAAAAATCTTCCTTAAAATAANTTTATTTATTTTATTTATTTATTTATACTTTATGCACAAAACAAAACTTGTACACAGGCGGACTTAATGCCATGGGCATTCTCTTCCAGTCGACCATAGGGTGGTGCAGAGATAATGCATGGTAGGTGCATTGACAAAAGAATAACAAACAACAACAACAAAACAAAAAAAAAGAACAAACTCAAAACAAAAATCTTCCTTAAAATAACATAGTATTGACTCTAAGAACAATTTTCACACAAAAAATTATATATAGTATATTTTGTTAGGTGTATCCTAAGCAATCGTTTGGCTATTGGATATTTATTATAGCATCAACCGACACTGCGGAGTTCAATCTTACTTAATCTTACTTAGCAGCGTTGCGTAAACCCACGCTGTATTTCAAGCCGGTAATTTTCCTGCCCTGAAATCACCTCCTTCCTCTTCACGATGTGTTTTAACAACTACTATTCTTCAACAAACCCGGCAACCCCTGGCTCATATCCATAAGCGATGGTAACAAAAAACATACCAATTTCGTAGTATTTTTTAACATTACCACATCACAAGCATTACGCTACAGTTGCCGTGAATTCAAAGGATCATGCGTGCCGACGATAACAAGCAGATTTCATGAATGTATGCATGAATAGATACATATTGAACAGACTACGGCTAGAGTTGTTGATGTAGTGCAATTAATAACAGTTACGTCACTACCAAATTCCACTAAGTAATCAAATGTGTTCCGTAGCTGTCAAATCATTAATTATGTTATTTATCTATCTCTTTATTATTGTTTTTTGATTATTTCTTTATGTTTATAGTCAGACGAGGTGATTGCCAACAAAAAAAAAACAATGTGAAGGACCAATAACCATGCAAAGACCTGTAAGTATTTACGAATTGTAGACAATTCGAGTATTTTTATAATATTTTATAATCTACTGGTCAAATCCGGCGCACTTTACCCGCCGATCTTTGATTTGATTTCGATCCGATCGCTACCGAGATTCACAGGATCGCCCGCTAGGCCAATCTAAATATTTTCAGAAAATGTCATTGAAATCTGTCAAGCGGTTTCAGAGCTTATAGGGAACTAACTATATACGTACTGTTATGATACCCTCTGGTTCCTAGCTTTGCTTTCATTATCACCTTTCCCGAATGGTATCAGCACTTATGATCCTTTATTAGAAAACACTCCCCTTCCTAGTTAGTCAGTCCTATTCCTAATTCCACACGGCACGGTTGTTGTCATTGTCGTCGTAAAATCTTTATATGTCTATTTCATCAATAAAATCATTTTTTAAAAAGATATTTTCCCAATTCCGTATAACAGTACACACATCGACTTTTTTAAGTGTATATATAGATAGATGCGTATGACTACAGTTGCAGCGGAGACTTGACTAGAAGATTTATCTACACTGGCACTTCGCCACGGATATCTCAATAAGAAATTATGTTTGTCGGTGAAGATTGGTATGCCAATTTTACTTTTAGTAAATCGAATAATAGTTTATTGTTAAGTAATAATACGAAGTGAGAGAGGCGCCATTGGAATTCTTAAAACTTTAAAATATATGTAGATAAAACTGAATTTCGAATTCGGGGAAGAAAGTTTTTATGGACAACTAAAATTCTATATCCAATAGGGTACATATTAGTAAATATCTGTGTGTTGTTGACTCTGTATTAAAATGTTTAACATAGTTACGGACACAGCATGAATAACTAAATATGGTGTTTATTTAACGCAATAATGAAACTAAAGAAAACTGTGGTTTTCTACATGCTACTGCCGCTTATATTACAAGTAAAGATTGTAGTGTAAAAGCTCTCTTATTCTTCGAACTATAATGAATGACAGAAATAAATACAGTAACTCAATATACCGTCCCACATCTAACAATGCCAAATTTTCCGTGTCCGATTTTTGTCCAAAGGTCTTCTTATTGGTTCATTGTGGGAGTCGTACATAATCGACTCACATCAAGTATACCGGTCGTCTTGAACAAAACCAACGTTTTTTATACATCATTTGAAGATGTTTAATATAAGTAACAAAAATAAACTTTGTAAGGAAACCGTTTTTGAAGGCGATACCATTGTAATGTCTTTACACAAAAGGAAAATCCTAACTAAAGTCTGACTGTCCAAAAAAAAGAAGTCAACTAATATCCGGTCCGCTTCCCAAATGAGTTTTCTTTATTCCACCATAGCTTTTAAATTATTGAATATATTTAGATATTTAAGGTAGGTATCGTTTGAATTCCGATTGACACATATTGTTGGTAGGGTAGTCGTACTTTTATGTTAATCAATATATTTCGCAATCAATAAACAGTGCAAATGAGCGGTGATGGCATAACGTGGTGTTAAGTGAATACCCAAGAGTTCATAGACATCCCAGCGTGAATCCTACTGAAAACCATTGAAGTTTCAATTTGTCTGTCGCATCATTCAATTTCGAACGAATATCTACTTTGAGCAAGAAATAGACGAGTGTGTTATTGTCAGTCTCCTTCTTTGTCTTTATCTCACTGTAGTCGAGTAGCATTTTCATTTTTATTACTTAGGTGGGTGGACGACCGTGAGTCCGTCCACCCACCTGATATTAAGTGGTCACCGGAGCCCATAGAAATCTACAATCTAAATGCCGCCACCCACCTTGAGACATGAGTTCTAAGGTCCCAGTTTTTACAGTAAAACAGTTGCCCCATCCTTCAAACCGACACGCATTACTGCTTCACTGCAAAAATAGGCAGGGCGGTGGTACCCACCCGTGTAGACTCACAAGACGTCCTACCTTCAGTAATAGCATATCCTCTTTTTCCAATAAGGCATACATAATTAATTCTGCACTCATCAAAAAGGGTTTCTAACGTATATCCAATTTCACAGATTCCATTCAAGTCTTATAAAGATGCCTTTTAAGGTTATTGTTCGTGTTATGACATAAGAAATCAATCAAAGTCTTCGTTTACTTAAAGGCTTACTGGTAAATTTAATTTTGCAAAGATATTTACACTGGGTGGTCGTTTCATCGGCTTAAAACGAATGCTTTCGAAGTGAACGGGTGCGTAGGTGTGGACGTAATACGATCACTGATCTTTCACAGCACTATCCAATAGAGCTTTGTACAAAACAATTTGCCATTGTTAAAGAGAATATTGTTGAGATTCAATGTTCAGAATCTCTAAAGATTACGCAGGACTTTGTTGAATAAAGGAATCTTTATTATAAGTGTAGTGGGCTTAGTTTAGTCTGTGTCGAGTCATATTACAATAAACAGGTTGCAAACTGTCGTGTCATTTTATTATTATCACCCTACATACTCGTAATACACACGACAGCTTGCAACGTGTTTGTTGTGCCACGACTCAACACAGACTAAACTAAACTAAGCCCGCTACATCAGAAAGTACAAGCCGATGTTAGTTAAACGTTATATGTATAAGCCTATTGCTTCCAGTTTTGATTTTGATAAATTCGCAACCCTGTGATTTTTAATCAAAACTCAAGTAAAACGTGTTTAAAATCAAGTCTCCAGCTATTTCAAGTTTATCTAACTGAAGAGCGTGCGTAGAGAGGAGATGCATGTGACTAGGAGATAATATATGGAAATGGTAGTGCAAGGTAGAGGGGGAAGAGATCGATCGAAGAAAACATGGATGGAGTGTGTGAATGACGATATGAGAGGGAGAGGAGTGAGTGTTGAAATGATGGCTGATAGAAGAGAATGGAATAGAAAAATTCGCTATACCGACCCCACCTAGTGGGATAAGGTGGGGACAGAGAAGAAGAAGAAGAAAGAGCGCTTCAGCAACAGCGAACGACATATTAATATCACTTTAGAGCAGTTTTCTTAATCTAAAAACCTTGAGATCAAATAACACCAATATGATTTTCTAATGACATTAAAAGGAAAAAGAATAATCATAATGGAAGAGAGGAATTATAAAATTTAAAAGTCGGTGCTCTAATGAATAAGAAATTCGCTGTACTAGTATCAAGTTATATTACTTCGAGTATCACTGACAATGTTCCAGTTACGACGGTAAAAATTAATTTCGCCGGATTTTTAATTAGCAAATTAAGATTCTATTAGGCTAATTCAATTAGCAGTTTCATTTGGATTAGACCCTACAACATTAATGCCGCTGTCCACCTAGAGGCATGTCTTAGTTTAATTGTAATAATGAACGTTCTACCTCTCAAATCGGAAAATACGAATTCTTCGCTTCGTGGTTCAATGAGAAGAATTGAGGTATCCAGGTTAAAAGCAGAACAAGCTATTGTTTTTTATCAGTCTCCTCATTACAACAGCTAAGATATTATGGGAAATTATTATGGATTAATTATTTGGTTATCCATGCTAATTTCCCGGACGGAGTTATTGTTCCATGTATTTTTATTAAAAGATCTAACATTGGGTGTACTCGTAAAAGAGATGTGACTATGTTCAAATCTCGGAAGAAGGTTTTGATAAATAAATACATGCTTAGCAGCTGTTAAATTCCACGATGCCAGTTAATACCATATAACAATGTAATTACTAGTAATAAGCCGCATTGTAAATTAGCTTGGGTTGATACCATAATTGTAGGTTGATACCATAGTTCTGTCTATTCCTATCGCGAAGCAGTATTCCGATTTGAAGATCCAAAGAGCTATAGTAATGAAGTAGGTGACGGCATTTACGCTGTCATCAGTCTATGGGCCCCGATAGCAATTAAATAGGCCATGATTCACCTATAAACACAATGAAAACTGCGGTGTGATTAATGAAATGAATTTACTTTCAAAACTAATTAGTCATGCTAATTAACTCGTTTAGAATGTGTCTCGAAAACAAATATAAAATCCGCTATCGGTACACAAACACAGGAATAAACAGAAAAGTTTCGAAAAGAATGAGATCATTACAATTTTCCTTGGATTCAATTCTAAGATCCTTAATAGGTTAGGGAGTTGAAAAGACTTCCGACCTTCCGACTTCATAACTTTGTTGACCTTTTTTGCCAAACCGACTTACAGTTTTCGTGATTTGTTAAAGTATCTGTTATGTTTCGGGTCACGTTAACTGTTACGAATACATTTACGTTACGTACGTTATGTTACGTTTTATGTTCAATTCGTATTACGGCAATAGGCTGTTTGTTCGTATGACGTCATTGTTGGATATTACAATTAATTTTGTTGACCTTAATAGTAATTACAGTTGAGAGTTATTTAAAGTTATTCTTCTGAACATCATATCGAGCAAGATTGAGGAAATGTTGCAACAGCCTTTGCAGATGGCACTTTGGAAAGACTTAAAAAAAAATTTTTATAATAAATAGTCAGATAGTAATGTGTCAGGGTTTTATGTTACTAACATAGATTATAAGTAATGCTTACTAACAAAATGTATGGTTTCTTTACTGAAATAAAGATTTAATAATAATAATAATTTATTAAATAACATATTATTTTAGTGCAGTATTCACTTCGGTTTTCATGAGTCATTTTTCAATAATGAAAAATTGAAAAATATAGGGAATTTACGGATCTATAAAAAAAATATTCAAATAAGCAATTAAGCCTTATTTATAATACTAAGAAGACTGATGCAGAAAATCCTCTTTGTCGCGGTCTAATCTAAGCTTTAAGCTTTTCTTGAGCACCGATTTCATTTTGTGGTTATTACTAAATGTATTGGAAAAAGGATTTTTCTCAGGTCTCGTAATATAATATATAGTACCATTAATTTCTAGTAGCTTTACAATAATACAACTTAACAACGGATTAAGATTCGATTAAGGACAAACACAGGAGATTAAAAGAAAGTACCAGACAGAAATTCAATTACAAATCACCTCAGCGTATCTGTCTCAAGTGGCCGCGCTTAAGATCATGTTTCTGTGAAAGCGATTTCATTTTTTATTTGATTTCACTTTATGTTCATGACCCCTAATTATTCCAGTATTTCAACCATCTCAATATCCAAGAAATCTATCAGATAAAGCTCGCTCTAAACGTTAAGAAGCGGTGTAATATTGTCGTTGTCTACAGGCGGCGGTGACCACTTAGTCTTGACATTGGTTGGAATGTCGCTCGTTAGAACGTTGGTCATCTACTACAGAGATACAGCAAAAAACACATGTGGCTCTCTGGGACTGCCGCGGTAAAGCTATTGCATAGCATTTTTTATCAACTTATGCTTAGTATCAATAATTCACTTCTTCTCAGTCGTGTCACTCTTGACAGAGTGGTCGTGATCGTTATGTAGTGTTGGAAGGGGCAGACTTGATGCGTCTCACGATGTCGCGCCATCTCTCCCAGTATCAATAATTAGACAATAATAATTTAATATTAAAACAATAATAAAATAAGACCACGCTATATATTTATAAACATTAACAAAAGCAAAACATTAACTGTCCCCTTCACACTCATAAGCTAGACAGCGCGAGAGAGAGATGGACAGACTTTTCATGATGCGCATGCAGTTTATTCACAAACACTACACAAGCGCAACGTGTGAATGTGTTGAACGCGAGCTACATGGTAGGCGGAGTGGGGGGTGTTAGGTTTTATTTTCGTTACGGAATTTCTTGATTCGATCTCCGCGCTCAACGCCCGCGATAAAAGCTATACAATAGCTTAAAATATTGCACTATTATTCCATATATGCAGCGTGGGTAAGCGTCCCTTGAGATGGACCGACGACCTGCTAAAATCCCAAGAACCCGTTGGATGCAGGCTTCGCAGAACAGGTTAGGCAGAGGCTTAGCTCTGCCCCTGGCATTGCTGAAGTCTATGGGCGACGGTAACCACTCACCATCAGGTGGGCCGTATGCTCGTCTGCCTGCAAGGGCAATAAAAACAAAAAAAAAGGTCATTCTGGCCAACCTTGAGGGAGGCATATGTCTAGCGGTGGACGTCCGTGGACTGATAAAAAAATTACTTTTATTTAAGTGGTTTTTAGCAAAATTTTCATTCAACGGTCTACCCGAGAACGGTCTGTCTACCCGTGGTGATGGGGCTTACACCGACGCCAAAATACCGGTAACTCTTTTACATGAATCCAATAAGGTCGATTGTTTGTCGATGCTTATTATGATATTATTCATTACTAATCATCAAATGTATCACAGCTTTCAAGTTAGGAAGTTTCAAATTTTAGTCGTGTATTATTCTAACATATTGACCCTTCGACCCCAGTTACGTTGCGATTTCTTCTGGACGCTAAAACGATGCATCACTAAAAATATAATTAAATAGTATCCCTTGAACGACAGTGGCCTTGTTTGACAATGAAAAACTAATTGAACGTAATTATTCCACTTTCAGTAACTTAAATCGAACAAAGTTTTATTAGCTAACGTGTTCCTATTTTCGAAATCGTCACAAAACCGAACACATGGAAAGAATATATTATAATTTTTTTTGTATATTCATAAATATAATCTATATAAATAAAAAAAATTGAGAGTCTGTTTGTAATAATAAACTAACCAGTGTTTACTATATGCGTAAGTATGTATACCACAGTACATATAACAAAATATATATTTTTTTTATTTTTGTCAGTCTGCTTGTCTGTCTATCTGTTTGTTGCGGCTAATCTCTGGAGCGGCTGGACTGATTTTGACAAGATTTTCGCTGATAGGTAGCTGATGATATAAGGAGTAATTTAATCTACTTTTTTTAGACTAGCTTCTTTCGACTCAGCTATCAATAATAAAATGTAATGTTTCCGAAGCGAAGCAAGGTTGAGTCACTAGTTTAAAATACTTTTACGATGTTATGTTATGCCCCTCACTCTAATACCTAAGTAATATATAAATTCTTTATAAACACATAATGTGCTTTAACTCCTAGTTCTTAAGCTCTAAATCATATTTACTATATAATATACCTACTTATTTCTTTTTGTTACTGTATTCGTGTATAATAATATTATATTTTCTTTCTGCTTGAAACTCGGAGAGTTCGACATCAAACATTAGATTCTAGCGAAAATCGAAGAATATAGGTACTACATTGTTGTCTTGTTTCAATTCTAATGCTAAGCCTAGTTTTTTCTCTGACAAATGATATTACTAAGAGTATTTGTAGGTAGCATATATGTAATCAATAATTAATAAGTATACAGTTAATCAAACATGTAAATAGTATGTAACCAAGTAATAGATATTTTTTCTCTCTATTTTTAAATAAATAAAAGTAAGCAAGAGCAGTGATTTTTAAATAACCCCAATTACTATATTTAATTTGATACATATAATGATGATGATCGCTTTTAACTGTTCGATCGTTAACTGTTGAAATGTGGAATTTGTCTTCATTTTTGCGCCCGTGCAAACCTAATTATTCTCGTCAGATATTTCAAGACAGTCGCACAAGTTAGTTATAAAATAATGTTCATATAACGTAGAAGTTACCTAAACATTTCAAGTGGCGACGGCTGCAGCCTAGTTAGGCGAACAGTTGCTTGACATTGTGTCTAAAGTATTCTGCGGCTTGTACTTCTATTAAATTTGAAAACATAATATATTGTTACGTGCTGAGGTTCGGGATAAATAAAAAGTTCCACCAAAGTGCAACTTAAAACTGTATTCTGTGTATAGCTGTGTCAACACTTAGAGCACTTAAAACACTTTAAAATTCTCAATTCGCTTCTTCCGCTTCGCTTCAGGTGATCCGTTCGCTGTTTCGCTTCGAGTAGTTCCGAATACTGACTGACTGCTTTCCATCTCTGCAACGCATTTATAGTCGAGACAAAATCCCAAGAATCGTCGAGTATATTCCACACAAGCCGAGTATTGTGTGTTTTCGCTACATGACAATAGATGGCGTTGTACTCTTGAGCGTTCTAGATGTTACTAGATCCTTCGATATTCGTTCGGCTATTCGGCTTTAGATGGCGTTACTCTTACCGGCGTAACAATATTATAATAGTGAAGTGTTTTTGAGCAATCAATTTTAAACTGAAACTTATTTTATCAGCATCTATTTTTTTATTGCATCCAATAAGTTTTTGAGATGCTTACCATCAGCTAGCGGTTTTGCAATACGATCAAGAACTTCGACCTTCTCAAGGATAATACGCGCGTGCACATTGTGATGTCCAAGAGCTCTCATTAACACAAAACCACCAATAGGATCGTGATCTTAGTTAACTGAAGTCATTGTTTAGCTATTATTATTTAATTTATATCTTAAGTTTAGTTAAATAATGAACAGTTAAATGTTACCTAAGTATCATGTATGTGTTTTGTATGCTTTTTTTTTCAATAAAGTAATGCAGGAGCAATAATATCACAACTCTCTATCTGCACTGGCTTTGGTTAAATGCGAAATTAAGTCCACCACTGTACTCTTGTGCATAAATTTATTTATATATAACTAAATATATAAATAAAATAATGCCAGGACATTTCCTCCTAATGAAATATACTAAACTATATAATAATATAATAACTAAAATGAAAGACGTATTTTTCAGAAAATTCATTTTTTTTTAATTTGTTTATTTATTTCAGAAAATAGGGAATGTGACATATGTGTAATATTGAGCCAATTTTATCATTTTTCTGATTGTAGCATAGAGTAACACCACATTTATCACATAAAGCTTGAATTTAGGGAAATTGCACCTGATCCTATTTTCTGACCAAACTTGCCAATGCCCAATTTGATCTAAATAAAAATTCAATTTAGTAACGCTAAGTATCTCTGTGTAATGTGGTTTATTATTTCCTTAGTACGGAATGTAACTGTGACAATACGAGTTAAAAGGAAATAAGTATGGTCTGTGTGAAATCTGTAGGATTTTTTATAGTTTTTTACAGAAATGGTACAAAGGGCTACAAGGGGTTAAAGAAGTATCTGAAGTTTAAGGACGCGGTAATAAACATAAGGGTCCCCTTGCAATTCAAAGTGTCCACATGCGATCAAGCGTCACATTGGTGGCTTCGCGCGTTCTCTGCCTTAAAGCACGTCATTACGGATCCTCTCGATTCATTAACGGTGCTTTTAGGTACCACAAGCACCGGTCACCGTCCGCGTCGAACCCGTCGCTTGCGACGAAGGGCGCGACGAGCGAATTAGCCCGTAGACACAGCCCATTGAGTTTCTTGCCGAATCTTCTCAGTGGGTCGCGTTTCCGATCCAGTGATAGATTCTGCGAAGCACTGCTTTTGCTAGGGTCAGTATTAGCAATACTCAGGTTTGACCCCCTTGAGCTCACCTACATATTAGGGCGAAGTTGAAATAGCCTCTCAAGGCTATCAGCATAAGTAGGGAAAAAAAGCGTTCACTAAACAAACTAAATAACTAAAAAACTTTAATTAAATATGCAGTCCGCCAAAACCAACACGTATCGACGTTTTACGTTTTTAAAACAAAGTTCAGAAATAAACATATCACAGACGTCTCATTTACTGTTTAGTTAGCCCGATCCGAATTTTAATGCGTGCGGTTTCACAATCTGCGTAAACAAACATTCTTTTCATGGATTTATTATTGCGTTCCGTAAGTGCTGCGTACAGTTTTCACAGTCATGCGATTCGTTCACAGTATAATATATTTGAATGAATAATTCGGGGCTTTCTGTGAATTTTTTTTTTTATTGCTTAGATGTGTGAACGAGCTCACAGCCCACCTGGTGTTAAGTGGTTACTGGAGCCCTATAGACATTTACAACGTAAATGCGCCACACACCTTGAGATATAGTTCTAAGGTCTCAGTATAGTCACAACGGCTGTACCACGCTTCAAACCAAAACGCATTACTGCTTCACGGCAGAAATAGGCGGGGCGGTGGTGCCTATCCGTGCGAACTCACAAGAGGTCCTACCACCAAATATGTTTCGGTTTTAATTTTACTAGACGATGACCGAGCTTAGCCCGGTTTTTTTTTGATAACGCCATCTTGTTGGTTCTTTAAAGCAGTTAGTTGCCCTCAATTAAGATAAATAGTATTATTATTCGCCAATAGATGTCGGGAAGAGTTGATTATTGAAAACACGAATAAAACAATTTTTTCTGAAAATAAATCGTAGCTAGATCGATTTATCGCCCCCGAAATCCCATGTATACTAAATTTTATGAAAATCGTTGGAGCCTTTTCCTACATTCAGGTTTTTAACGCCTAAGATACTATCTAACAGTCAACCAAAGTTAACGCAAAAAAAAAAAAAGAAAAGAAAAAAAAAAAAAAAATATTAAAAAAATAATAATAATAGATGCATTATGATTGTCAAGGTAGCATTCCCGCTATGTTGTCTATAGACTTCTGTCAGTATATTGTTTTAACTTCAGACGAGTTATAGGTTATTTTGTGTCCTAACAGAGATTGGAGCGTAAGGCGCCGTCACTTAATAGAATGAAGAATTCAAGTACAAAACTTTTATTGGCAATGATGATGTGATACATCACATACTGTAACACGTATGTATAGGTAGTAACATCACCTACTGGAAACACAGATAGGTATTTCAGAGCTATGAAATACTAATAGGGCGCTATTCTTAATGTTAGACTTTTGGGCTACGGTAGCCAATTAGTATCAGATTACCCGAAACTCGTCTGCCTATATTAGTTGTTCAAAATTTAGCTGCAAACAGTTGATGCTAATGTGATGCTTTAATGTATTGAGATAAGGTTGCAACAGCTCTTAAAACATTTATAGTAACTAGTAGTCCCGCAGAAGTCGAAATTCGACTTTAATCAATTGAAATTTAATTATTATTTAATTATTATGCTATTGTACTTATATAATATAATCACAGATTTCGCCAAAACTACACTATACCTAAATAATAATAAAGACAAACTATATTCATCTATTCTCAATTTGGCCACAGACTTTTAACACTAACAAAAGTTTGACAATTGACAATAAACAAAGAGTCTATTTATATATATATATGTGTGTTGTGTTAAATACATAGTAGTGTATGTAATGTTTTATTTATTGATTTAATGTATCTTTTATGCATTATTTAAAAAAAAATTTTAGCATTGTGCACTTCTTCTCTGTATTCTCTATAAGGGTAGAGAATTTCATACTCCTCCGTCCGCGCAATTTTCGTAAAAAGGGATACAAAGTTTTTGCTTCACGTATCAATATATAGATTAGTGTCCGAACGAATAATTGCGTGGTCTGAAACAAGTCATTTCGTGAGAGAACAACTACTTACAAATACCGACGTCAAAATTTGGTTGTTAAATCTCGTATTTCTGGCTGAATTTCAAAAATAAATTACATTGCTATTTTCGATTTGTTACTCCGATTTAAATCGTATTCCTAGCGAAACCTAGTTTTCCGTTGGACTTATCGGTTAAGTTGTCAACAGTACAGATGATCTTAGTATTTGTTAAGCGCGCTGTACAAAGTGGAACAAACTCCACTCGAAACCCCTTGAAGTAGATCGATAAGAACTTTTGTGACTTTGATAAGTGACATGTTGGAAGTATATTTTGTCGCTTCCTTATACGGGCAAGCAAGTCATCTTTCTTCGTGAAAAATCATAAAGTAGTCTTTTTATTTTTTTATTACTTAGAAGGTGCGTGATAATGCGTTTCGGTTTGAAGGGTGGGGCAGCCGTTGTAACTATACTTGAGACCTTAGATTTTATATCTCAAGGTGGGTGGCGCATTTACATTGTGGATGTCTATGGGCTCCAGTAACCACTTAACACCAGGTGGGCTGTGAGCTCGTCCACCCATCTAAGCAATAAAAAAAAAGGTGGACGAGCTCACGGCACGCCTGGTATTACGTGGTTAGCATAGGTGGTTACCGTGGTTGGCATAGACATCTACAACATAAATGCCGCCACCCACCTTGAGATATGAGTTCTAAGGTCTCAGTGTTTACAGTACAACTGCTGCCCGACCCTTCAAACCGAAACGTATTACTGCTTCACGGCAGAAATAGGTAGGGTGGTGTTACCTACCCGTGCGGACTCACAAGACGTTCTACCAACAGTATTTACGCAAATTTGCCATTATCAAGCCTTTCCAATATGTGTTTCTCGCTTTGATCGCTTCTTTGGACCTATACTAAGAAGCTACTACGAAATTTCTTCAAAACTCAAACCTCCGATATTCAATCAATGACAAGGAAATCTGTATTCTTCAAGACACTATTTTTTCCTCAGTCTAGATGAGGAAGTGTAAATCTCTAAGTACGTCGGAAGCTAGTGGTATGTTTACCTTAAGGGAAATGTGAAAAATTATGTCATTGTTTATTCAACTACGTTTTCGCCTATATTTATAAAAGAACTAATTCATTATTTGTTTTCCACGATTTTTTAAATCCGAGGCTCGTAGTGTGAAAAGCGTTTTCATTATTTGTATTAATTACCTTAAAACTTCCTCGACTATTCATTCGAGAAAATTTAAAGAGTTAGTAATTTGCTCAATGTGGCATCCAGGATCTTGGCGTAGCTATTCTTGTCTCGTATGTTAATATTGCCTGTCCATAATAATGCCATACCCCATGATACCAATAAATAAATAAAATACGGCTTCTATTATGGAAAAACACAAAAAAAAGAGTGGTCGTAATATTTGTTTATAAACAACACACTAAATTTGGAGTTCAAAAGCTACATGTTTTTCGTGTGGAGTTGACCTTTAAGATTAGTTATTAGGCAACCTATTTCTATCCTCAAAAATGTGGAACTGTAGGAATATTATGTTCGTAAATAGCAACACATGAGTGTTCTTTTTCTGTAAATGTTCTTCTAAAAATATAATTTTGCTAGCTAAATCCAAGATCAAAATAAAAAAAATATTTACACAAATCTATATATACGCAGGCAATGAGTGGCAGCTATGTACCATTTTCTCCTATATTATCCAACCGATTTTCTTTTCATAAAATTGGTATTGGCAGGCTTGATCTTAAAGTACGTACTAATATTTTTCTTTGGCAAGAATCCGTTTTTTTTTTAAATGTCAATATGATAATTTAATAAATGTAATAATCAAAATGAATCTAAGTTACAGGGATTACGTTCGAATCTCGACGACTCGCCGAATTTTTTTACTGATTAGTCTCCCCCTAAATTTCGTTACGCGCAATTATTCTGGCAAAGTTCAGAGAAGCATTAAGCACATATTTCTTCGTGAACTCAATGGAAACTTCAGTGAGACCCGAAATGCTTTCATTGAAATTGAAAATGGATTTGATACTTAATTTGGAACCAGAGCTGGTTCGTTCTTGAGCCAATTGTATATTACAAAAGATGATTTAACTAATACAGGTTCTTCTTAAATTTTAACAACTGCTGTCTTCGCTGTTATTAAATAAGTATTATTACTGTGTTACAGATTTCCTAAATAATGAATTGTAACACTCTCCTTATTAAGAGAGAGAGAGAGACGCGGTCAGACTGTGGAATTCGTTGCCGGCTGACATCTGAGTTTGCAAGTCTGTTTCTGTTTTTAAATACAAGGTCAAACAATTTTATCTCTCATCAACCGAATGATCATGGTTCTATACTCTTCGCATATACGAGTGTTACTGTGTTACTTATTATATTTGCTATGTGTATGTGCTATAATTCTCATGTTGTATTTGTTATTTTAGTTATGTGTTATTTGTTCTACACACACTTATCACTTTTTATTATTATTCTCATTATCCTCTCGCAGGTCTGCTGGAAGAGATTTCTCAAAGAAATAAGCAGTGCCTTTGTACATAATTTTCCTATTACTCTGTACTGTGTCTTGTTTTNTTCTCATGTTGTATTTGTTATTTTAGTTATGTGTTATTTGTTCTACACACACTTATCACTTTTTATTATTATTCTCATTATCCTCTCGCAGGTCTGCTGGAAGAGATTTCTCAAAGAAATAAGCAGTGCCTTTGTACATAATTTTCCTATTACTCTGTACTGTGTCTTGTTTTCTGTGTGTACATAAATAAATAAATAAATAAAAAAATAAGATCTCAATATTTATAATAATCTTTTTGTGATCTCATTCTTAAATTTATCTTAATACCTAGTTTAAATTAGCTGTAAGTTTCTCCCGCAAAATTTGTATGCCAACAGGCAGAATGTAGTGGGATTGAATATATTTTATACTAAGATCATACTTGTACCTGCATTCTATACAAATAAATGAATTATTATTATTATTATTATTATTAGCTGTCTAGCTGAGATTTGTTGACAGTAAATATATATAAGAGTAACAACGTTTGTTTAACATCCTTTAATATCGTATTTCGTCAACATAAGTTCAAAAAATATTTGTGTAGAACAAATATTACGGCGGAACGTAATACGTATTAGATTTATTAAAACTTGCGAGTGACAGTTGCGGAACTTGGACAATGTCTTACGTTTGACGAAACAAGATCATTTTGAAACTTTACTGGCGGATAATTGAACTTTTTTTTATTGCTTAGTTGAGTGGACGAGCTCACAGCCCACCTGGTGTTAAGTGGTTACTGGAACCCATAGAAATCTACAACGTAAATGCGCCACCCACCTTGAGATATAAGTACTAAGGTCTCAGTATAATTACAACGGCTGCCCCACCCTTCAAAACGAAACGCATTTCTGCTTCACGGCAGAAATAGGATGGTACCTACACATGCAGACTCACAAGAGTTCCTACCAGCAGTAACTGAAAGCTGAGCCGAGCTGAGCTGAGATTCCTCATTTTCATTGGAAGAAAGTACGTCTGGTATAATGTGGTAATCTCAAAAAGACATACTTGTCGCTGCACTGTCATTAAAACTGAAGCGTTTATTGGTTGAATACATTAATAATAGTCGAATTTATCTGTGCAGTCTCACAATGTGCTCTACTACCAAAAGCTCATGTTACAGCATATGTGAACCATAATAAAGCCGTTATAGTTTTAGTGATGGTACAGTGTGGGAGATTTAACCAAGGACGGAAGATCTTTCACCGCGCGGGTGTCATTTCTCGGTAGACCGACGGTCCGATTGTTACTACTACTGCTGGGGTCGTCGTACCTTGTTACGTTACGGGGGCATGGAACGGGCCTCAGAGCAAACCCCACTATCCGGGAATTAGCTCCCTATAGCTAAGGGCAGGGGAGACTTTTGATGCTGGATTAAGGGGGGGCTGTTCGCAGCGTGCATGGCTGCAATTCACATCTATATATTCTGATATATTATTATATAGCGAAGGTTTGGATCTTGTTAGGGGTGGCGTCCGGCAGCAAACAAGCTCCTTCCGACACCGTGCTGTCCCCTGCTTGTAGTTTTTGTTTGTTGTTCAGAACTTTTATATATGCAAGCTTATCTTGAAAATGTTAAATCTGTCAAATATCTTGTGCTGCATGATAGCTACCGCCAAAAGAGTACTCATACATTACGTTCTTCTACAACCGGCCACCTTTTGTTACCCGACTTCCGTAAGAAGGTATTGTTTTTCGGACGTACGAATGTATGTATATAATATACAATTCTTTGCCAGGCTCTATGGCCTAAGGCCTAAACGGACGGATTTCAACACACGATTTGACACTAGTTTCGTCTCAGCCGTAAAAGCTACGTAAGATATATCATTCTAAGCTGTTGTATGCGAAAAAAACGACCCTATGCACTCTTATTTTAAGGGCTCTTATTTTAAACAACAAGAATAATATGTGAAATGTTTTTCCAATTCGCTTTAAAACACTTTTCTCAAACAAGCAGTGAGAAAAAAAAACATAAAAAGTTTTTACGCGACCACTCTCACTGACACTAAAAAAGGTACACCGTAAAAAAAATTTAAGTGCCAATTTATTAGTTTAGTGCCAACAAGCCATCCAGCGCTTAAACCGTTCGGGATTTGTGGTGTATGACTGTTTTATTTTTTACGTTATACTTCGTCGACAGACGGACGATGCAAAAGTCAACCATATATTGATTGCGCCATAAACTATATAATGATACCGCTGAGCTTCGATAATATAATCTTTTTTTTATTGCTTAGATGGGTGGACGAGCTCACAGCCCACCTGGTGTTAAGTGGTTACTGGAGCCCATAAAGATCTACGACGTCAATGCTACAATCAATGCAATAAGTTCTATGGTCTCAAGTATAGTTACAACGGCTGCCCCACCCTTCAAACCGAAACGCATTACTGCTTCACGGCAGAAATAGGCAGGGTGGTGGTACCTACCCGTGCGGACTCACAACAGGTCCTACCACCAGTAATTACGCAAATTATAATTTTGCGGGTTTCACTTTTATTACACGATGTTATTTCTTCACCGTGGAAGTCCATCGTGAACATTTGTTGAGTACGTATTTCATTAGAAAAATTGGTACCCGCCTGCGGGATTCGAACACTGGTGCATCGCGCTCAACGCGAATGCACCGGAGGTCTTATCCGTTAGACCACGATGATTTTCAGACCTTTCTTCATAAAGAGGACAGTCGAGCTTGGTATAACGCAGAAATAGCAAGAATAATAGCACCTACCTCTGCAAGCTTACAATATGGTCTACTAGCAGACGGTATGACGCTTCTTAGATATGATGAATATCTTGATACGATATGATGATGATTCTTAGATACTCGGTTTGGATCAACAGCTGGCCAACCTTTTAACTTGAATGCAGCCACGTCAATGGGCAATTTCGATCGCATTCTCACAGTTCACGCCTCGTTTAATACTGGAAATGAATCTCACTATCCGTGGCGCTATTTCGTCCTACGTAATTGAAAGTCGTTTGAGCGATAACAACGTATTTAAATGACAGCTATGCGATTACGAATTTAGTCAAGCGAAATAAAGATGGTATACAAAAAAATTAACTAAAATTGGGATTGGGATCGTCCGGCCTCAATTTAGGATTCCCTGTCTCATCGATACCAGAGACTGACAAACATATACGTTTAAATATGTATACATAATAAAAACCTAAATAAAAAGCAAACAAACCTGCTCATCACATAATGTTTGCCCGATCTGGGAATCGAACTCACGGCCCTCGGCGAAGCGCTAATTACTGCACCACAGTGTAATAACATTAACCAAGTTCTCTAGAACAATATGAATGATACTTAATTAGTCTCAAAATGAAGTTATGCGCGAAATATTGTACAAAAGCATTTCTGTTATTTTATTTTCGTATTACATCTGTGTAGCGTAAATGTAAGTTCTTTAATATTTTCTTCGGATTTCGCTGTTTGTAAACATAAATAATACTACTTTTACGGTCTAATCTTTTTTTTTTTGATTGAAGGATTACTGGTGGCCCGGGGCCTTTCCAGTTTCACCAGGACAGGTGGGCGAGCAAAGGCTCAGCCAGGAGAGGTGGGATTTGCTAGCAGCTACCCAAGCGCCTCCGAAGGAGACCTAACAGCTCAAGAGCAGTTGCTTCGCGAATGAATCTACTACCGGATCGGAATCGCGACCCGCTGAGAAAATCCGGCGAGAAACTCAGCGAGCTGATTCATGGGTTAGGTTGCACGGCGAACTCTTTGTCGAGTTCGACGAGTACGGTTACCGGGGTCCCTAAGCCTACTCCTAGTGTTAGAGCTGAAGGCGTCTAATACAAAGGTTATTGGATCTGATGGATCCGTAAGGACGTGTACGGTCTAATCTCGCATTCGAGATTGTCATTACATTCTTGTTTCTAACCGGTAGGCAGCGGCTTGGCTCTGCCCCTGGCATTGCTGAAGTCCATGGGCGACGGTAACCACTCACCATCAGGTGGGCCGTATACTCGTCTGCCTACAGTCGTTAATATGATAGTCGGCAGACCGTAGGTCTGGTTTGCAAATCGACGAGACTACACCTCCAGCACAGACCCCCCGACATTGAAGCCTCTGCACTTGAACATTTTTCCCACCGCCGCAGAGGTCATACCATCACGCATAATCGAGGCCAAATACCTGGGCTTAGGCACAAGGGAGACGTCCTAACGAGAACGCACGTCGACAATTATATCACGTCGTACCTACTGTTCAGTTGTTATTGATGCCCACAGGCAACACTTCGTGCATCCAGCGTTCCGCTTTGAAACTTCTAACTTGAAGTTCGAAGTTTCAATTTATAATGCAATTAAAATCCAATCCTTCGAACTACAACAAAAGTTTCGCTCCACACAAACCTACGCGTGCCAGCTCGCGATATTAATCACTATCAGAGAATATTTTCTATATGAATTACCGTCGGTTCGTCCAGAGAGATCTATATATTAATACGTGAAGCAAAAACTTTGTATCCCTTTTTACGAAAATTGCGCGGACGGAGGAGTATGAAATTTTCCACACTTATAGAAAATATAGAGAAGAAGTGCACAATGCTAATTTTTTTTTAAAATAATGCATAAAACATACATTAAATCAATAAAGAAAACATTACACACACTACATACCATGTATTTGACGCACACACGCATGCATACTATTTATTGTCAAACTTTTGTTCTTGGCGTCTGTTGTCAAATTGAGAATAGATTAAATATTGTTTGCCTTTGTTAATATTTTTTATAGTGTAGTCTTGGCGAAATTTGTGATTATAGAAGTATAAAANCATACTATTTATTGTCAAACTTTTGTTCTTGGCGTCTGTTGTCAAATTGAGAATAGATTAAATATTGTTTGCCTTTGTTAATATTTTTTATAGTGTAGTCTTGGCGAAATTTGTGATTATAGAAGTATAAAATACAATCATAATAGTGTACAAACTTACAATTCCAATTAATTATAGTCGAATTTCGACTACTGCGGGACCTCTAGTTTAACTAAATGTCCATCTCAGAATATAACCAAAATGTGAGTTACATAAAAAGAGCAAAAGGTACTCCACGAAATAAGTTGAAGCCATCGTAAACAAATTCCAAAAATTCTTTGTTGGACGCCCATACAATACCAATAAATTCATTCATAAAATTCACTGAACCTCACATTTTTCCATACCATCGACGTTCATATTCGAAACGCCAAATGTATACGACACAATATCGCAATAGAGAGCTTTAGTCTCCCAAAAAAACCAACCAACAACCACTCTAAAAGTTATAAGTAATGTTAATTAGTTAATATCACTATTACTGTATAATAATAATTATTGAAGTGAAACTTCTTTATCGGCGTTGGAAAAAAATTTACCGTCACATTTTTCGGTTACGCGTCACATTTTTCCGTTACGCGCCATCTTTTTGAAGTGAAACTTCTTTATCGGCGTTGGAAAAAAATTTACCGTCACATTTTTCGGTTACGCGTCACATTTTTCCGTTACGCGCCATCTTTTTTGTATTCATGTCTATGATAATAAAATCCTTTTGTTTAAACTTTATCTAATTTAACTTTTTTGTATTCATGTCTATGATAATAAAATCATTTTGTTTAAACTTTATCTAATTTAACTTTTTTGTATTCATGTCTATGATAATAAAATCATTTTGTTTAAACTTTATCTAATTTAACTTTATTTAACCAATTTCTAGAAAGTTGCATGTAGATCATTTTTCGAAAAATAAGGCCATAAAGAAGTTTCACTTCTTACGTGTGTACACTAGTACACGCACACATTTTTTTTATTATCATAAGCAAGGACTATAGAACAGAGACTTACAACTCATGTCTCAAGGTAGGTGGCGGCTTTGACGTTGTTGATGTCTATGGCCTACGGTTACCACTAAGCTTCAGGTGGGTCTTCAACCTGTCTGAGCCAAAAAAAAAACAATTATACATATTATTTAGCATCAGCAAAGAAAAACTTTTAACAATTTTTGAGACTAACACATTATGTTGTAAGTGGACAAATCTTGCATTGGGTTTTAGTGTATACTATAGCTATAAACAAATGCTTCAACTTGCGTGTAATGCATCATCATCATTCCAATGTTTGCATGTTCTTTATTTTGGCTCTGAATGACGTCATGCGCAATGAAGTTGCGTTTTGCAGCCTTTTTGTAAGGTTTGCGCGGTAATTTTGAAAACCAGGAACCGTCTGCCTCCTTACTGTCAGATGTTCGAGTCTTAAAGCTCAATTCAATTGACTCTAGAAAATCCCACAATTGTGGTAACCATTAGTAAAACTTCAGAATGTCACACAAATGAGTAAATATTCTTAAGGTACAAGGTTACAGAGGTTGAACATCCCTTCCTGAGATCCAAATGCGCGATAAGCTTCGAAGCTGGTAATATATGATAGCATTGTTTTTCTGTTCATATTTACACTCATAGTCGGAGAATTCCCGCTAGGCCGCTGACGTTTAATCGGTGGATTGTTTTGCGAAACTCATGTTTTGAAGTAAAGGCAATTGATCCAGCCCTGTCTGGGATGGAACGAGGGTAAACGTTGAGGCCGAAGAATGGAAATGTTCGACGTTTGTACGTAAACATAGAAAAGTCCCGAAGGTTTTGATGTTTTTGGAATGTTCACATTACCTACTGTTTGTGTTACTCGTAATTCCCATAATCCGTGTTTACAATTTTACCTGAGTGACTATTTTCAGGTGATAAGGTCTGTTTTTACTTGCTCGAGATTTTAAATAAAAGACTTGTAGTTTGTATGACAAAGAGACAGTTCAAAAGGATTTAAAGGGATGTAGCATGGAGTTTATGTAAGAATATAATAAACTCCTTCGACTCCCACTTTCTAATTCAGTTACGTGTTTATTGAAGGGCGCTTGGTCATTTGGTCTGCCCCAGGAATAAGTATAACCATCAGCCTGCCTATTCATATGGGGAAGCTGTCATGCGTTCCAATTTCAAAGGTGGGACTTCCGTTATACTATAAAATTGAGGTTTAGACCTCATGTCTTATAGTAGTGGCAAAATTCACGTACAGACTATGGGCTCCGAAAACCATTTAACACCAGGTTGGGCATTATCAATTTCAACCATATAAATAATAAAATAGGTGGTCCGCGACATTCGTCGTGATGAGTAAATAGTAAAGCTTCGTGTAATACAGTAAAAGCTTTTTACGCGGGGTATGTTCCGTAAGTATTCCGCGAATACCGAAACCGCGAATACCGAAACCGCGAATATGGAATGGTAATTTACATATGGCATCATAAGGATACGCTCCTAGGCGACAAAATAAAAACATACTTTAAGCTTAGTTGTATTAAGGTCTATTTTACTTTTTTTGTCTATTTGACGACCTGCTTGAAATATATATTCGGTTGGATACCTACATATTGAATTCTTTTTATCAATGTGTATGTACCGATGTATCGATTAGATCCGCGAATAAAGAAATATTTGGCCGCGAATATAGGAATTGTGTCGCATTTTTTTATCCATGAATAGTGAAAACCCGAATGATGGAAGTGCGAATAAGGAGCTTTTACTGTATAAGACGCGCTGTGACCCAGTAATGCTATGTATTCATATAGTTTTTACATGCCTCTAATGAACAGAACTAATTTAGGAATCAATGAATCTATTACATTTTTTATTTACGAAACATAAAAGCGCTGTTAAAACATTTTTAATCAAACTATTATTGAAATTGTTTTTTTTTTTATTTCAGGTAAACACAACGATAGTTGGGGTTCGGTTGTGTGACCACAACTTTGAGCCATTTCATTGGCTAGTTCCAGTTTATTGGCATAGATAAGCGAAGGTGAGGTGAGAAATAACAGTCCACTAATCGTAAAAACGGTGAGTCATTCACGAATGTCGATCTCGTTGTCGACCTTACAACGGAAGGTTAGATGTTTCAAGGATTTGGAATTATGTGTTGATTGCCTTTTTTTGGCAGACAGGCAAATGACCTACCACCTATCGTTTTACCACCGTCGCTTACGGATTATGGCCAGGAAAACGGCCAACTTGATATCTAAGCTTTGTTTGAAGGACATGTCATAGCGCTTAGGAAAATTCGCAGAAGGAATTTTATTCCAAACTCAAATGGTACGGACCAACAGATGTCACTGGAAACGCACTTTAGAGCGTCGAATTCTTTCCAGTTAGTATAAATAGTGGTGGGCGATGCGATGATAAATGTCATGGTTAGGAATGACAGACTCTCCACCCGCAAGGGCGGGACTGTCATTTACTATAGGAGGGCCCTGCACTGCGTCCCTCTCGATACTCCCTCGCTCTTACATATCGAAGCGTCAGTGTGCCGCATCGCGCTGACGGGACACCAGCCGATCGTCATCGCATCCGTATATCTCCCTCCTGACAAACCCCTCCTGAGCAGTGACCTCGAGACACTGCTCGGTATGGGGGACGCGGTCATTCTGGCAGGCGATTTAAATTGCCACCACACTAGGTGGAACTGCCATCGCACGAATGTGAACGGTAGGCGTCTCGACNCGGAGCCCCGTGGTTCGTCAGGAACGTCGACCTCCATGACGACCTGGACTTAGAGTCCACCAGTAAGTATATGCAGTCGGCGTCAATGCGCCACTTCGATAAAGCGGCACGACACGAGAACCCTCTCATCGTGGCCGCCGGTAACTACATTCCCGATCCTGCGGACAGAATGGAAAGCAGTCGACGTCGCCCAAAACACGTCATTTCGGATCCTCCCGATCCACTAACGGTGCTTCTAGGTACCTCAAGTACCGGTCATCGTCCTCGTCGAACCCGTCGCTTGCGACGAAGGGCTCGACGAATGAATTAACCCTCAGACACAGTCCACTGAGTTTCTCGCCGGATCTTCTCAGTGGGTCGCGTTTCCGATCCAGTGGTAGATTCTGCGAAGCACGGCTCTTGCTAGGGTTCGTGTTACCAACGCCATAAGATTTGAGCCCCGTGAGCTCACCTACTAGTTAAGGCGACGCTGTTAAAACCTTTCAAGGCTATCAGCTTAAGTAGGAAAAAAAAAGATGGTAAAAAGAAGCGATCATCTCTCACAATTCCTTGGAGCAGAACGTGTTTGATTGGTCGTTTAAAAATAAAAAACTCCATACAGACGTACTTACAATATTATATCCTCTAATGTTACTAAAATTCGTCAGCAGTTACGGGTAATAGCAATGTGGCTAAACGGTTGAAGTCTCCCAATGAGATCGTACAAACTCCAACCAGGAGACATACAATGTGTAGTATTTGTTTATTAATATTAAATTCAAAACATCTCGATTGATGTACGGGTGTGGCTGCAGCATGCTGTCATTCATTACCTCACTGACTTTTCCGGTCACCGTCCTCGTCGGTGACCGCCGTGTCGAACCCGTCGCTTGCGACGAAGTGCTTGACGAGCGAATTAACCCACAGCCTACTAAGTTTCTCGCCAGATCTTCTCAGTGGGTCGCGTTTCCGATCCGATGGTAGATTCTGCGAAGCACTGCTCTTGCTAGGGTCAGTGCTAGCAACACTCCGGTTTGAGCCCCATGAGCTTACCTACACACGTTAGAATGAATCTGAAATAGCCTCTCAAGGCTATGAGCATAGGTAGGAAAAAAAACTGTCTTTTCCCGTCTCGTAAAGAGACTATCTCGAAGCCCATTCCGGATACAATGACCCAACGGCTTCTCTTCTCGTTGGTTTTGTAGAAGACCTGTAAAGGATTGTCAGGAGAAGAGGCAGTAGCGTTCTCCGCGTTATACGAACATAGGACTAACTTCCGTTTTCACGAGTCACAGACATAATTAAAACTATTCCGTCCGGCACATGGCTTAGCTGACCCGCGCTTTCATTCGTATGAAGAAGCTACAAAATGGATCGATTCTTGGATAGCCTCAAAAGATACATCGTTTTTCTGAAGCGGAATTATTATCCTTTTTTTTTATTGCTTAGATGGGTGGACGAGCTTACAGCCCACCTGGTGTTAAACAGTTACTGGAGCCTATAGACATCTACAACGTAAATGCGCCATCCACCTTGAGATATAAGTTCTAAGGTCTCAAGTATAGTTACAACGGCTGCCCCACCCCTCACGACGACTTAGTGATAGACTCGAACCTCATGTTTCAACGTGAGTGGCATTCACGTTATAACACCTATTGACTCGGATGGCCATTATACATCAACACGCTCCTACATCTCGGCAATATAAAAAAGCAATATGATAAGTGAAGATTGATTTTATGGTGAAAGAAGAACATATTCATTTTTCTTTTCTTTTGATTGATTTAAATTTAAACTTTGCTGATATACAATAAATCAATTGTCTTCATCTATATGTATAAACTCGGAAGGGTTTTTTGTTATGTTTTCTTGTTACGCCTTTATAATAACTTAACATTTATTTTACTCGATTCTTCTAACCTGTTCTGATGAGTTGAGGTCGACGCTTTATAAATCTGGAATTAACTAATTAGTCATAATTATATTGACATGCGCTTATTGAAGAAGTGAATAATTTATTTTGTATACAAAAATAATATTTTTATTATTAGTTAATGTCACTGCGATCTACAGGCCCAATGAGAAACTAATCGAAGTGAAGCCATCTAGTGGCCGACGCCCGTAAACGTTTTTGTTGAGTGCTTGAATTGCTAATCTGTAAATAATTTTTATCTATGGCACAAACATCTTGACGCACAGATTACAAGCTGTCAGCAAGACGATGTAGCTAAGTTAACCTGTGCCTAAGAGACCCGACAACCTATTGGGACTTTTTGGCGGGAACGCGAGGAGTGAAGTTGTGTGATTTGTTTTATTTTGTCTATTTAGTGTTTCTTCGGGCTTAAATGTGTAATAATGGTGGTTTATTAACTGCTTAATATCTGTGAAAGTGCACAAATGTGAGAAAATGAAACAAAGCCGCTGGACGTAACTTCTCGGAATCCTCCAAAAAGTCCACTGAAAAAATCTTAGTAAATGACCACCATTTTACTGAGATAATAATTTCATCCTATTTCATTTCATTTAATTTCATCTCAGTTGATTAATGTCTCAAATTAATCATCTTTATTTCATTTCACTCCATAATATCAATTTTCATAAAAATATGAATATAAATTAAAATAAGACATGACTTAAAGGCCTCAGTCACCAGGTCATAAAATCCCTTAAAAAAAATAACCTGTTGACCTGCTTGTTCTTGAATTAAATATTCAGTTAGAGTGACAAAGGAACGCTTACAGTACCTATTTTTTTTTCCAGCGGAACACTAAAAGCCAAGGCTCTAACAATGGGGGGTCTGAAACGATTTCTCCTGAATGAATAATAAGGGGAAAACGTAAATGTGAAGACTTGGGAGGAAACATTTGTGGTCCATTTAGGTTTTTTCCTCAAGATACCCTCGAGATATATAAAAACTATTTTGGAATATGCAAGTTTTGAATTTTAGGCCAGTAGATTATTTTCATGTTTTTCAAGTATATGTGTCGATGAGACAAGATGATAACACAAGACAATCTACCACCAGTAATTACGCATATTGTATTTTTTACGGGTTTGATTTTTTTGCGGGAAGTTTTATTCGTTCAATCGTGTACATTTGTTAAATACGTATATGATTAAAAAAATGGGTACATGCCTGCGGGATTCGAACACGGTTGCATCGCTTGATACGAATACACCGGGCTTCTTATCCTTTAGGCCACCAGAACAAACGTTTCTTAACTAAAACAGTTTCTTTAGCCGTCATTTCTCTGTAAAGAAATCATCAAAACTCGAATACAGGTTACGATCGAACGAATTTATCGATTAATTAAAGATAATCGATTTTATCTAGTTTCATATCCACGGAAACAATAATCGTTGTCGTCGATATCGTATTTACTCGCTCGTAATCGAATGAAGGGTGTTCGCGTCATAGTCATTAACGAGATTACAGTCAGTTCCGTTCGATGACACTGTACGGGCTCGCACTAAAACTGTTACTGTCATGTCCAAGCGCTCGAATATGACCAAACGTCGAAACGACACTTAAGCTGACCCAATTATGGACACCGTGCTGCGTGAAATGTCGCCGTTTTATTTAAGTTGAGTGAGATATATTATATTTTAAATATTTTGGAACGTGTAGTTATATTGTAAGGTTTTTTTAAACATTTTAGATCGGCTTCGCAAATGAAAATTGCGTTTATTTTTCTTTCTTTAATCACAGAAATCTAAGGGTAAATTGTTCTTATTTATAATTCATATAGATTAGTTTCATTTCCCAATAAGGAGGCAGTCTCCTCCTGGTGATGGTCACGGGGCGACCTAAGGGGTTTGAGGCTGCGCCATACGCTACTATCCCTAGCCCGCTGGCAACAGGAGGACGGAACGGCGCGTCGGCGGCTGCGGACTGCGATGCGGTCCGCATTTTCGTCGTCGCTGTCGTCGCCGAACGTACTGTGGAAGAGCAACCCGGTCGGCGGTGTATCGCGTTCCGACCCGGCAGGCTGGTTCTGGCCTGGTAGGGCCGCTGTACCGCGGAGATCGGCGTCGTTGGTCGTCGACTACCGCCTTGACGACCCGTCGGTCGGGCGTCCTCGGGGTGGCGTTGCGTGTCTGGTTGTAGTGTTGACCGCGGGAACCGCCGTGCGTGGACTGAACCTCCTACAAGATACGCGCGCCACCTAGGCTGGAAAAAAAAAGTTTCATTTGAGCTATATCGCGTATTGTAAAATGGCGTGCAGTTTGTGGCCAATCTAAGTGAAACTTTGAAGTTAAATTCTATAGATGTACCTACTGTCTCATTTTAGAGCCGCATTTAGATTGTCATTTCCAGCTCACCGAGTTTCAAACTAGAACGATGCCCGAGAAGTTTTCGCTTCAAAAGTAGATTGTCAAGGTAATTTTAGGTAAGCGTTTGCGCTTCATTCCCTGAAATCCGGTTGAAGCTCTGTACAACTATTCATTATGATACCTCCGAGAAGGTATCTGGTGTAATCCACAGTATATAAGGGGATATGTAGTTCCAGTAAAGCTTTTCATACAATCCACAATACTTACGGAGAAGCGTTCGTGTTATCGGAATATAAATAACTGCAAATGCTTAGGTGTGAATACAAAACTAAATTCATAATATCTCAAGGTCTTGGCATACTTTCCTCGCTGTTAAAATTCGTTATCTCAACTCTGACAATTTATTTATTTGGTGGCCTATTAGATGCCATCGAATCTGCCCATTGCTGTATGAAGTGCACTACAGATTATTTTGACAGCGGGTTGGCTCGGTCCTACCATTGTTGACGACAATTAACAGCAGTGACGACTCACCATCAGGCCGTATGCTCGTATACTCACAAGAACAACAAAAAAAAGATGTGTGGTGTCGTGGGACACCGGATAGGAACGAAGTTCCTTATTTAAAAATATTAAATTTAAGTTCTATTCAAGGTATAAAGAAAATAAAGCTGGAGGTTTCGCAACAACTCACGGTCATTCGGTATCGTGCGAACTTATTGTGGTACACTTCATTCACGGTTGTTTGCATAAGAGTGTATTGCGCAAACGAACGCTCCGAGATCGTGGTCAATGAATGATAAAAATATATGTTGTTTTTTGTACGTTATTACAAAGTTAAGTCGTACCCTGTGTGCATTACTAACAATCTTACGTTACGGACGTTTTTTCCCGGTTAGGGTACCCCTCCGCATCGTCCCATAAGGATATTCTTTCCAAAAACATTTAATATATCGTGGGGCGTGTTTGAATAGTCTTATATCTTGGTCTTCGAATTATGGGCATTTTTGCTACCTAAACTGTTGAATAAAAGGCACGTAGCAAGTTATTATTTGGTCCATACTAATACATATTTTACTGGAATGAATTATTATCTCACGATCCACCTTTTTGCTGTTACGGGTGCACATGAATATGCAAATGTGGCTTCGCTCATCTAGGCATTCATTTGCTTATATTTCACAACAAACTAACCGTAAGATTGCTTCGCAAGGAAAATAAGTGGAAAGGCACTTACGCCCGCCCTAGCATCACCATATATTTATTTAATACTGTGAAGCTATTCAGATCTACACAAAAACACGTACAGTTTGTTACGAATATTTAAATGTGAGTGAGAGGATTTTTTCGGAGAGTGGGCGGGCAGATAATAACCTTAAAAAAACTTACGTGAGACTCAAAGCGTATTTAATGCCCGCGCGAAAATAAACCTGTTTCATAGATTAAAGCCACAGTTAATTCGAAATATGGAACCGAAAAAAAATGTTTTGCACATACGAATTCATTACGAAAAAATCGAATGTATTCAACACTTTTTTACTGGTGGTAGGACCTCTTGTAAGTCCGCACGGGTAGGTACCACCACGCCGCCTATTTCTACCGTGAAACAGCAATGCGTTTCGGCTTGAAGGGTGGAGCAGCCGTTGTAACTATACTGAGACCTTAGAACTTATATCTCAAGGTGGGTGGCACATTTACGTCGTAGATGTCTATGGGCTCCAGTAACCGCTTAGCACCAGGTGGGCTGTGAACCCATCTAAGGGTCCAATAAAATAAAAAAAACTTGTAGGCCGGCATGAGAATGTACGTAGCGACAGTCCTTGCGCTTACTTCTGCGAAACAGTGACGAAACCAATGCAATAAAATCTTCGACCTCACGTCTCAAGATGGCATTCACGTTCAGGTGACTAGCAGCAACTTGAGTTAATTAATTTGTATTCGTTTCGTAACGTTTTTGTGTTTTTCGTTTATTCACTAAGCCCAACGTAATGATATCGAGGGGCCTATTTGGCTTAAGGACATTTTTAGAACTTTACAGTAGAGCCATCAAAAGCTTAAAATTTGAAAAAAAAAACCTTTTTTAGTTATTCGAATTCACTAAACTTAATTGAAGGTCAATTCACTGGTGGTAGGACCTCTCGGGAGTCCGCACGGGTAGGTACCACCACCCCGCCTATTTCCGCCGTGAAGCAGTAATGCGTTTCGGTTCGAAGGGTGGGGTAGCCGTTGTAACTATACTGAGATCTTAGAACTTATATCTCGAGGTGGGTGGCGCATTTACGTTGTAGATGTCTATGGGCTCCAGTAACCACTTAACACCAGGTGGGCTGTGAGCTCGTCCACCCATCTAAGCAATAAAAAAAAATTGAAAACATCTGACTGCTAATGCTAATCGATACCTCTATTCTTCTTCTCAGTCGTACACTCCTGGCGGAGTGGTCGTGGTTACGTATGTCTTAATGTTTGGTTGCGGCTTTTGAGAGACTTCTCCATCTCTCTCTATTTGTGGCGGTACGTGTATACTCAGTAAGGGAACACTTCACAGATACTTCTATACTAATATATAAATCCATAGTGGTTTTTACGGATGTTCCGTTATAACTACTGAACCATGCATCCGATTGACTTGTAACTTGGTATCCATGTAGAAAATAAATGTACTTAATAATATTTATATGAGTGCTAATATTTATATGAGTGTTGGCCTCCCTAATAATAATGACAATAAATAATAATGTTAATTTTAAATGCCCAGCGAAGCGAGCAAGTACGGCTAGTACCACATAAAACGCTCCTTCAATTAACAAAGATAATTGTCGCGTATTGAGAGAAATGTCGCTTAAACCAAATAGCCTTTCATTGCTCGATATAATCTAAATAAAATTGAAATTGGCGGCTACAATGTCAAACTCATACGCACTCACTAACACTCCCCCAGAACCTGTCCGGTTACTCAGTAAGCGATGAACCCGTCCACCCATCCAAGGATCCAACCCGACTCAACGTCGCAGCGCCAAACAGAAGATTGTAGACGCGCAGAATATCCTATGTCATGTCACTTTCGCGTGCGTAAGCATGTCCATTGCGAAGATCTATCGGTTCGCCGATAACTCTTTATTTCGCGGAAACAATTTATACAAGAAAATATTATTTATTATTTTGCTCATCTGACTTAGTAGTAGTTAGCGTCTCAGACTGTTGCGCTGAGGGTCGTGAGTTCGATTCCCGCATCAGGAAAACATTCGTGCGATGAACAGGTTTGTTTGGTCTCTGTCTGGGTGTTTATTTTCTATATGTCGGAGAAGCCCCAATTATTAACACCATCGTCAGACATCGCAGGGGCGAATAGGGTAATCGAGCTAAGAGAAATATTGTTTTTTTTGGGATTTGTGACCTGGTAACTAAGACTTTTAAGTAATGTCTTATTTTAGTTTATATTTTTATTTTTATGAAAATTTTTAATATGGAGTGAAATGAAGTGAAATGAAGATGATTAGTTTGAGACATTAATCAACTGCGATGAAATTAAATGAAATGAGATGAGATGGAATATAATCTCGGTAAAATGGTGGTCATTTGCTGAGATTGTTCAGTGGACTTTTTGGAGGAACCCGAGAAGTTACGTTAAGCGGCTTTGTTTCATTTTCCCACATTTGTGCACTTTCACAGATATTAAACAGTTAATAAACCACCGTTACACATTTAAACCTGAAGAAACACTAAATAGACAAAATAAGACAAATCACACAACTTTACTCATCGCGTTCCCGCCAAAAAATCCAGAGAAATAGCACACCAATCTCATTTGTTGTCTTAGAACAAATTAGAAATCTTCTCTTGACGTTAGCAAACGAAAACGAATGACAGTTCTTAGGACGGAGGCACCGCACTTCAAGAAGGCTGATTGGCAAGTGTGATGGCGTCTACGCGCCTCCATCGGCTAGGCTCTGTCGTAGCATGAAGTTAGCAGAGTTCCGATGATGCCGCAATCGTGCTGCCATCTCGCGGAAATCGTGCTGCGTTTCGTTTAGCTACCAAACTATTGACCGTCTTTGTATATATTTAAAGATGTCAGTATCTGGTACTTATAACATAGGGAACCCTAATTTGGATTTCGCGTCGGATGACCGTGTGTGATTTATTTTCAGTTATTACTTTTTTAGTTGTGCAATTAGGGGTGACCGAATAATATTAATTCTTATGTCATCTTCTATGAAAATAGTGCCAAGTCATTTTGGAACGTGTTCTATGTTCGATTATGTTGATTATAAATTGCAAGATATTCCGCGACAATCCATCTAGCAACTCTAGTTTCAATACATCCTACGTAAAAATCGCTAATTTAAATTGTCTATTTGTTTTCCAATTTGTTAACGCTAAGCCCAGTTCAACTATATTTTCATTAACATATTATAGAGTGAAGACGACACTATTATACCTTTAATATACTCACAAATAAAATATTACACTCTATCTTCAAGAGGTAGGGTTCCGATTCGAAGGGTGGGGCAGCCATTGTACTATTTTGAAGGCGGATCAGCCCTTTCTACAAATGAGGCTTCGAGCTCTTGTCTCAAGATGTCTATGGGCTTCGGTAACCACTTAAGACAACGTTAACCAGCTCACTCATTTAGTGCAGTAAGTAAATAAATAAGAAATTTCGATCTTACGTCACGATTGTGAGGTCAGTCATTTTGTGGTATTCAAAACCAATTAATGTCAGAGGGTACGTGAACTTGTTCATCTATTTACGGTTTCGGTGAATTTCATATAACCGGAACATTTTATTTCTCTGTGTAAACAGTTGGCAGGCAACGTAAAATATTATTATAACCAATTTTTGTTCCCTTAGTATAAAACGTTCTTTATTATACAAATACATAATAAAAAATCTACCCACATTATTTTTGTAATTTGCTAAGCATTTAAGAAAGTAAGGGACCGCAAAAATGGCCTTCACTATACAATGACACACAATATTAAGGAGAATTACGCATTCAGAGTTTCTGTATATTAATTTTGTTGATTTAGTGTTTATTCCATTCAAAAATTAATTCCATGCAAAGGGGGACAATAGTTTGTGAATTTCCCACAATCCTCATAAAAGCCATTGAAATACAGCCAATTGTTAAGACGCCCGGTTTATTCAATTTTACACGTACTGTTGTTCGAATTCTGGCAAAGGTACTAACTGTTTCAAAGCGTTTGCGAACGAATTCTACTGTGCTATAGCTATATGTGTATATGACGGAGAGGCTGGTTCCATGGTGTTTTTAAAATGATGAGGTCAGCGTCGCTGACGCCATTATCTTTATCATCGCTTTCTATAGTGACAATAATGAAGACTCACTTTTTCAATGAATTCCATTTATTGCATTTCAAGTGTATAGCGATAACAACGAGAGAGCTCCACTCCGTTCGACTGCTTGAGCCGGAATGAACTAGTTAATGTGTATTATCTATGCCGGAATGTTTTGTGCGACTATATTCACTCGTATTTATAGTAGAAAGTGGGGGTAGTTTACTGATGAGTTCTCTTAAATAGGGTCTTAAGCAGTTATTGACATCGTAACATTAAGGAAACAGTTAATTTTAACTATTTTTAGTTACCTAAATAGTGACGCTGCGCCGACATACATATATATATATATATATATATATATAAAAATATATATGATATAAATTGACAGAGGAAAAACATCTCAAAATCTTTATTTAGCTGTGGCGCGTAAGTCACAGATAAATAAAGATATTAAGGCATTCAGATAATATAAGATATTAAGGTAGAGAGTCTTATACTCTCTCTCTAGGGCTCTCTTTACACTACGGTGACTTCATCACATCAATAAAGAATGTGGAAAACGATGTTTCCTTCTTACTTAAAAAATAATCCAAACACAAAATTAATCAAAATTTGAGGCAACAATGACTATGATTGAGTTTCGGGCACTGGGCAAACACAAATATTTACGAACCACGTTATATTATTCGTGAGAGGCACGTGTGGGCAGGCATCATCCTGTTTATTTATTTAAAAATCATTCATACTTTAACAGTATATTTCCGGGCGGGCGGCAGACACCGTACCGTATAAGTTAGAATTAAGTTAGACTTTTAACTGGTGGTGGACCTTTTGTGAGTCCGTACGGGTAGGGACCACCACCCCGCCTATTTCTGCCGTGAAGCAATAATGCGTTTCGGTTTGAAGAGCGGGGCAGCCGTTGTAACTATACTGAGACCTTAAAACTCGTACCTCAAGGTAGGTGGCGGATTTACGTTGTAGATATCTATGGGCTCCAGTAACCACTTAACACCAGGTGGGCTGTGAGCTCGTCCACCCATCAAAGCAATAAAAAAAAACTACGTGCAGCAATTTAAAAAAAAACTTTACTTTAGCATAATTTTTTTACATCACTTGTGTTTGTCAGCACTGCAAGAATGATGATAAGGTTCAAAAGATTCTCCAGTTAAGTAAATAAGAGTTAAAGCTTTTTATCCAATTGCACATATAAAAATACATTTCAATTCATGAAGGCGATCACACAGGAGAACGTCTAAAACATACAAACTCTCTTCCGCATTTAAACTTCCGTAATGACTGCTGGAAAATCTTACTTAAGGCTGGCTTCCTTATGCAGAGCGACGTTTCTGTCTTGTCTTTAGCCTTATTAGCTATATTACTTATCCTGGGAATCCAATCCATTGAATATAACTTCTTATCCTTTGTATTATCTTAAATTGCCGCGAGTTGTAGACTGAAAAGCCACTTTATATATAATTAAAATGAAAACAGAAAGCCTACAAGGCTTCGTTACTTGTGTATTACAATTTATTGTAAATATCACAATCTTCATGTATCGACGGCTAATGGACAGTGACGGATTTGGGCTTGATGCCGCCCTAAGCCCTGTTTATTACGCCGCCCTTAATGTTAGAATAAATTTCATTAATTTTGGTCCAATATTTATATTTGAAATTTAAAATAACTTTACAATTATTTTTATAAAAAAATATTTGATGTCACTTTCAAAGAAGATTGACTGTCCTTATAATATTATTTAATCTCCGAAATTTTGGCATTTCAAAAATTTTGCCGCACCTCAAACCATGCCGCCCTAGGTTCATACTAGGCGTAAATCCATCAATGCTAACACCATAGACGTATGTGAGTGAATACGATTAAAGTATTAAGATATTAGAAATTTAAAATAATGAACACGAAATAGAATCATGAAAATAGTTTTATTTATTATCTTATTCTCAAATAACGTACCTATCACTAACGCTTGCGACATTTTATCAGATAGCTATTACGTGAAATATTGAACATGAGTTGGTATCGGCGCCTTGGCTATTTCCTGCTATTGTTCTGAAGCAATACAGTCTGCAGGTCCATATAACCGTTATTGCGAAGTCTTCAAATCGAAACATGTTAATGTTTCTGTCAATTCCTTCAATTGCTCAATAAGTTAAGCTTGATAAAGGAATAGGCGGCTTTAAAATCGACCGTGCCGTTCACTATTTCAAAATAATAGAACCATTTCTGAGCAAACTTAGTTTTCAACTCGTTAATTGATAGTTAGACCTTGCGGTACACTAACCTTAGTGGTAAACTGGGACATAGAAACTTTAAAGCCAGCTTGGAACATCAATTTGAAGCCTCAATTTGTTTATTGTTTTATATTTTGTTACATTATATTTTATATTTATTATAATATTATATTACATATATTTATTATGTACCTATGTCGGTTACCATGGTTTTCCTGCGAATCTCCTCATTTCTGATTTGGTCTCGCAGGGAAACTCCGAGCATAGCCCTCTCCATTGCTCTTTGGGTGACCTTGAGCCTTCTCATAAGGCCCATTGTGAGCGACCACATCTCAGTGCCATATGTCATCCGTTGGATGCAGGCAGCGCAGGACCGGTCTTTGTGGCGAGGCTTGGTCGAGGCCTATGTCCAGCAGTGGACGTCCATGGGCTGATAGAATAGAATAGAATTATGTACCTATTATATTTTATTTAAGTATTGTATTGTATTAAAACAGTTTCAACCATAGTCAAAGTAGTGTGAATAGACCACTTTGAAGCACTCTAAGAATATGAATAAAAAACACTCAGGAGCAAAAGTTGTTTACCGTAGCAAAATGGAGACGATTAGCAAACCATACAAAATGTTTTCCAAAAAAGTAATATTCGATAAAATGAAATGATAATATTATCACTGTAGTCGAGTTAGTTAAATATGCATTATACTCTTTGGTATTTTTTTATCAATCTATTTAGTCTTGATCTTGATAAAATTTATATAGTAGCATATGAGAAGCATCAGCTTCCAAATAAAAAACAAATCTTCAAAATCAGTTCAGGTTAAAAATGAATTGCTTCGTACAACGACCGTCTTTCGTACTGCTCTTTATTAGATCTTTATAAATAACTAGCCGTACTCGCCCGCTTCGGTGGGAATTTAAAATTAACATAATTATTTATTGTCATTATTATTAGGAAGTCATATACACGACACTCATATAAATATTATCCTATCCATTAAGTTTATGTATTTTCTACATGGATACCAAGTTTCAAGTCAATCGGATGCTTGGTTCAGTAGTTATAACGGAACATCCGTAAAAACCACGGTAGATTTACCTAGTCAGGTCATAAGTATTGTCACACAGTAAAAACTTTTCTTTTAGAATGCTGGCCACAAAAAAGTTTATTGAATTCAAATTTCGAATTGTTCATGAAAATAAAAATGTATACTTTTAGAATTTTACTCAATTTTAAATATGGAGTGGACGCTTAAAGAAGACCGTGTTGCAGTTATTGCGTTGCATCGTTGCGGTTACGCGCCAATTAAAATTTTTAACATACTGAAAAATTTTAATATAACCAAAAGATTCGTTTATCGTACCATCAAACGATAGAATGAAGACTCTAGTGTAGGTGACAGGTCAAGAAGTGGTCGCCCTCGGTCTGTTAGGACTCCAGCAGTGATAAAAGCTGTGAAGGCGCGAATTCAAAGAAATCCCAAACGTAAGCAGAAACTGTTGGCCCTTCAGATGGGGTTAAGCAGAACCACGGTGAAAAGGGTGTTAAATGAAGACTTAGGGCTTCGGGCATATCGAAGAAAACCAGGACATCGTTTTAATTCTCGTCTAATGGACCTGAGACTGAAGAGATGCCACGCTTTGTTGAAGCGGTACGCGGGAAAAAAATATCGGGAAATTCTTTTTTCGGATGAAAAAATTTTTACCGTAGAAGAGAGCTACAACAAACAAAATGATAAGGTGTACGCACACAGTAGTGAAGAAGCGAGCAACCGTATTCCGCGTGTCCAACGAGGTCATTTNTTCTTAGAAATGCGAAGAAACTTTTTCCCCAACCTATTATTATATAGAAATAAAATAGTAAACAATGCTTACAATAAGTGAGCTGTTTAGGCTTACTATACTATTTGACATTGGACGGTAATGGGTAAATTGTAAAAAATAATAATCTAAGACAAGTTTTTGAACAATAATTATATACGCATTTCCATTTTATATAAAAATTATGATTCCTACATCAGTAATTTCTTATAAAATGCTAGGAAAATGCCCTTATATTAAATACAAGAAAGAAAGTAAAGAAAACCTCAATTTGTGTTAGTTTACGTATGTGTAATATTTTAAAACTCTGCATGGTAGTTTTTTTTCTAATGTTTAAAATAATTTCTGGTGCAATGTAATTAAGGTAAAATTGCTCTAACTTTTTAACTATCATCAATCATGTTCTGCAGAAATTTGTTACAACTTGATGGTGTACGGTGTGTGGGCTATCCTACGAAATCTATGTTAATTATTTTAAGTTTTTATAACATCATACAGGGTAGAAATATAAAATAATTATTCGTTATTGTGTAGTAGGTGGTTTTAATTTTAGTGAAATTTAAAATACTATAAAGTAAATGAAATTACAAATTTTACAGCACCCCCCTAACCCGCATCAACGCCCCCCATTTTTTCCTGGGCCCCTTAACGCCCCCCTTTAGATTTCAAACGCCCCCAAGGGGGCGTTATCGCCCACTTTGAGAAAGACTGCTCTAGACGGAGTAGAATGAAGTAAAAGTGGCTAGCAGACAGTGCTCTGTCCTATCATTGAATTGCTCGTAGTTAACGTAGGAATTTTGTTATGTCTGGTTCTGACCCAGCGGTGGATTATCGGAGCACCAGTGGCACCGCTGTGGTGGCCTAACGGTCTGCCGTACCGCAGACACTGGTGTCGGTGGTCGTCGGGCGTCCTCAGCTTGGTGCCGCAAGTCTGGTTGTGGTATTGACCCCAGGAACCCACCCGCTCTGCCCGGGCGGAGGTCCATGAAAGAGTGCGGGTAAGGACCTTAAAAGATACGTGGGTCCGCTGTCTATTCCCAACATCTGCAGACCGTCGAGTCCCACATACCGCGCATGCCCTTAGGCACGGACATGTCAAGCGGTTCGGCCGCCTGCCCTAAAACAAAAGGAACTGTATTATGCACGAGGATACGACGCAGCACGTGCTGGCGTAGAACCGCGTCCTCGTCGCGAAGACAGGGCCGGACCTATCGATGCTGACCGTTTTGGTTACGATGGTCGGCAAAAAAGAGACCAGGCAGGCGATACTCGACTTCTGACAGTCCACCATCTCGCAAAAGGAGGTGGCGGAAAGGGGCAGGCAGCGTTTTTCTTTCGTCTCGTTGCCCTGCTGCCACCACCAAGCCGGGGCTTAGAGGAGGGTGTTGGTCTAACTCCGGCCCCTATGAGAAGGCAGTCTCCTCTCTGTGATGGTCATGGAGCAACCTGAAGAGGTTGAAGCTACGCCGTAAGCTACCGTCACCCTAGCGCGCTGGCGTCAGGAGGATGGGAAGATGCGGTGGTGACTGCAGACCGCGTTGCCATCGTCACCGTTGCCGCTTCATGTAGTGACCGACAATATTATCACGCTCGTGGTAATATTGTCGGCCATTAAATTTCTTTTTTAATTTTTGTTGATTCCAAATTCATAAACCAGCTAATTGCTGCCATTACAGACCCGGGGCGTTGTTTGATTGCAAAATTAATTCAGCGTAGCGTTTGACAATAATTAAATCTACGCGGTGAAATTACATAAACGAGCAATTAAATAAACAAAAAATGTCGTAAATGAGGAAATGTTTTGTGATAATATAAACGGAACAGTATTTAGAAAAGAAAATTAATGGAAATGTTACACAATTAAACAGTACGGCATTAAAACATTTAAATTTTTTTATGATTTTTTAAGTGTTTTGTATTTCGCGTCACGAATTTCAAACCTAATATCAAAACCGGTGTGCCAGTTCGTTTTAAACCACGCTTGGACTACGCTAATTGCCCTGATTACGAACATAAATTTTCCCGTTGACGTCATCACTAAGTGAATTCGAGACAACGATGTTACTAAAAGGACGCATTATACAGAAATAATAATTATTTTTATACGAGAGATCTGTTTTTCGCTTTCACCGCCTCAGTGACACATTTTTAAGTCCATTGCCACTCTTCAAATATTTTAAATAAATCCAAACCGAAAATAGACATGAGAAAAATACTAGATGGTGATACCAAATCATAGTAGGTTACTTTTTTGGCGAACAAGTGGCGAACAAGTTGGATTCCCAAGTGGGATGGAATCTTCTTAGCTCTGGAAATTTTACAGCGATTGATAATGATATATACACATTGAAAAAAGTCTACATATCCTTATTTGACACCGCTACATAAGAATAGTGAATCTGTGGCAATATTAAAAGTATCGCTGAAAATGTACAAAATATTACCGCGCAAACCGCTGCATAAAATAATTAATTGCCAAATAAGCTGTCTCGCGTGTTCAAAAGCGAGCTATATAATTGCCAACCGCTTTGTTTTTTGGCGAGAACTTCCGTCTCTGAGAACTGGTGAAGTAAAGTGTAGAAGGATTATCAGGGTGACGGCGACAATTGAGACACTTTACATCAACACGAAATAATATATTCTTATATCTATATACGTGAAGCAAAAACTTTGTATCCCTTTTTACGAAAATTGCGCGGACGGAGGAGTATGAAATTTTCCACACTTATAGAGAATATAGAGAAGAAGTGCACAATGCTAATTTTTTTTTAAAATAATGCATAATAGATACATTAAATCAATAAAGAAAACATTACACATACTACATACCATGTATTTGACGCACACACGCATGCATACTATTTATTGTCAAACTTTTGTTCTTGACGTCGCGTCTGATGTCAAATTGAGAATAGATTAAATATTGTTTGTCTTTGTTAATATTTTTTTACAGTGTAGCCTTGGCGAAATTTGTGATTATAGAAGTATAAAATACAATCAAAATAGTGTACAAACTTACAATTCTAATTAATTATAGTCGAATTTCGACTACTGCGGGACCTCTAGTTCTCTTTAATAACACGTTAGGACGGGTAGAATACGAATGAAATAGAAATATATTAACCGCCAGTATTTATACAATCATCTTGTCCTATTTTAATACAAACTTAATAGGTACTATTAAACATTGTTTATCTTAATTATTGTGTTGATTATTTACGTACAATTATTATTTAATAATATCGAATTATATAACATAAATAACATTAATATTTATTACCAATAAAATATTATAAGTAATAAAGAAATATGAATCAACTATTTACTTGATTATGAAATTATTAATTAATTATATTATAAGACAAAAATAAGTTCTTTATATTGAATGATGTACTTTAACTAGTTCGTAAATAATTTATTATGTGAGGCCGGAAGTGTTACTCAATAACAGAAGAGAAGTGGTGAAGACGGGCGGCCTCCCACAGAAACTGGAGGCCACGTCTCCGAGAAAAAACGCTGGACAAGTTAACGCTTAGTCACTTTTTAACCAAAATCACACAATCACACAATCAATCAATAATTATAAAAACCGCACGGGCCATGGATTTGGGCAAGAAGCGTTACTATTTTATCTCAGCCTTTCGCTCTTCACTAAGCTGACTATTTCAACCCACCCAAACTCACTTTTTTGCTGAAGAGTTTGTTTGTTTGAACGCGCCAATCTCAGAAACTACTGGTCCGATTAGAAAAATTATTCAGTGTTAGATAACCCACTTATTGAGGAAGGCTATTATAGGCTATAGAACACCACGGTAAGGCCAATACAAGTAGAACACCAATAAAGAATGTTTCAAAATAGGAGTTTAAATAGCTCCTTAACATTCTATAATTAAAAAATATTTTCACTTTCTACGTAAATGAAGTGGGGGTAAAATTTAGCGTTATGCCAAAGTTTTTTTTTTTTTTTTATTATTATTAGATGATGAGATGTCTGGACGAGCTCACAGCCCACCTGGTGTTAAGTGGTTACTGGAGCCCATAGACATCTACAGCGTAAATGCGCCACACACCTTGAGATATAAGTTCTAAGGTCTCAGTATAGTTACAACGGCTGCCCCACCCTTCAAACCGAAACGCATTACTGCTTCACGGCAGAAATAGGCGGGGCGGTGGTACCTACCCGTGCGGACTCACAAGAGGTCCTACCACCAGTAATTACGCAAATTATAATTTTGCGGGTTTGATTTTTATTACACGATGTTATTCCTTCACCGTGGAAGTCAATCGTGAACATTTGTTAAGTACGTATTTCATTAGAAAAATTGGTACCCGCCTGCGGGATTCGAACACCGGTGCATCGCTGGATACGAATGCACCGGACGTCTTATCCTTTGGGCCACGACGACTTCAAAGTAACTATTCCACGCAGTCGGAATCGTGGGCAAAAGCTAGTTTAATTAATATTCAATCAAAAACATTTCTCCATCTATCCCTTCAGCAAAGGATGCTCTTTCACGAATTAATAATTCAAATCTACACATAGACCCCTAATAAGTTCCTTAAGAAAACATTGTAAGAGTGTTGTAAATTTCAGGAAAGGAAAATTTCCGAGGGTTTCTATTCAGGAAGCTCACTGTATTAAATATAAATAAATATAAATATTTACTAACAATCACGCCACGTTAACTGGTCCCGTAATAAGTTCGTAAAGAACTTGTGTTACAGGTACCAGATAACGGAAATAAATGTAAGATTTTTATTATACACATACGATTCGAACCCGCGACCCCCTTATGTAGTGACCATGTCACTTACCACTACACCAGACGGCCGGATTAAGCTAAATGTAGTTTGTTCTTTGACGTTAAAAATCTTTCATCAGCTAAACTTATGATGCTCAACGAGGCACACAATCTTGTTCGTACACTTTACAAAATAAATTATACGAAGACTATGCTGTCATACATTTCTACATGTCTCCTATCTCGAGGGAAGAGTATTTAAGACTATCGTGATAAAACACAATCTGTAAAGTCAATGACATAAATACCACCTGAGATCTTTTGTTGGTAACCATAAGACTGGCGAGTATGGTTATGAATGGTTTTTTAATGCATTTCTAGTTATGATTTATCGAGCAACGTGAGGTCTAGAATTACCCTGAAGCGATAATGACGAAGATTGACTGAAGAGCCAGATATTTCCTTGAGCTCTACCCAAGAGATAATTTCTGGCGCAATACTTCCTCCGATCTTAAGGAGATGAGCCCTATTAATTAATTGAAATGCAAAAATTGTGAACAAAACCGTGAAAACCACAAGGATGTGCTGCTGTTTTCATCAATCGAAATCTAATTAAAACCATTTGCAATGTTAAATTTTACGTTTATCATTTACATTTTATTACTGCTCACGTTTCGAATGCTTTAGAGTTCTCCTATATACGAACGATTACAGAGTTATTCGTCGACATTTGAATATGTGCTAACTACCGTCAAATCTATCTATATATATAAAAACAATTGCTGTTCGTTACTCTCGCTAAAACTCGAGAACGGCTGGACCGATTTGGCTAATTTTAGTCTGAAATGATTTGTGGAAGTTCAGAGAAGGTTTAAAAGGTAGATAAATATGAAAATGCTCAGAATTAAATAAAAATAACAATTTTGTTTTTTCTTTGATGTGTCCCCCGTCGGACGGATTCCTTTTTTTTGTTTTAAGTTTATTTTGTATAAAAGCTTAGGTCTTTTATTTATCGATTGAGGCACTACGAAGTCTGGCGGGTCAGCTAGTTTTTAGTAAAACTTATTATTAGGGACAGCTACGTTTCTTTGCATAGAAAAAAAATATGCGTGTCTTGAAGTCTAGCAGTTTTTTTTTAAATATGAAAATACATCTCCACGAAAAGAAAAGTATTGAAAATCACCAACCGTCTTCTTCAATATAGTTAGGTTGCTTTGTTACAAAACGAGTCCGCATGTCGTACTAAAATTACTTCGTTTTTCTTCAGAAAGTTTTTCAATTTTGTCGAATCTTATAAAATATTTTGCAGTACCGGCCATTGGAACCATTTCCACAAATTCTTGATATGTGAAATCTGCTCTTTAATTCTGAAACATTAATGTGTTTTTAAATCTATCTATAGAAAATGTCTGCGTGTTTTATTTCCCGAACTGGAACCTCGCGGGAACATGGATTCGGTGTTTTATTAATAACTAATTTATATATATTATGAACACACAGAGTAACCTACACCAGTAGCCTCGTTAAATATGACGTCACACAGCAATTTGCATGTTTGCTTCACAATTAATCAAGCGTTCTAACACAAGGCGATGATTTTCTAATTAATTAGTAAGGAAAAATTGCGAGCAAACCTGTGTAATAGCACAAGGGAATTCTCAATATAAACAGGGCATATTGAACTTTGCGAATTTTGCAAAACCGAATTTGTCGTGTAAATATTTGCTTAAAACAATCAATCATTGTTTATTATTGGATTTTGGTAGTTTCGAATTTAGCTGTACTTTTCACTTTGGGCCAGAATTCGAAAACCTTAAATAAACTTTAAATAACGAGATGGTGTAAAGGGGTAATTGAAATTTCTGAATGGATATTTCCAGAAGTATCCGAATGCTAATTTTCCGATTTTTAATGCATCTAACAATAGTTTCTAGATGGAATACACTACATAATGAACACCAAACCCATGGATCTCAGTAATACAAGACTTTGAACCTAGTATAGACCTCAAAATACAGCTCTTTCTGTATTCTGAGGTACAGACTTCAGCTCTTTGAAAGGTTAACGTAATAACTTATAAGGTTAATCTCTATTTGTATTTATACTTATACCTTTAAGAGAGAAATAAATAAATAAATGAAACTAAGTAGTTTAATTAAAATTGCCTAACGACTTCGTCGTCTGTGACCACGAAAACTGTAAAATATACGAAGCGTCAGAATAAATACACTAACAGTAAAAAACGCGATATTAAACCGTAAAAGTGCTTTTAATTATGTTTACGACCGCGAAAACCGAAGAAAATAGATACTAAGCCCGTAATATGTTTGAATTCGTTTAATTTCAAACAGTAAATCGATGCCTCCAATGAACACTACTCTAACTCAAAATTTTGAAATTTTCGTTTTCACGCAAATCGCTTCACTATTTTAAAAGTATTACAAATTCATTATTGATGGTGTTTGAAGCAAGAGTAAATCAGCTAGTTACACAAGAAAAAACCATAAATATATCTGCAATAATAAATATTTTATCAACTTTTTTCGTTTAAACGCTCCTCCTGTAAACCTACGAATTTGGAGTTAGAGTAGTGTTCATTGGAGGCATCGAAAATGTAATATTAACCCGCTCGGGCTTATAGCCTTGTAACCGTGAAACTTAAATGCTAGTTCTTGAAATAGGCCACAAGGACAGCTGTCTAAAAATAAGGTTAATTTTTGTCGTGAAGCAATAACGCGTTTCGGGTTGAAGGATTGGGCAACCCTATAAAAATGAGACTAAACTAAACTCAAGTTGCGTCGCGGCATTTACTTTGTTGATAACTCCGGTAACCCTTTTACACCGGCATTCTGTGGACAGAGTACACTCAAAAGGCGTTTGGAGCCCTGCGCGTCCAATATAACAACGGCTTCAGGGCACTGATGGGGCTGTCTCGGTACTGTAACGCGTCGACGATGTTCGCGGAGGCTCACGTAGATGGCTTTTACGCGATCATTCGTAAGCGCGTGGCCTCCGCGTGGCGCCGGCTCTGGAACAGCCCGAACAGCCCGGGCCGCGATAGGGAGTCGCTATTGCTGCCCTATACTGAGGCACTGGAATGAAGTCCATGCTGGCTCAAGACCAGCCATGGTCAATGTAAAATAAATAAAATGTATTACTAACACTTCATATGGAATTTAATTCTGAAATAAAAATTTCTTATTATTGTTATTATTATTATTATTATTTAACACCTTGTGGGCCGCGGGCTCATTCACCCATTTAAGCAACAATAAAAAGCTTTATCTCAGAAGCAGTATAAATACACAAATCAATGTTTATTTCTCCCCTAATTTTCGTAATGTCGCCGTGATTTATTTATATTAACAACACACTTCAGAACAGTAAATAGCCAATTTAGCTTCCTGCGTGACCCTCAAGTTTGAGTGGACTTTTTCGTGCTCAGAATACGGAATTTCCATAAAAATTTCAAGAATGCTCCCGCAAAACCTGATGTCAAAAGCGATTTTGTAAAGTTAACTGAAATTAGGCCGGCCCTTTTTGAATTAGGGGAGTGGAATCCAGGATCCACGTTTGCTTCATGAGACGTTAATTTGGAGAAAACATTTTGAAGTATGAATTTATTTAGGGAATTTATTCATCATTTATTTCTTTCAAAGAGAAAACTAATAAACCCCATACACTGGTGGTAGGACCTCTTGTGAGTCCGCGCGGGTAGGTACCACCGCCCTGCCTATTTCTGCCGTGAAGCAGTAATGCGTTTCGGTTTGAAGGGTGGGGCAGCCGTTGTATCTATACTGAGATCTTAGAACTTATATCTCAAGGTGGGTGGCGCATTTACGTTGTAGATGTCCATGGGCTCCAGTAACCACTTAACACCAGGTGGGCTGTGAGCTCGTAAACCCATCTAAGCAATACCCCCTGAAAAAAGGCAACAAATTTACAATAATTTTAGTTTCGATTTTAATTTCTATTGGTGTTTAGATATCTCCAAGCGAACCGCGACTTTGATCACCGACACATCAATAGTTAGATCAGATCTACTTTAAATATTATATTTTCAGTTTCATTTTATAATCGAAATTTAGAAAAAAAAAAGAACTGATGACACATCAAGAGATCATTGATACATCATCGGAGTATACACGGGGTGATTAAAAAATAACTAGGTCTTTTTAATGTTATAAATGGCTTCAACCCCTTAGGCATTGGTTTTGCTAATATCACAGCATAAATAAACATAGCCAGTGCTTAGAGAAAAATACCTAAATACAAATAACTTTGATCAGTTTTTCCATACGTGAATCTGTGATTTTAAGAACAGCACAAACGACTAGGTATTTAAATTTTATCTCGAGACTTTAACCATTCCTATTATTTTGACTGCGCACGAAATCTCTTACGAACGAATCACTTCATTATTTCTTGTCAATTATTTGATTTACGATCGCAAGGAGCTTTTGCGATCTTCGCAATCGTGAAAAATTCAATAAGTAAAGTACATACCTAACTGAATTTTGTTTTTTATTTTGCATTATGATCGTTCTGTGATTTGAAGCATTGATTCGATTTTATTGACTTAGGCCAGTTCGCAATTGATGATTCATATATGCGACTTCAACAAAAAATTCAAATTGGCTCTTTATTATTTTGATAACTTGAAAATCTAGTGTTTCAAGGTATTAATACTTTTACGGCGACTAAGACATTCGATCTCTTTCAGCGGTTTTTGCTAATTAAAAGAATTAATGATTTAATTAATTTATCATTCTAATGGTGATATTAATTTGGTAGCACGAAATAAATGCTCGTTCGAGATTAAGTGACAACCGAGCATCGCAGATAGATAAAAACAGTTGCCATCATCTCAATAGCATCAATAATGAATCATCTCAATAGCATTTTCTTTTTTTTCTTTTTATTGCTCTTGTAGGCAGACGAGCATGCGGCCCACCTGATGGTGAGTGGTTACCGTCGCCCATGGACTTCAGCAATGCCAGGGGCAGAGCCAAGCCACTGCCTACCGTTTAATACTCTCCACAAGCCTCGTTTGAACATGTCATAGCGCTCGGGAAACACCGTGGAGGGGAGCTCATTCCATAGCCGGATGGTACGTGGCAAAAAAACCTCTGTAAACGCACTGTGGATGACCGCAGTGGCTCCAGGTAGTATGGATGAACTCTACTCCGGTGGCGGACGGTGCGATGGTAAAACGAGATGCCGGTATCATCTCGAACAATTCCTCAGAGCACTCCCCATGGAACAAATGGTACAAAATACAGAGGGAACCCAAGTCCCTCCGCAGACCCAGAGGTTCCAAACGATCCGTGAGCATGATGGGGCTTTCGATGTACTCGCCCCTGAGCTGACGCCTGCGCTAACGCGTTTGTATCGCCTCTCTTATTGCACTAACAGGGTTCCGTCTTCATGGAAGAACGCCCACGTCCACCCTATCCCCAAGAAGGGTGACCGGTCGGACCCATCGAGCTATAGGCCTATCGCGATAACTTCCTTGCTTTCCAAGGTGATGGAGCGAATTATAAATATACAACTCCTNTCCGGCTATGGAATGAGCTCCCCTCCACGGTGTTTCCCGAGCGCTATGACATGTCCTTCTTCAAACGAGGCTTGTGGAGAGTATTAAGCGGTAGGCAGCGGCTTGGTTCTGCCCCTGGCATTGCTGAAGTCCATGGGCAACGGTAACCACTCACCATCAGGTGGGCCGTATGCTCGTCTGCCTACAAGGGCAATAAAAAAAAAAAACTCGAACCACAAAATCTAAAATTAGAATATGGGGATAAAGAATTGAAGAAATGATTTGAAGGTGGCTAAGGAAGCTCTTGCCTTGCCATCAGCTTACTGGTGGTAGGATCTTTTGTGAGTCCACACGGGTAGGTACCATCACCCCGCCTATTTCTGCCGTGAAGCAGTAATGCGTTTCGGTTTGAAGGGTGGGGCAGCCGTTGTAACTATACTGAGACCTTAGAACTTATATCTCAAGGTGGGTGGTGCATTTACGTTGTAAATGTCTATGGGCTCCAGTGACCACTTAACACCAGGTGGACTGTGAGTTCGTCTACCCATCGGAGCAATAAAAAAAGAATAAAAAAACTGGCAGCATCAGGCAAGGTACATGGCAAATGTCCCAGAGGACGCTGTCTCACGAGATGGTCGGACCAAATACGATCTTCTCTGAACTTCCACAATGCCCTTCATGAAGCTAAGGATCGCAGGAGATGGAGGGAAATCGCACGGAAAAAACTGATGCAGCGGAGTCACGACCCTCAGTAATGAGGAAAATGACGCAAGGAGGAGAAAGGAAGCTCTTTACAAATAGGTAGTATAGCTTGCATGACGGAAGAAGGTACTCGTTATTAAAAATAATAATTTAGGACTAACTTTTAAAAGTTACTATACTAGTGCGAATCTAGAAACATACTTACATACCCTAAAAATTGGTACATTTGTTCTGGATGATACGTACGTAAATTTTTTTCTTCTTCTTCTCCATCGCTCCCCCGTTACTGAGGATCGTGACTCCGTTTCAGCTTGTCGACTGCCAGCCTCCATCGGTTCCGGTCAGTAAGCTGGTGTAGTGCATCGCTTAGTGGTCCTTTGGTTTGCTCGTAGATCTGGTCGGACCAACGTTTGAGGCTCCGGTCTCTAGGGCGTTTTCCTTCTACTTTTCCAGTGACCATCAGACGTTCCCAGTTATCTACACCTCTGCGGGCAACGTGCCAAAGTAGCGCATTATGCGTTGCAGACAGGTGGCAGACAGGCGTTGAGCGTTCTCCATTTTTTTATGTATCTTAAATTTCGTAATGTACAATAGAGAATCTGAGAATTAAAATCAGAAGTGAATAAAGAAATTAACTATTGCGTTTAGAAATTTAAATATTAATTTAAAACTTACGCCCCAAGGCCATTGGGACGGCAGGGATGCCTGGAATCCAATATCGACATAATAACCAGCGCGAGCTGTCCTAAAAATATTCCGAATGTACAACAATAAGTGCCGTAGTCTCCGTACAGCGTCACGTCTACACAGTCTTTTTTGTATTTGTATTTTATCACACCTTTTTAGCATAAATTCAATAACCGGGTCCCGACGCTCCAGCGCGAATTTTAATACGGCGCTCACTCGACTGCCCGAATCAATTACTTGTGAATAATATCTTGTAAATTGCACGGGACGTTGGGTAGAGATAAACTAAATTCGCTCAAGTCAAACAACGTCATGATCGGACACGAACGATTTAACAAACAATCGTTCTGTAATTACGTTTCGGTTGAGGTGTTTCGAAGTATTTCGTTGTTTTCTTGCGTGGATTCAGTCGATGAAGTCAGGTTTGAGCCCCGTAAGCTCACCTACTTGTTAAGGCTACGCTGAAATGGTCTCTCAAGACCACCAGTATAGATGAAGTGACAAGAATGGACAAAATAAAGAATGAATATATCAGAGAAAGTGTGAAAGTAGTAATCTATCCCAGTAATCTATAGATTAAAGAGCGGACGGTTAGCGTGGTATGGACAGTGATGCGTAGAGAGAAGATGCATGTGACTGGGAGATGTAAGGAAATGGTAGTGTAAGGTAGAGGGAGAAGAGGTCGACCGAAGAAGACATGGATGGAGTGTGTGAATGACAATATGAGAGAGAGAGGAGTGAGTGTTGAGATGACGGCTGATAGAAGAGAATGGAAGAGAAAAATTAGCTGTGCCGACCCCACCTAGTGGGTTAAAGGTGGAGAAAAAGAAGAGCACACTGTGAGCCGTTAGATATATCGCAGTTTGGAGTATCGACATCAAAATAACTAACGCGATCATTATAAAAAAAGCGAATTTCAGAGTCACATTAAGGTCAGGCTAACAATTAACTTGTTAAAGAAAATATAATAAAAATCAATAACCGGGAACAAATCACGCACGGAGATTCGTCCTAATTTAGGGTTCCCTGTGTTATGGGTACGAAAGACTGATGTACATACTTATATAGGTTTTTTTTTTTAATCAATACATATATGGACAATAAACACCCAAAGTCCAAACAAATCTGTTCATCAAACGAATGTTTGTCTGGTGTGGGAATCGAAGCTACGACCCTCAGCGCAACAGTCATCAGCTATAACTATTACACCACAGAGTCATAATGAAGAATTTAAAATGAATGCGACGAGCGTTTTAAAGATAATTATCACCACTCTTACCAAAGCGCTACGAGCAACCGCTTTAGAAACTGTAACCAAAAATAAAATTTACTACCCAGGCACAAAAGACAAATAATTTTTCATTCATTTGTAAACCTAAGCATGCTTCTTGTTTGAAGCGTATGTAAGATAAACCAAGGTTAATAGAGGAAACGACGTTAGTGGTCTCACTATGAGTATGCCTATACTAAAGTATAATATATTTAAAAAAGTTTTCTTGCGATCTTTTTAAGTCTTGTCTGTCTTGGTTTATGGGTGTTTCTACCACCGAGTGGCCTACATTGGTCGGTAGGTTATTTGTTCGGAGCGTGTGTATCTGGAAGATTTTCTTGAGAATGCGGTTAGGACGAACAAAGTCTTTGAGGGATTTTTGCTATTTTATGATAGCTACCGCTAAAGCGCTCCCTCCCAACGCTCGAGGATGCCGAAAAGTATTGAAGTGTCGGTGCTGCTTGAAGTCTGCGATAAGTCGATATAAAATCCTGCGAAATGAAATTTGTGCTGACCTTAACTATGTGTGTTTTGAGATGACGAAATTTAATTTCTTTCTGTGCACGTCTACAAACTTTTAATTCCAAACAACGTGATGAAGCCATTCATACCTAAAACTACAAAACAGCTACTGTTGTTAACAATCTGGCCATCAATACCAAAATTAAGACTTAAATCCATACGACATAAACCATCCGGTTTCAATGTTGCCACCATAAAAATATAACGACGCCAACTTATTTAATGTTCCCATAAAATCAGTTGGTATCGTAATAACCCTGTAAGTTTTCAAACCGAGCCATATTTCGTTGCCACGTAACAAAATTAATTGGCAATTTTCTTTCCGCTATAAAAGAAGGTTTCCATAAAAATAATGAAATCCCGTCATAACAACAATACGTTACCGGTTACTGGTCAATAAATCATTATTTTTTCTATAAAATACGCACGGGCTGTGTATAGCCTTATAGATATTTTGTTATTAGAGATAAAAGTATTCAAATGTTTAACGACCCTATTAAGAATTAGGTATTCGAATTTTTTTAGAGAATAAGGAAGACAAGCATCTCTAAAACTATTACTCTGACGAATTACATGAAAATCAATTAAAGAACTTCCATTATTTCGAAGGTGTGATTGAGGGTACAAAAGCGCGCGGCAGATTACCGTTACGATGGACCGACCAAATAAAGACAGCTCTAAATGATCGCGTTAACGATTGCACAAAAAAAGCCGTGGTATCCAAAGAATGGTGACATCTTCTGAAGCGCACCACCACCTGAAGTGATGACCACGACTTTTTTTTATTGTTTAGATGGGTGGACGAGCTCACAGCCCACCTGGTGTTAAGTGGTTACTGGAGCCCATAGACATCTATAACTTAAATGCGCCACCCACCTTGAGATATAAGTTCTAAGGTCTCAGTATAGTTACAACGGCTGCCCCACCCTTCAAACCGAAACGTATTACTGCTTCATGGCAGATAGGCAGGGTGGTGGTACCTACCCGTGCGGACTCACAAGAGGTTCTACCACCAGTATTTTTTTTTACAACATAAAATAAAATAAAAAAAAGTGTGTGTGTCCGCTCCGACGCACGACTGGAGTTTACTGGATATAAAAAATTAAACGAAACAATACGAGAAATAGTTCTATATTACGACAACACGATACACTACAGATTATTAACAAATTAACGAGACACAAAACAAACGACTAACAAATATATGAAAATACAATAATGAGAGAAACGCGCGATCAGTACGAGGCTTTGTGGCGGACTGCCGGCGCAGCAGCCCGGCGTCACCTGCGATAACGCGGCCGCGCGTTGGCTCCTGATTGGCGTGCGCACGCATCACGCAATCAGGAGCCAATCAGGCGCATAACGCATTTCGTGTGACATGCTAGTACGATTTTGGTCCCCATAATTTTCATACCCCGGGCCTATATATGTAAATCGATTCTAAAGGAGTAAACTCCAATAAACTTTGTTGTTTACGGGTGTACAGTATTGGCGTAGAGCAGAGGACCACCCTATCTCCTCCCTGAGTGTCTAAAAACCACTAAGAGATTCATCAGAGAATTGACACGACGATTTTCTGTGTAAGATACCAGCATACTATGATCTCCCACCGACATTTCCGCTGTCTACCCCACTAAAATACAAACTAGTGTAAGCAAATAACAGAGAAATTTAATCTCGTAGTCAAATACTATCTTTCATTATGAACAAGAACACAAAAATATTATCCGAAAACAATTAACTTAACAATATAAATATGATCTCATTAGCAAATTAATCAACCGCTGATTTCCCTTCGAATTAGGTCGAGCGAGTTGTTAAGGAATGTATTGATAATGAGGTGTATAGATAGATTTTTCATTGTTGCAAATCAGCAAAAGAACTCAAGAGCTATCTGCTATAACTGTGTGCCGAAGGCCATTGACATCGTCAAAGTCAACACCGATCTTGAAGGCCCAAATTAGTAATACTTTACATCAGAATGAAACGAGATGATGACGCTAACTTGTGTGGTTTTAAAACACGCCTTACCACAATTAAATACCAATGATCGAAGTGTCCCGATATAACACTCTGATACTGTTGCAGTCCGTTTCTCGATGGATCCGTTAGTCGCCTTTTACGACACCTACAAGAAGATACAGGATTACACTATTCTTTTTATTTATAGCTGGTGTTAAGTGGCTACCAGAGCCCATAGACATCAACAACTTAAATGATGCAACCCTCCTTGCCACATGATTTCTAAGTCTCAATTTTGTAGTAAATCGTCGGCTCCTTCCTTCATACTGAAACGCAATAATGCTTCACGGTAGAAATAGGCAGGCCGATGGTATCCACCGGTGCGGACTCACAATACGCTCTAACAAGGATAAAACGGTATTCTTTAAAGTTATTCCAGTATTTTAAGCCAAATATAAATGTATTAAAATGAAAAAAGTGTGTGTGTCCGCTCCGACGCACGACTGGAGTTTACTGGATATAAAAAGTGTGTGTGTCCGCTCCGACGCACGACTGGAGTTTACTGGATATAAAAAATTAAACGAAACAATACGAGAAATAGTTCTATATTACGACAACACGATACACTACAGATTATTAACAAATTAACGAGACACAAAACAAACGACTAACAAATATATGAAAATACAATAATGAGAGAAACGCGCGATCAGTACGAGGCTTTGTGGCGGACTGCCGGCGCAGCAGCCCGGCGTCACCTGCGATAACGCGGCCGCGCGTTGGCTCCTGATTGGCGCGCGCACGCATCACGCAATCAGGAGCCAATCAGGCGCATAACGCATTTCGTGTGACATGCTAGTACGATTTTGGTCCCCATAATTTTCATACCCCGGGCCTATATATGTAAATCGATTCTAAAGGAGTAAACTCCAATAAACTCCAAAAACACATAAATAAAAAAGAAAACGGTAAAGCAAAACAACAAAGCTCACCCACCGATAACATACTGTCTGCCGTTCACACAGAAATGTACATAAAACTTTTTAATAACATAATAAATAAACTAATTAACACGAAAGCGGAAAGCTCAAAATGCTAAGCTGTAATGCGTCATCACTGACGCAAACGCGGCGGGGCTTAATTAAATAAAAGTCACATTACCCGCTTTAAGTACACACAGACCTATCCTATGGCAAACAGTAAACAAAAAGCCTTTTCGCAACGATTTCAAATTAATTCTTAAATTTTAAATTCACGGTCTGCCTGTGAAATTTTTATTCGTACATAAAAAATGCGAAGCGATCTTTATCGTAATATTTTAAAAACACTATCCTGTTTTTAGTAGATTTAATAAATATTAGCCTATACGTTACAATTTGTACACCGGCAAGATAATTAATGTACGCACCGCTGCTACTAAAAGAAATGTCTGTTTTATTTATTAAAAACTAAATTAGGTGCAAAATAAATCTAATTATCACCAACGTAAGGTCGTGTCTGCTTTGTGCAAATATTGCTTTTAGAGAATTCATTCCGCTATACCAGTGATTATCAAACTTATTTCTTTTACCGCCCCCTTTGAAAATCAATTATTTTTCAGCGCCCCCCATTTTTTATACACCCCTAAAACTTTAAAACCACAATTTCATTAATTTAATTAATAAATGTTGTATTAATTTTAGTAAATGTAGTACCACGTAGTACGTATGTATTTGTAGATGCTATTATTGTTTCTTCATATTATTATATGTCCGTACATTGCTACAGAGCGTGTATTTACAAATTTGCAAAGTAAAAATGAATTCTTCTCATCAATATGTTTGTTTAAATTCAGAATTACCAAAATAAATTGCTAGTTCACTGTACTATTACTATGCTAATTTATTAGAACCAAACTATTTTTGTTGAATATCTTTCTCATTAATATAAGATTCTCATCATAAGATAATTAAAATTTTATATTTCGACTAGTAAATAATACTACTAACAATAATAACTTATTAAACTACGAATAAGCTAAACCTGGAAGTCGTAGAGGATTTCATTTATCTGGGCTCCGTCATAGCTGGTAATGGATCCTCCGAAAAGGACCTCAGAAGGCGAATCAGTATGGCAAAAAGAGCTATGTACCAAATGGACCGTGTTTGGGCGGACAGAAACATCTCGAAAAATACCAAAAAGCAGCTCATCACCTCCCTCGTCTTTTCCATTTTTCTCTACGGCCCAGAGACTTGGACCCTCAAGAAAGCCGACCGCCCACGCATCGAAGCGTTTGAATGTGGTGCTGGAGGAAAATGCTCGGGATTCGTTGGACAGAACACAGAACCAACGAATCCATTTTTACCGAGCTCAAGATTCCAATGCGCCTCAGCACTACATGCGCGCGGAGGAGTTTCGAGATCTTTGGACATATTGCCAGAAAGAGAAGTAACAATCTGGAAAAGCTGCTGGTAACAGGCAAGGTATGCGGGAGAAGTCACAGAGGCAGAAATCCAATGCGCTGGTCGGATCAAATACGCTCCACTCTCAATACCTCAGTCCACGTTGCTATCTACACAGCCGAGGACAGGCAGGAATGGCGCAAGATGATGCAGGAGAAAATTATTAGAGGAGGCCACGACCCTCAGCACTGAGGATTATCGACGCAAGAAGGAAGGAAACTACGAAAAATAAATTAATATCATTTCGTATTATAGATAAATATGGGTAATTTTTCATAGAATTTAGAACTGGTTCAAATAAAAACCGCCGCCTAAGTCAACGTTTTTATTATTTGTAATAATTAATATCTATACTAATATTATAAAGAGGAAAGATTTGTTTGTTTGTTTGTTTGTATTCAATAGGCTCCGAAACTACTAAATCGATTTGAAAAATTCTTTCACTGCTTGGAATCTTCACTATTCCCGAGTGACATAGGCTGTAATCGTTTTTGAAAAAAATTAGTTATCCTTACTAAAACTCCAATAATTTAACCAAAGGTGTAAAAAAAAAATCACCTAAAATATTATTTACGTCGCGTACCCTACGAAAACTATTGATGATAGAATAAAATAATGTACGACGACTTTGTAAAAAACACTATTATTTTCAAAAAGTGTCGCGACAGCATATGTCTAACTATTATAGTTATGCCGCAATAAGTGTTCTTTTATTTAAAAAAATGTCCCTTGTAAGACACGGAGTGCCCCCCTACCTTCGCCGACTGGTGGCTTCCTACTTGGAGGACAGATCAGTCACGTGTACTGGACACGGTGGAATCGTGCACAGGTTCCCGGTCGTGCGCGGTGTTCCACAGGGGTTGGTGCTCGGCCCCCTTTTATGGAATATCGAGTATGACTGGGTACTGAGAGGTGCCCTCCTCCCGAGCCTAAGCGTAATCTGTTACGCAGACGACACGCTGGTCGTGTCCCGGGGGGGAGTTTTGCTGAGTTTGCTCGTTTTGCCACCGCTGGGGTGGCGCATGTCGTCGGCAAAATCAGGAGATCGGGCCTCGACGTGACACTCAGTAAATCCGAGGCCATGTGGTTCCACAGGCCCCGGAGAGTGCCACATGTCGATGCCCATATCGTGGTTGGAGGCGTCTATCGGGTCGAGGTACAGCTGAAGTACCTCGGCCTCATTCTGGACAGTCGTTGGACCTTCCGTGTTCATTTTCAGAACCTAGTCCCTCGTTTGTTAGGGGTGGCCGGCGCGTTAAGCCGGCTTCTTCCCAACATCGGGGGGCCTGACCAGGTGACGCGCCGTCTCTATACAGGGGCGGTGCGGTCAATGGCCTTATACGAGGCGCCCGTGGGGCCAGTCACTGGCCGTGGGGGTAGCGAAGTTGCTGCAACGGCCGCAACGCACCATCGCGGTCAGGATCATCCGTGGTTATCGCACCATCTCTTTCGAGGCAGCGTGTGTACTGGCTCGGACGCCGCCTTGGGTCCTGGAGGCGGAGGCGCTCGCCGCTGACTATCAGTGGCGGACTAACCTTCGTGCCCGGGGCGTGGCGCGTCCTAGCCCCAGTGTGGTCAGAGCGTGGAGGGCCCAATCTCGGCAGTCCGTGCTGGAGTCATGGTCCAGGCGGCTGACCGATCCTTCGGCTGGTCGTAGGACCGTCGAGGCGATTCGCCCGGTTCTTGTGAATTGGGTGAATGGTGACAGAGGACGCCTCACTTTCCGGCTCACGCAGGTACTCACTGGGCATAGTTGCTTCGGTGAGTTCCTGCACCGGATCGGAGCCGAGCCGACGACAGAGTGCCACCATTGTGGTTGCGACTTGGACACTGCAGAGCATACGCTCGTCGCCTGCCCCGCATGGGAGGGATGGCGGCGTGTCCTCGTCGCAAAAATAGGAAACGACTTGTCGTTGCCGAGTGTTCTGGCATCGATGCTCGGTGACGACGAGTCGTGGAAGGCGATGCTCGACTTCGTCGAGTGCACCATCTCGCAAAAGGAGGCGGCGGGGCGCGTGAGAGATGCACAGGCCCGCCGCCGTCGAGTGGTGGTCCAGGGAGGCGGATCTCACCCAAGCCCTGGCCCTCTAAGTGTTTCGGGTCCCCCTCACATGTCGGCCTGGGGACCGGTTAAGGGGGCCTAAGAAGACGACATGCAAGCTGCTCTGCACACGTTTTACGCATGAGCATCCGGGTGATGGAAGGCCGGCTTTCCTCAACCCACGCTGGTTCTGACCCAGCGGGGTATTCCGCAGGATAGACCATTCTAACCGGCGCCATCTACGCGGGCTTCGGACAGCCTGCCGACCGAGAGGGCTGGTGGTCGTGGCGCCGACGACCGCCAGTCCGGCGTCCCGAGGGGGAGGGTGATGGGAGAGATGTGCTCCGCACTAAACGCTTCACTTTCCCCCTTTGCCTTTTCATGAGCTCTATCTCAAGCGAGGTTTGGATGCTGGTAGTTGAGCGACAGGAGGTTTTAGTCGGTTCGACTCCGAAATGTCCCGCCCTCCATCCCCAGTGAAGGGCGGAAGTCCGGCAATCTACTCCTGACAAAAAAAAACGTGTGGCACTCGGGAACTGCGGCGGTAAAGCTATTGCATAGCATTTTTTATCAACTTATGACATTATAATTACACAATGATAATTTAATATTAAAACAAGACCACGCTATATTAAACCTTAATAAAGGCAAAACCTTAACTGTCCCCTTCACACTCATAAGCTAAGCTTCGCGAGAGAGAGATGGGCAGACTTTTCATGAAGCGCATGCAGTGTGACGTCACACCACGCGCTTATTCACAAACACTATACAAGCGCAACGTGTGAATGTGTTGAACGCGAGCTACATGGTAGGCGGAGTGAGGAATGTTAGGTTTTTTTCGTTACGGAATTTCATGATTCGGTCGCCGCGCTCAAGACCCGCGATAAAAGCTATGCAATAGCTTAAAAATGTATGAACTTGTAATAAAATCTCTTTGGCTATACTATTTGTATCTGGCTGGTTTTGGTATCATTAAAAGTTTAAATTCGAAAGAAGATAATTCCAAATTAAAATTAGGAAGATGTGTGATTTTTATTTATTTTTTGTACTGTCAAGATGAGTGAATTTAAGAAGATATTCGATACATTTTAAAATTTTACTACAAAAAAGGTAAAAAAGCAACGCAAGCCGCGAAAAAAAATTGCGATGTTTATGGACCTAGTGCAGTGTCTGTGAGAGTAGCACAAATTTGGTTTAAGCGTTTTCAATCCGGAAATTTTGATGTCAAAAATGCACGTCGCTCTGATCGGCCTATTACGGATAAAATCGATGCCATTTTTTTAAAAGTGGGGCAAGATCGGCATATCAGTAGTTACGACGTAACTGAAGAACTGGGAATTGACCACAAAATAGTTATGGCGCATTTGAAAAAAACTGGGTACACAAAAAAGCTCACTGAAAGAAACCTAATGAACCGTGTATTCATTTGTGATTCTTTATTACGACGTAATGAAACCGAACCATTTTTGAAGAAGCTGATAACTGGTGATGAAAAGTGGATCAAGAACGTACGAGAAAGGTTGTGGTCAAAGGCCGGTCAGGCTTCACAGACTCTGGCAAAACCCGGGTTAACTCGCAACAAGGTGATGCTGTGTGTGTGGTGGGATTGGAAGGGCATTATACATTATGAGCTGTTACCACCAGGCAGGACCATCGATTCTGAACTGTACTGCGAACAACTGATGAGATTAAAGCAAGAAGTTGAGACAAAGCGGCCGAAATTAATCAACAGAAGGGGTGTGGTTTTTCATCACGATAACGCTAGACCTCACACATCTTTAGCCACTCAGCAAAAATTAAGAGAGCTTAGCTGGGAGGTGTTAATGCATCCGCCGTATAGTCCTGACCTTCCACCTTCAGATTTCTACCTGTTTCGGTCTCTTCAGAATTCTTTAGGCAGTGTCAGGTTATCATCACGAGAGGACTGCCAAAACCAATTGTCACGGTATTTTGATCAGAAGCCCAAAAATTTCTATAGCAATGGGATCATGTCCCTACCTACAAGATGGCAAAAAGTTATCGAACAAAATGGTACCTACATACTTTAGTTAAATGTAAAAAATAAAAAAATGTTGTGAATTTTCTTAAAAAATGTGAAGAAACTTTTTCCCCAACCTATTATTATATAGAAATAAAATAGTAAACAATGTTTACAATAAGTGAGCTGTTTAGGCTTACTATACTATTCGATATTGGACGGTAATGGGTAAATTGTAAAAAATAATAATCTAAGACAAGTTTTTGAACAATAATTGTATACGCATTTCCATTTTATACAAAAATTATGATTCTTACATCAGTAATTTCTTATAAAATGCTAGGAAAATGCTGTAAAATGCCCTTATGTTAAAAACAAGAAAGAAAGTAAAGAAAACCTCAATTTGTGTTAGTGTAATATTTTAAAACTCTGCATGGTAGTTTTTTTTTCTAATGTTTAAAATAATTTCTGGTGCAATGTAATTAAGGTAAAATTGCTCTAATTTTTTAACTATCATCGATCATGTTCCGCAGAAACTTGTTACAACTTGATTGCGTACGGTGTATGGGCTATCCTACGAAATCTATGTTAATTATTTTAAATTTTTATAACATCATACAGGGTAGAAATATATACTAATTATTCGTTATTGTGTAGTAGGTGAGTTTTAATTTTAGTGAAATTTAAAATACTATGTAAAGAAATTACAAATTTTACAGCGCCCCCCTAACCCACATCAACGCCCCCCATTTTTTCCTGGGCTCCTTAACGCCCCCCTCTAGGTTTCAAACGCCCCCCAGGGGGCGTTATCGCCCACTTTGAGAAAGACTGCGCTATACTCTATATATTTTTAGAATCCCGAAATCTAGACCATCAAATTTCAGTTTAATTCAAATAAAATGTTCACAAGATATTACAATTCGGAACGTTAAAACCGTGTATTTTTTTACTTCATAAAATCAGTCTCGATTTTACTAACATACTTTTCGTGTTGAGGAGACGTTTCTGTCCCAAAACTAGTAGATTCTGCGAAGCACTGCTCTTGCTAGGGCCAGTGTTAGCTAGCAACACTCCGGTTTGAGCCCCGTGAGCTCACCTACATGCTAGGGCGAAGCTGAAACAGCTTCTCAAGGCTATCAGCATAGGTGGGGAATTTTTTTGCCAAAAAGCCTGTTTAAATAATTGCCACTTCAAGATTTCCATTCATTTCATTGAATGGAAAAAGATAACGTCTTGTAGGCGAAACATTTTTCTTTACAAATTATGAAGAGGCTGTTTTTGGCTTTTTTCCGTGCTCGAGCGCCACCTGTTGTTGAGTAGTTACCGGAAGCTATACATCACGGATGCCGCTGTTCGCTTTTAGACATCACCGGGAAGTTATCCGCGGTCCAAACAACCAGTACCAAGGGAATCAGTGAGTGACATAAATACGAGTACTTATATGTCGATGTAATATGTACGTACTTAAATAATTACACATTTATATATTAAGCAGCTATACAAATATCAATAATGCTGTAATTACTAATATTATAAACAGGACAGATTTGTTTGTTTGTTTGTATTGAGTAGGCTCCGAAACTACTTAACCGATTTGAAAAATTCTTTCACTGTTTGGAAGCTACACTATTCCCGAGTGACATAGGCTATAATCTTTTTTAAAAAAAATTAGGGATCCCTACTAAAACTCCAATAATGTAACCTAAGGTGTAAAAAAAATACCTAAAATATTCTTTACATTGCGAGCGCTGTGAAAACTATTGATGTAAGACTAAAATAATGTACTACGACTTTATAGAACACATTATTAGTTACAAAAAGTGTCGCGACAGCATATGTCTAACTATCGCAATAAGTGTTCTTTTATTTAAAAAATAAAACAACCTTAAATATCGTTGAAATTTTTGTTAAAGACCCGAGCGGAGCCGGAGCGAGCCGCTTGTGCTAAATAAAATAATGCAATAATAACTCTAATTAAATACAGTTATTGTATTTCATTAGAGGCTACCATATCTTTCAAATTGCAACGCATGGCCTGCCTCGCGGTCACCCCTCCCGCAACGCAATTTAAGCTTTATCAGATAACCCAGAAATACTAGTTACTAACAATGACCAGTTCATGACCCGGATAACGACATACATACATATATAGAGGGGAATAATAAAACCAAACAAAAAAAACCGTCAATCACGTCCAAACCAATCGGTTTTTATAGAAGGTAGAGCAATCAAAAACGTTTTAGAATTTAATTTTTCAATCGAAATTTATGAATCCCGGTGGCCGGAAATCTACCGATTCAATTCCGTTTATTTGCGATCGTTAACCGACTGTCAGACTTATATCGATACTAGCCGGTTTATTTTTCTGTTTGCAGGTAAAGCTCAGCTATGGGAATTGAATCTTTTATTACTTTCCGTGAGTGTTTAAAAGAAATTATGCTATCGACGATAATGACCTGAAGAGACAGATAAACGTGACAGTTCAAAGTGAAATTATAGTTGTAATTAAAGCTCCTTTTACGGTATAATCACGCCTTTTTTTATTATCAACTAGCTGACCCGGCAGACTACTAGTGCCTCAATCAATAAATAAAATACCTAAACTTTTGTATAAAATAAACTTAAAACAAACAAAAGGAATCCGTCCGACGGGGAACATATCAAAGGAAAAACAATTTTTTTATTTTTTATTTAATTCCGAGCATTTTCATATTTATCTACCTTTTAAACCTTCTCTGAACTTCCACAAATAATTCAAGACCCAAATTAGCCAAATCGGTCCAGCCGCTCTCGAGTTTTAGTGAGACTAACGAACAGCAATTCATTTTTATATATATAGATAGATATATGTATTCTTGTGCTCTCTGATTAGTATAATATTAAAATGTCGACGAATGACACCTACGTCGTCTGTGACTACGAAAACTGCTATTGCAGATACACCCGGACGGATAGGTGAACTCAACTTTCAGTAGCTCTATCAAGAGCAGTGCTTCGCTGAATCTACTACCAGATCGGAAACTGATAAGATTCGGCGAGAAACTCAGTAGGCATTCGATAGTGCCTACATAATATAATGACAATTAAATAGCTGAGATTAAACCGCAAAAGTACTTTTAATTATGTCCAAAACTCACGAAAATCGAAGAAGAAAATGTTAATTTTATCCAACGAATAAGCTTTTTACTGGAACTGGATATAATATGCACATACATATGTAACTGAATATAATTATACACATGGTATACAGACAGTACATGTCATTACATTTGTAGTCCAGCATACTCGCGTTACAAATGAGTTTTTAACATGCTCGTATGACGGAATGTTTAAATATAATTTTGGTGGAGCTTCAAGCTTTCTGATTAACTTGAAAGCTTGCACACGCGTCAAGGATCGGTCATAATAAAATAATTTTAGAATATTAGCGTGACATTCCGACTACGATCAGCAGGAATATTTTTTTAAGTTCTATTTCCCATATAATGTTGCCCAATGTGTAAATTATTTATGTTATATATACACATATGTTTAAGGAATATCACCTTCACACTACACCTACCAAGGTTCATCTCTGCAATCCCCTAAGGTAGACTGTTAGAGAATGCCTATGGCATTAAGTCCGCCTTTATACTGTCTAGTATATAAAGTTATAAATAAATAAATTATAAGGATTTTTTTTAAAGTTTTTACTGGTGGTAAGGCGTCTTATGAGTCCGCGTGAATAGGTACCTCCACCCTGCCCCTTTCTGTCGTAAAGCAGTAATGCGTTTCGGTGTGAAGGGTGGAGCAGCCAACTGAGACTGAAATCTCATGTTTCAAGGTCAGTTCAAGTGGATGGTTGCTCTCAAGGTTACGTTGTTGATATCTATGAGCACCGATAACCACCTAACAGGTGAAGCAGTAATGCGTTATAATTCTTTCTGTATAAGGCTAGCGGTAGCGAAACCGTGGTCTACCTAGTATAAGTTGGAATATCACAACAAGAGTGATGAAAGAGAGCCGACAGTTATTTATTTATCTTAATTAACCGCTGACTTAATTAATCTCCGGCCTCCCTTCGCGTTGTTATCGTACTGCTTTGATATAGTGACTGTTATACAATATTGATAAATTTAATTAATAGGAGATAGCTCGTTTTTTTTTTCCAATTTTTTTTTTTATTCAAGTAAAATGTGGGATGTCTGTGAAATGTGTTCGCTATTAGGATCTTGTTCTTTTCGAGTGTTGTTTTGATATTCGTTACTGCTATTCGACGATAGATGTCGTTGCCTCACTATACAGTTTATAACTAGTGCGCTTCCATTTCAACATGTATTCATACCGTGTGTTAAAAATTAAATTGAATTAAATTCTGAGTATCCCAGCGAAGTATCCGGGTATACGAGCCGGTGCCATGTTGGCGAGTAGCCCGCCGAGACCTAGAGGCCCGGTGATTGTGGCGCCAACGACCGTTGTTTCAGCATCTTATTGGGGTAATGGCGGGGAGGAGAGATACCTAGAAGAGATAATTATTCTGTATTTCAAACCGTAATTTTAATATTTCCCTCGATTGTCATTATTTGAAACTAAAAGATTACTTAAGCTTAATTGCTTGGGTGGCCTGTTGGAGTGCTTAATTTACATTTCAGTCCTCTTCGTATGTAAAATATAGTTAGTATTATATTCCTTTAAGGAAAAGCCCTTTAAACGTGACGTCACGAGGACTTTTACTGTGGTAGCTTTAAAAAACATATTGTCATTGTTCAGTAATGTGATCTCTAAAAAAGTTAAAACGGTTTTAACTTTTTTATTTTATTGAACAGATTTCAATTTTTCTCTGGCTTCGTTTATGGTTAGCTTTTTACGAGGCAGTAAAATATTTTTTAAGACGGCACGCGGATTTTATAGCCACAAAACCGAACGGTTTCAATGTCTCACTAATGCGGGTCCATTATTGGGCGCGTTAAATATGACTGACAGAACCTCTTGTTTAATGGAACACTACATTCACTTACAGTCAATCTTAATTCTGTAAATTGAATAGGTGGTACTCTAGAAATTTTCTATTTGAAAGGCGAATGAGTTTTGACACAAAACAAAAGCCAATGTACTTGTAGTATTGAAATGGTAATTATTTAAAGAAAAACAAGCCTATCTTCAAAACAAGTTACTGGTGGTAGGACGTCTTTTGAGCCCCCACGGGTAGGTACCACCATTCTGCCTATTTCTGCCGTGAAGCAGTAATTCGTTTCGGTTTGAAGGGTAGGGCAGCCGTTGTAAGTATACTTGCGACCTTACAATTTATATCTCAAGGTGGGTGGCGCATTTACGTTGTAGATGTCTATGGGCACCAGTAACCACTTAACACAAGGTGCGCTGTGAGCTCGTCCACCCATCTATGCAATAAAAAAAATACTTCCATCCTTTTTCGAATAATTTTCCATAACAGCATCCCATTCAATCCTTGAAACATTATATTTTCGTTTCCATCTATCCTATTTTGGCTGATAAATGTGTAACAAAAAAATCTGCAAATAAAATTTATCTATTTATTATTTTATTCTCTTTCTCATTTTCTCTCTAGTCTCGAATTTGCGTCCTTTCTCTGTAGAAGTGCGAGTAATACCCCTAAACCACAAGCTCGACAAGCGGTTTGAGTTTCATTAGTGATGTTTAACTTCGAAACGTGCTAGCCTTGTCGCGAAAATATACTCAAAAACAAAAATATATTACTACTCGCTGGGGTTCGGGATAAATAAAATTCCACCGATGTATAACTTAAAAAGGCATTACTACTTGGAACACTTAAAACACTCAACAAACACCTTAAAACTCTCAATTCGCTTCTTCCGCTTCGCTTCAGGTGATCCATTCGCTGTTTCGCTTCGAGTAGTTCCGATTACTGACTGACGGCGTGCCATCTCTGCAATGCTTTTATAGCCGATACCACATCCCTAGTATTATCGAGAATATTCCACACATTTCGAGTATCGTGTTTCCGCTATCTGACAATAGATGGCGTTGTACTTCTCGAGAGTTCTAGATGCTACTAGATCCTTCGATATTTGTTCGACTATTCGGCGATAGATGGCGCTACTCTTACCGACGTAACAATATAATTTAATTTTCCTAAATTCACTCTTACCGCTGTAGATTCAGACGAGGTACCGGTGACACGTATTAAGTACTACACGGACATTAACTTGGATACAGCACTCGTCTCTGAACATAAAACTTAAGCCTCTAGGGTTTAAAGTAATAGCCATTCTACATTTGCCTTGTGATATACTTTAATGGATTTTGATAGGAATTAAAAACCTCCACTTCATCTCTATTTGCTTTTCTCCTACAATTATCTTTATTCTTAATTATTTTTTATTTTATTTATTTATTAAGTTGCACCAACAAAGTGATCATCAATACAAAACATTGACAAATTGACAAAAGTTCATGGCAGATGTCACCTCAATCATAGGTGCAATCGACAGTGCATTAACAACAAAAATAAAAAAAATATATATAACTAAGATTTGATTACATTTGATTGATTGCTTAAGATTAATTTATATTTAATTGGGGAATGATCCGCGACAGATTTCCTGTGAGTTGTGAGACAATTAGAAAAAACATCTATTTCACTTAAAATTAGTTCAGCGCAATTGGACAACTCCGAAGGAACATTATTAAATTAGAAATAGTAATTATTTTTACACAGAATCAGCTAATGCAAGCAATGAATAGTGAGCTAATTTGCTATCCACGGTACGTTCGTTATTAAAGAAATATTGATATTCTCTGAGGGGGCCATTTAAAGATAACATCGCATTTATTAGTCCAAAAATATCGAAGTATTGAACATGTGCTGAACAAAAATATTTACACAGTACTTGGTACACTACGTCTAACTTGAATAACATATACAGATTTGGAAAGAACGTTGGACTATCAGTATGTGACGATCAAAACAGGCCCACGCATTTCTGTGTAACAGGGCTTGCTGTGTTTTTCAAGTTTTATATTTTACCGCCTGATTGAAAAACGTGTTGGTATTGGTAAACGAATTTAGAATTCATAATATTAAAATCAAATTAAATCAAATATTTATTATAAATTTATTAAAATTTATACACAGCAATATATATTTATCCTCCCTATAACACGGTAGATTGGATCCGCGTTATAGGAACGCGTTGTAGGAGTATTTTTGCATAACGCGCTCGTATGACCCCATATAACACGTTATTTACCAATAATATATATACCAATATAATGCAATATAACCAAGGCTTTTACAATTAAAAAACTAGGAACCTAAAATTAAAAAAATAACCAAATTTAATTTAATTTTATAACAACACAATTGAGACAGTTTGAAAAGGTATAATAATAATATTATAATAATAAGCCTTTATTGCTGTTAAAAAAAAATTACAATACTTATATCTAAATATTAATATATATATTTTAATGCTAGGAAACAGCTTGTCTCTCGACATAGGCCTCCTCTAATGTTTTCCACAAGGTCCTGTCCTTTGGTATGCGGTAGTAAATATGAAATGTACAAATCATTATAAATTTCACAGTACAGAAATAGTATACCGAAATCGCGTAATATGAAAATGCATTATAAGAGTACCGTGTTATAAGAGGGATTACTGTATTTATTATAAAATATTTACAAATTAAATATATTAAATTTCAATAATAATAAAAAATTCGAAATAATTACCGGTCACCAATCTGTTGGACTACGAACACGCCCTAACACCAAAACTTTTCAAGATGACAGTATTAAGCATACCAGAAGTGCTTGCAATTTACTCGTATCTAGTACGCAAGAAATAAAAAAATCTTCTTTGTAAATAATGACAAAGGGAAGAATATGTACAAAGCCGGTGAAATTGCTCCGCGGAGCGACGGTCTATATGTTATTATTCGGAACTCATATATATGTACGATTACTTTTGAAATACTAGGAGCCCACTGAGTTTCTCGCCGGATCTTCTCAGTGGTTCGCGTTTTCGATCCGGTGGTAGATTCTGCGAAGCACTGCTCTTGCTAGGGTCAGTGTTCATCACTCCGATTTGAGCCCCGTGAGCTCACCTACTAGTTAAGGTTACGCTGAAATAGCCTCTCAAGGCTATCATATTAGGTAGGAAAAAAAATTAGTTAGTATGTCCTACCCCTTTGAGGAGTATCTAAATAATCGGCGCTTTAGAGCAGCGCGCCGCGAACTGCCTTACCTCGAGTCAACTGGGTTTTACTGGTGGTAGGACCCATTGTGAGTCCGCACAGGTAGATACCGCCACCCTTCCTATTTCTGCCGTGAAGCAATAATTCGTTTCAGTTTGAAGAGCGGGCGCCCGTTGTAGCTATACTGAGACCTTAGAACTCATATCTCAAGACGGGCGGCGGCATTTACGTTGTAGATGTCTATGGGCTCCGGTAACCACTTAACACCAGGTGAGCTGTGAGCTCATCCACTATGCAATTCATCATCTATGCAATAAATAAAAAGATGTGTGGTGTCGTGGGACAACGGATAGGAACGAACTTCCATATAAAAAAAAAAAAAAAAATTACGAGGAAAAAATCGTACTGTGAAATATCGCCGTGCGGAAAACAAGGCCTTATTTCACGGACTTTTTCTTACGGTTTTTATTATCAAATTAGTTCAGTTGGGTCGCGCAGCAAAATCTCGATCTCCTCCAAGCCTGCCGTATGGAACTTCGTTCCAATAAAAAAAAAAAAAAAAATGTTAAGTTATCTTGAAAATGTCGTTTGTGAGATTCAGGCATCTAATATCGTATGATCTGTGATAGCTACCCGCTAAAATAGAAAACGAACCTTCCAAACACACGTTCAGTTTATCAAGCCCATGAATTATCTTCCTCTGGCGTAGCTTCAAGATAAATAGGACTGAAACACTATACCAATAACCATGATTTATTACGTTAATATTCGTCACTGACGTCCGCAGTGGTCTGTGGGGATGACAGCGCGACGAACGAGATACAACATTACTCAAACCATTAACATAATCACTTTTGAGCTACTGCCGAATGCAACGTACAAGAGTATTAAAAAACGGGTCTTTCATTATTAAAATCTCATCTTGTTTTTAGTAAATTTGGAGGAACATTTTGACGTATGTAAGTAAGTTAATCTTTTTCACACATACACTGTCTTCGTCTGTCTTATTCGATTAAAACACGACATTTTAGATGGAAAATAAATTTTAATTGACTTATAAACAAAAATGCTCTTTTTTTTATTGCTTTGATGGGTAGACGAGCTCACAGTCCACCTGGTGTTAAGTGGTTACTGGAGCCCATAGACATCTACAACGTAAATGCGCCACCCACCTTAAGATATAAGTTCTAAGGTCTCAGTATAATTACAACGGCTGCCCCACCCTTCAAACCGAAACGCATTACTGCTTCACGGCAGAAATAGGCAGGGAGGTGGTACCTATCCGTACGGACTCAGAAGAGGTCCTACCACCAGTAATATTCATCAGTAGTATTCATAATCCAGTAATATTCTTCCTTCTTCTGTATATGCTGCCTTCTAAAACATAATTATTGGCTCTAAAATCTATTTGAGATCGAAAATACTATTGCATCTTACAAAACGAAACGCATGATTATTTTGATGTTAAACATCTATAGCCGCACGTAAAGCCAATGCTGTCGCGGCGACGCATGCCGTGGCGACATGTCGCCTCCTATATGAAAGTATATACATAACGACGCTTGAAAGGCAAACGAGACTAAGCGACAATAGCGCAATGGGTCTGCGGAGGGACTTCGGTTCCCTCTGTATTCTGTACCGTATGTTCCATGGGTAGTGCTCTGAGGAATTGTTCGAGATGATACCGGCATCTCGTTTTTACGGAATGAGCTCCCCTCTACGGTGTTTCCCGAGCGCTATGACATGTCCTTCTTCAAACGAGGCTTGTGGAGAGTATTAAGCGGTAGGCAGCGGCTTGGCTCTACCCCTGGCATTGCTGAAGTCCATGGGCGACGGTAACCACTCACCATCAGGTGGGCTGTATGCTCGTCTGCCTACAAGGGCAATAAAAAAAAAAAAAATACTTTGTACATAAATGATAGGCAATAACCATATTCGATACGCAAAAAATATATATTTCTAGGTCTATTAAAATCATTTCAACCCTACAGCTACTAGCTAGATTCTACTACAGCTAGATTCGTTAAAATAAATTTTGTTTTCAGGTATTTCAACTTTAAATTAGTCTACGTTCACGCATTGTCGCTTAGTCACGTTTGCCTTTCAAGCGTCGAATTATATACAGTCTACATGTAGTAGTGTGTACAGTGTGGCGATGCATCGCCTTGTGCAAGCGACTGTTTCTTATTATGTGTAACCTCTATATGATTTATGACATAAATCTTAAAAGAGCTTATAATAATCTATACAGGTGACATAAATGGTATTTTGAATATTGAAACATATGAAACATAATAACTGGTAAAGCAATATCAATAAATCTTGTTTCTCTTTATAGAGCAACTCAGTTTGTGCTCTAGTTTTAGTGAGCTAAACTTTCTTTTATGGTGAATAAAATCATACATTATATAGCTATTAATATTTTATTTTGAAGTGAAACTTCCTTATCGGCGTTGGAAAAAAATTTACCGTCACATTTTTCGGTTACGCGTCACATTTTTCCGTTACGCGCCATCTTTTTTGTATTCATGTCTATGATAATAAAATCCTTTTGTTTAAACTTTATCTAATTTAACTTTTTTGTATTCATGTCTATGATAATAAAATCCTTTTGTTTAAACTTTATCTAATTTAACTTTATTTAACCAATTTCTAGAAAGTTGCATGTAGATCATTTTTCGAAAAATAAGGCCATAAACAAGTTTCACTTCTTACGTGTGTACACTAGTACACGCACACATTTTTTTTATTATGCCACATCATGAATTTCCTGCCGTAAGCTATATTTTTATGCACCTATATCTGTCCCGCGATGGCTATTTTTTTATCACAGTGACGGTGTTGCAGTAAATATTATTTGCAGCTAAGTGCCTTTATTGAAATGGAGGTTTTAATCTTGCCGTCTCTTAAATTAAACTTAAAGCCGTGAAATCTTAATCCCGTTTAAAACAAAACGAAATCTAAAGCGATTATTCTCTCAAGCGCGGAATAAAAAACTCAAATACCTAACCTAACCTAAGCAGCGCGGCTTTTCCATTTCAATATCACCGCCTACTGTGCCCGAAACAAATACACGTCACTTCTAATCTCCTGAAAACTGCACGAATCCACTTCTCTCTGCGTATTTAAATTTATGCCAACTTTTTTGTTTATTTACGTATAATAAATGGTTCATGTCTATGCCGAGTCGACACGGGAAATGTAAATTTTTTCTTTTCGAGTTTTTTTGTTTGTATTTTTTTTTATACAAACCCCGCTTCGTTTCTGCTGGGTGATATTTTTGTGCTGAACCCTATAACAGCAATACATTGTTTGGTTTGGATGATGAATTATTACTGTTGGCGGGGAATGTTGTAAGCTCGGTTAGGTTTTAAACGAAAAAAAAAAAAAAAAAAAAAAAAAAAATTACCACCAAATATTATTTTGCTATTAAATTCACCATCGTCATAGTCAGTTACACTTGGCAGAGCAGTCGTGGTCATGTCGAATCCTTGTTTAACCTTGTTTACTTAACAGCTATTCTCCATAGTTAGCGAAGTGAGGCATGGGCACGCACTGGTTAAATGGCGTTTTGATAAGGTTTTTAACTCTATCAGTGTAGCGTATGGGGCTTCATCCACGAGGTCTTTTCTCTTTGGACCTACCCTGAACAACAAGTTTCTCGATAGATTCTGGTAGCCGTCGCGTTATGTGTCCAAAATATCGGAAAATCCTGGACTGCACTGTTGACAACAACCTTTAAGAGATGTTAAGTTCCTTTAGGATCGAGCCGTTGGTGCGATGCTCAGTCCAAGATATACGGAGCATTCTTCTCCATCACCACATTTTTAGTGCATCGAAACTTCTTTTTTATCTATTTTTGATAGTCCAATTCACCATATAATATATCAAACTCCATAAATTCTGGTTTGCAAATATATTGACATGAACATAAATACATAATCGTAGTCATCTAATTTTAATCGAACTCATTATTACTGCAGCTAAACATCGAAACTTACGACATTGTCTAATGACGTAAATCCCAACGGGTCACGACCCACGTGTTATGGTGCGACATAATTAAAACCCCACACGACACAGATTACGGAGTAAATTTGTAATAAAAAAAAAATTAGGTCATCAGTGCCTACAGTAATATATTATATGTAGTAGCTACGTCATGTAATGACACGGTGACATGATAAATTACTGCAACATGATTCGCTAGGGAAAGTCATCGATCGACATAAACAACAACGAGCTGCGGGGGTTATAAACATTATCACAGAGGAGGTACTGAGGTCCCGTAACTTATCTCCTATAAGTCGGACGTTTCTTAATATTCACTCATTATTAAAAAGATGATTTCTGTACCACAATAAATCGAGCTTATCTTGCCCTAATCTATGGTGATAATTGAGTAGATAGATATCCTTCAATTTTCAAATCCTCGAAGAAGGCCATTTCAAGGCGCTCGGGAAACAACGTGGAAGCAAATTTAAACCAGAGCCGGATTGTGATTGACTAGCCCACTGAGTTCCTCGCCGGATTTTCTCAGTGGGTCGCGTTTCCGATCCGGTGGTAGATTCTGCGAAGCACGACTTTTGCTAGCGTTCGTGTTTGCAACAACGTCAGGTTTGAGACCCGCGAGCTCAACTACTAGTTCGGTGAATCTAGAATAACCTGTCGAGGTTACTGAAATAGGTATGAAAAAATAAATAAAAATATATTGACTAGAATGATCTGCGAGAGCGTGGAATACCAAATTCCAAATACGGCAGGAATGAGGAACTTTATATCCGTGAACACGATACCTACCTACCTGCCTATAACGTGTTTTCACGAAACAATCACATCATGTATTCGATATATCGTATATCAAGAGCTTTAAGCTTTAAATAGATCCAATATTAGCTGGCATATTCTGTAAATAAATCTTACATTGAATTTATTCCATAAATGAGTATTTACGTATGGGTGGGTGCATACGTGTATGTGTGTATATATTTCAATCGATAGGTATACCGCGTATAATTAGTTTCCTAAAGTGACTCTTGTCCACCTGATGGTCGTCTGGAAGAGATTGCTCTTAGTGATAAGGCTGCCCATTGTACGTTTTTTCTTGTTCACTCTCTCTCTCTCTATCTCTCCCTCTCCCTTTCTCTCTCTTATAAGCCCAAAATGGTTGTATATCGTAAGATTTAGTACGTTAAAATTTATTACACCACGATCAGAACAAAGCTAATTCAATCACAAGGTGCGAATTAATTAATGCATTTTATGGTACACGTTGCTATAAAAAGCTATCACACCTTTGGATTTGCAATCAAATAGTGATATTTGAATTTATGACTAAATGAGTTATGTGTCAATATTATTAAACAAATATAAATTTTTATTGTTTATAATTGCGTAATATTCCTTCAACTATGTCAAAACCAGATTCTAAAATAAATTATCTATTAAAATAAAATGACTGCACTCCTTTGTTATTCGGTTTAAAAAAAAACGGCGAATTTGTCATACATTATTAAAAAATAAATTTATAAAAAATTCGCCCTTAAAATAGTATACAAATATAAAATCTTGTGTGACTTTATAAAACCGTGTTTTTTAGTAATAACCAAATTACCACCTGTGTTTATAAATAATGTATACGGAGGCACTGATCGAGAAAATATGTTTCCTTTGCTCCTAGGATCTCTAATCGCAAGCTGGGACCCGAGTCAATATTGGTTTTTTCTTGAAATCCGGCATGTTTTACGTTCGATCTCTCACGCACAGCTGCGAATCTGTGAATTCTTTGTAACATGATAATGATGGTTTTTTTTTATAGTATTTTTATATCGTTGTAAATTTAACTAAATGTTAATTTTGTTGTTTAGTTTTTTATTAATGAAGACGTATAAACAACGTTCACCGCCTTCTGTTATTCGGCGTTTAGCGGAGCCAATAAATATTAGCACCGCAAGCCACCTTGATAGGTGAGTTCTTAATTACATTGTTATATATAGCTGTGTACATTGTTATGTTATTATATATTGTTTGTTACTGGTGGTAGGACCTCTTGTAAGTCCGCACGGGTAGGTACCACCGCCCTGCCTATTTCTGCCGTGAAGCAGGTATGCGTTTCGGTTTGAAGGGTGAGGTAGCCGTTGTAACTGTACTGAGACCTTAAAACTTGTATCTCAGGGTGGATGGCGCATTTACGCTGTACATGTCTATGGACCTATGGTAACCACTTAACACCAGGTGGGCTGCGAGATCGTCCACCCATCTAAGCAATTAAAAAAATATATGGCCAAGCACCGACAATTACGTATTTATTTTTAAAATTCATAAATTTACCTATTTTTATTACTCAGTGTTATTGCTTTATCGAGAAGTATTTGATAGTGTCCATTCATTTACCTATTTTGTTAGTAGATATTATATTATAGCATTTTGCCAGATTTCAACTTCAGATTATTCGTCTTTAAGTCTTTTTTCTTCAGGTCACGACGCCTAATCACGTTATGGAATGATCATATTAAAATGTGAACACGATTACACATTTTACTATAATAAACTATATTTGTATTCTTTCAAAATGATTTTTCACTTCATCTATACAGTTTGGCTCTAGTATAACTACAAACAGAACTCGCATTTTAAAATTATGAATGTACCTACTATGCAAACAAAGAACTGTAGAACTGGAGTTTCAAAAAGGTTTCAAACTTATAACTCTTAAAACTTTTTTCACAAATGTTCCGTGAAATTTGAATTTTTACTGTAGTCCTCAGGATAAGTTGGCAACATTTTTTACTGTTTTATTTGTTTACACTGCCACAACCGAGAACGGTTTCAAACTCAGCATTGGTATAATATAATAGATTGTCTATTTTTCTTCTTGAAATTCATGTGCATTTAAATTATTTTTTATTTCAAACTAGCTGACCCTGCAGACTTCGTAGTGCCTCAATCGATAAATAAAAGACCTAAACAATTGTACAAAAAAAACTTAAAAAAAAAACAAAAGGAATCCGTCCGACGGGGGACACATCAAAGGAAAAACAAAATTGTTTCTTTTTTATATAATTCCGAGCATTTTCATAATTTTTCACCTTTTAAGCCTTTTCTGGACTTCCACGTATAATTCAAGACCAAATATAGCCAAATCGGTCCAGCCGTTCTCGAGTTTTAGCGAGACTAACGAACAGCAATTCATTTTTATATATATAAATAGATGAAAATTAACAGAGAATAAACTACGTCTGAATATATTTTTACTCAACATTTGTATACGTTTTCACTGTTATTAATGGCTCTCAAACTTTTCTTTCGCTTCATCGATTTAACAGTTAACTCTGATATGTGTTTTATACAGTCATGTTCTAGCCACGCAAGATAGTAACAGAATCGCAATAATTTGATACTAGTAAAGTGATATCATATTTCCGCTCTTTCGAATACCCTTTGTTAATAATGGTAATAAAATATGAGATGGTGAGAGGTTACATCCGATCGTGGACGTCAGCAATGGACGGAGCTTAGCCGCTGCCTACCGTTAAGTATTCTCCGCAAGACTTGTTCGAAGAGGAATTTTTGTTTCTGCTCTACCCACTGAGTTTCTTGCCGGATCTTCTCAGCGGGTCGCGTTTCCGATCCTGTGATAGATTCCGCGAAGCACTCCTCTTGCTAGAGCCAGTGTTAGCAATGTGAAGTCATAGGATGGCCGGGTTGTGACATATATATATATTTTATAATAAAACGACGAGCTCTGCGTGTGACTTGTTTTAATGGCGGAAGTAGTCTGACTGTATTGCCATAGATTAGGTACATTCTTTACCTGACATCTCCCCTTTTAAGTTAAAGACTAAGCTTATTTTTAAGGTAAGTACAATACTTTTCTTATANTTTAAACATTATTTCTCGGATATTTTCGTATTTTTATATAATATTTTCCAAATTCCTTGCTTCTGACACCATGTGAAGTCATAGGATGGCCGGGTTGTGACATATATATATATTTTATAATAAAACGACGAGCTCTGCGTGTGACTTGTTTTAATGGCGGAAGTAGTCTGACTGTATTGCCATAGATTAGGTACATTCTTTACCTGACAAGCAACACTTTCGGTTTGAGCCCCGTGAGCTCACCTACACGCTAGGGTGAAGCCGAAATAGCCTCTCAAGGCTATTAGCATAGGAAAAAAAGTTTCTGTTCGCCGGTAACTGTGAGCGTCATAAATGGAAACATGAGTATGTTGTGAACACTTTCAGATTCAGAGCACGTTCCGACCCACAATACGTCCTGCCACCAGCACTCAGGATAACTTAATTCCTCGGAGGGAATTATTAAAAACTACACGTTTTCCTTCCTTATTCCATCCAGAAACTTGGTTGTTAGCTACTCTTAAAAATTCTAAGAAAACGATTATTTTTAAACTATATTTAGTAGCTAATTTTTTATCATATTCCTAATCCAAATTTGAATTGATGAACATATATATTTTGGTTTAACTTCGCGATTTCATCGTAAACATTCGCTTTCGACTTTGTTGAACATTAAACTTCTCTTTGACTTTCGTCTTTATTTTAAAATAGTTCTTTTTATCTTAATAATTATGTTTAAGCCGCTGATCCAGAAGAATTTGTTTGCGAATCAATCTATGTATATGAAAATTTCAATACCACTAACCTATAGGCAGCGTATGATGCCGTGATCATAATAATCTTTATAAACATGACCGTAAAAATTTACGTTTATAACTTTATTTGTTCGTATTTGTGTGCTGTTTACCTCGTTTATTTGGAGCAGTAGAGTTGTTGGAGGGAAGTTTTATCAAAGATTTATATCATCCAAATCAAATATTCCCAACACTTATTTAAAAATTAGAGGGGATGGTTATAGAAAAGTACGAACCACATAAAATTGATTAGACGCAGCCTTAAATATACCGTCATGAGCTTTACGACTTATTAAAATAAAAAAGAGGGTGTAAAACCCTGTCGTGCGTTAAACAGGACTTTAAAACGTGGTTCCAATAGAGCAGAGTGGACGTGTTTACGAGTCGCCACTCCAATGGAATCCACCGACATTCCCGGTGGGACGCGATCCACTTAAATTAGGGTTGTTACAATCAAATCGTTCGAATGGATTTAGATAATAAATACAATCAGAATCATCGAAAGCAGAATCGATTGTAGAATGACAATTTCGGTATTGGTGAATATTTTGTGAAATAGATTTAATGTTATAGAGGTCGTTTCTGATTTATATTATCAAGCTTCCGTATGACCTCCCTCATTGATGCTCGATCGGTTGTTTGATCTATCTTTAAATAGCCATAAAGTATTTTATGACAATAAAAAGCAAGGTTGATAACCAAGGACGCCAGAGAAAAACAATAAAATTCTTAGATAATTTTAGTTTATAAATTAACCGAAATGGACGTGAACCATTGAAGGACGAAAAACGTATTCCATTGCTCCTTTAATATCACGAATGAATGGCTCTCGCAGCCTCCCTTCAAACCGTAAGAAACGATTGCTTTTGCGGTATAAATCTTAATTTTTTTCTCTCAGGCTTTGAAAATTAGATAGTAAATTAATGCCAGATAAACTTAATTATATACAACTTGCTTATAATAAATAAATAAGAAAAAAGAAAAAAATATAAAATAGGACATGCCCATTGTTTACGTTTCAGCGGGCTTTAAGAACTGCCGTTGTAATACTTGAGACCTTAGAACTTATATAGGTCCTACCACCAGTAATTACGCGAATTATAATTTTGCGGGTTTGATTTTTATTCACTTCACCGAGGAAGTCAATCGTTGAGTACGTATTTCATTAGAAAAATTGGTACCCGCCTGGGATTCGAACACCGGTGTATCGCTCAACACGAATGCACCGGGCGTCTTCATCTTTTAGGACACGACGACTTCTAATAGTTCTCAATAGTTTGCAATCCTGCGTTAATAATGTGTGTTATACCTGGACATCTTTCAGCTTATCCCATATTTCTTATTCATGCTTTTTAACACGCTCATATTTATTAAGCAGAATCTTTCAATATACTTTTACTAATTTCAAGACGTTCGATTGATTTGAAAGTTTTGGAGATATTTCAAATATAAATGAGAATACAATAAATGTATTAATTTTGCTCAGTATTAGTATATTTGACCTGACTAAGATAACTGGGATGATAAATATAATTATTGTTATTATTAGTTTAGTTTACTATGAAACCGTGTTGTTTTTTCTTTTTTTTATTACAATTTTTAATTGTTAGGAAATAATTATTGAGCGAGCAACCCTAGGTAACTGGATCCGCAGACCATTATGCTCCTGGCAACTAAACTATTACCAGTAGTTTATAGGTGTTTTGTGGAAATTCCCCAGGATCCTGCTCAATTTCGCTGATCAAGTGTTTTCCTTTTCGAAAAAGACCAGTTTAGTATTTCAATTTAACTTAATTACGTAATTACTGTGAGTTATTTTTTTTATACCAAATTCATTATTTGGATTATTTTTGTAGTTTTATGAAGCCAAATTAAAGTTTTCTTTTTTGTTCTAAGAAGGCTGACTAAACGAAACCTCGCCTAGTGAAGTAGCTAGCAGTGATTACCAAAAAATGCCTTTATATAAACTATCAGACTCAAATATTATATAAAGGCCGTCAACTTCAAATCGAATACATTACTTTTTGGGCCATAAACATGAGTTCTTCATTCTGAGAAGAATTGTTAAATTTAACAAACACATCCAGATTAGTACATAAAATCAGGTGGATCTAATTGATTTAAAATAGCAGAATTATCAAAGCAGGCCTGTGACAGTCAAAATGCCGTAATTACAGCATACGGTATTATCATAATTACAACTAATATAACTCGATAAATTGTCACGCTAGTACGCATTTATAACTTCAAAGCGTTTAACTATCGAATGTAATTTAAGGCTTAACTAATAATGTTTTAAGTCATTAGCAGCTGTTGGCGTTATTGGCTTAGGTGACGTAATCTCTTAATTGTCTTTGTAAGGTCATGATTGAATTTCTCTGATTTTTGCACATTATTTCACGGTTTAAAACGAATTTTTTTGTTTTTTTTTGTTTATTTTGTTGTTTTGTTGTTGATTGTTTTGTAGGTTTGTTTGCTATTTTTAGGCACTTTTTTTTTCACGGGCTAACTTTGATCTGAATGATGATAATTGTTCCAACACTCTCAACATTTGCGAGTGGGTTTATTGCCACTATTATTTAACGGGTTCTTACTACTATTTTTACATTGTAGCGAGCCTGAGTGAGCGGCCCTGCGCTGAGCATGTCCCTGCGCTGGAGCATCGCACTATATATAATATTCGACGGTACTCGCAAAATGTTTTCATTCGGTTGAGTTCGACTTTTTGGCGGGAACGCGAGGAGTGAAGTTGTGTGATTTGTTTTATTTTGTCTATTTAGTGTTCCTTCAGATTTAAATGTGTAATAATGGTGGTTTATTAACTGTTCAATATCTGTGAAAGTGCACAAATGTGGGAAAATGAAACAAAGCCGCTGGACGTAACTTCTCGGGATCCTCCAAAAAGTCAACTGAAAAAATCTTAGTAAATGACCACCATTTTACTGAGATTATATTTCATCCTATATCATTTCAATTAATTTCATTTAATTTCATCCCAGTTGATTAATGTCTCAAATTAATCATCTTCATTTCATTTCAATCCATAATATCATTTTTCATAAAAATATGAATGTAAATTAAAATAAGACATGACTTAAAGGTCTTAGTTATCAGGTCATAAAATCCCTTAAAAAAAATCGGTTGAGTTTGAGACAAACATGCGCTGGGTGCTCCACTATTAACATTTGTATTTAATCGCTATTTAATTAAATATAAAATTGTAATTGGTGGTATCATTTCACTGCAACAAAACCACAGTTGGTACCACAACATTATTATACGCAGTGTATAATTATGATAAGTTGAGCAAATGATATGAAGCGGTACTTAAAGCTATATGGTACAGATACATGACGAGATTGAAGACTCTTAATAATATTTTTTTTTTTTTTTCGTAAACATTTTAAAATTACTCAAATTCAAATTCAAATTCAAAATCATTTATTTCAACTTGGATGTCATCAAAAACACACTTGTTGAATGTCAAAATGTAAAAGAAAATGTTAACTCTACCACCGGTTCCAAAAAAAGCCACAGTCCTGAGAAGAACCGGCGAAACAAACTCAGCGGGCTTTTTTTTTTTTGTATTTTCTCATCTATTTTCTTTTTTTAAACAAGAAAACATATTTACAGTATACAAAAAAACAAGTCAAAAAAAATACAATTCAAATAAATAATAATAATAATGGAAAATGAAAAGGCCAGGAGCGAACGCCTCATTCCCACGTAGTGCCATCTAGTAAAAAATCCTTAACTTTATAATATGCCTTGTTGCACAAACGTTCCTTGGCAAACGTTACTTTCGCCAGAGTTACTTTTTGGAGAGCACATCTCAAATATACAAGTAGTCATCCAGACTTTGCTGTTTAAAAACCAAATAAAAACGGCCAATTATAAATGAAAGGCAATGTAGCTTTATAGGAAACTGAAACTTTAGCAAGGTGAAATGATGAATTTTTAGGCTAAAGGTGTGCAGATCGCTTGCAGCTGTTGGGCGTTCCCCTGGCTTTGCTGATGTTCATGGGCGATGGTTTTTTTTTATTGTCCGTGCAGGTCGACGATCATAAGGCTCACCCGACGATGAGTGGTTACCGTCGCCCATGGACTTCAGCAATGCCAGGGGCAGAGCCAACCGTTAAGTTAAGATAGTGAATAAAGGAAATTCAAGAAATGTATTTGTAAGCCTTTGTTGTTCAGTTATGAACTCTCGGCTTTATTCTTCTTCTTATTTCTAGTTGGTGTTGCTATTGATAGAGTGGTCGTGGTCAGGCGGTTCAGGCGTTGGTGAAAAGCTTCACGACACGCCGCTACTCTTCTCTGACGTCCGCTCTCCTCCATAATGATGATGAGCCACTTACCGCCGCTTTTATGTCCCCTTTATATGACGTCTAGTCGATGAAATGAAAGCAAAAGGCTCTGCTAGTCGTTTAAGAAGAACATAATGTTCTAGCGCGTATTTTTAAATTATCTTGTGTAAGGAACTTCATTCCAATTGCGATTCGTTTCATAAAAATAAAAATTTTGATTTCAACTACTAAGTTGTAATGAATTAACGAACAAAAATTTGAAGTTTTATTTCTTCACAATTCACAATAGTCTTGCACACCTAATGTTTATTGCACACGGCATAGTTGATATTATACGCCATTCAATATCAACGGAAATTCCGATAAGCGGGGAAAATTCTTAGACCGTCAGGGCTGGCATATGTAGTTTTTAATTTTTAAGGCACTATCACAATACTCTTGAAGTATGAAGACTCATTTTTCATGTTTCATGTCTAGAACTTCCTTCTATATCTACCTATTACTCATTAAAATCATCCACATTGATACAAATTTTAAAAGAAGTCCTTTCTTCGTACAAAATACGTACTAATTTTATTATATTTTTTGCTATTTTCCCGATTATGAAAAATGTGGTAGGCCTTTGTATCTTGATCGCTGTCATCAAAATCCAAATCAAATTTAATTAAAAATTACTTGTACGAGATACGCTCGAAATCTCGCAATCCAATTAAACAATAACAAATATTTAATGTGCTCCCGTACATTCGCTTTTTCCTCAAAGGAATGAAAACGAGTTTACCTCGTGCCCTGGGATTTTCGGGAATTTAATGTCTCCTCAGTGGCAACCCTGTGTGCTCAATAACGCTTCGTTTGATTGTCGGGATCTCCTTAAATAAGCCATATCCTGCACAATAGGGAGATACCGGGAGGCATTCGGGATAACAGCGAAATTTTTGGAAACGAATAGGATTCTCGTCACACGCATCGGGTATTTCTTGTGTGTTTGTGTTTCGATTACGAATGTATTGAAAGCTGTTTTAAATTAAGTTTTTGGAACAAAGTTCCTTATGGGACGATGCGGAGGGGTACCCTAACCGGGAAAAACGTCCGTAGCGTAAGATTGTTAGTAATGCACACAGTGTACGATTTAACTTTGTAATAACATACAAAAAGTAACATATTTTTTATCATTCATTGACCACGATCTCAGAGCGTTCGTTTGCGCAATACACTAACTCTTACGCAAACAACCGTGAATAAAGTGTACCACAATAAGTTCGCACGCTACCGAATGACCGTGGGTTGTTGCGAAACCTCCAGTTTTATTTTCTTTATACCTCGAATAGGACTTAAAATTAATATTTTTATAATAAGGAACTTCGTTCCTATCCGGTGTCCCACGACACCACACATCTTTGTTTTTTTTTTTGCAATTTGCTATCATCATCATCAGCCTGTATCTCGCCACTACTGGATGTAGGAATCGTCCATAGTCCGCCACAATGAACGAATTTGTTATGGGACTTTTAAATTATGTAGATACCTTTTAGTATTAACTAAGCATTAACTAAGCATCCGGGCCACCGTTACGAATGACATTGTTTTGTAAAGTCATCTAATATATGGGTGTTATTCAAATGGTTAGCATAGTATTCGAATTTTTGTAAGCAGAAAAATATAATCTGTAAGTAGAAATAGCTAATTGATCAGAAACTCATGGCCAGCAAACATTCCAAAATCAGTCAGCAATTTATGTCATTCTGGATGGCTGTAATTATTTTTGTCCAGCATATTAATTATATAAGCTGCAATGAGCTGCTCCTGTTTAATAAAATTTTAGTAAGCACTCAGAGGGTAAGTAAAAAATTTCATTTTGAGCTGCTTATAAAAATAGCAAAAATACTTTACTTGTCATGCGAAAAATGGACACATTCCTTATAATGATTATTTAATTTATTTACTCTCTCTTTGGGTATTATTTAGTTACAGAAGTGTAAATTCATAAAATATAAATCAAAAAATATAAAACCATTAAAAAGCAAAATGACACAAATCTCTTTAAAACACGTTGTTATTATATACCACTGCAATTTGACTGCTAATAATCGCCGCATAATCATCGAATGACAATATTCGCACACGATTGGCTCCTCGTGTCACGCGCTTGCTCTTACTCGTACATTGAAAAACGCAATCCAATTAGTTATTTTGCTCACCATGTTTTAAATATGCATACCAATCAAACATACTGCATAAAGACATGTTTTCTCTGCTGATCAATTATGAAATCTTGCTGATCAAATAGTTATTTTGCTCACCATGTTTTAAATATGCATACCAATCAAACATACTGCATAAAGACGTGTTTTCTCTGCTGATCAATTATTAAATCTTGCTGATCAAATAGTTATTTTGCGGACTGAATGCTTATTACGCAAACTCATGTTATTGTAAGCTGCCTATTTATGATTTAATATTTGACCATTATCAAAATTATTTGCAGAACGAGGATAGCTGCCTGATTTTTTTTTTTTTTAAATGGCAAACAAAATCTTTGTACGCCGACCAAATTATTTCAATGCTGTTTTTTTGTAGCTCACCAAATATTTTATTTGCTAACCATTTAATTACTTCTCCTAATATATTATAGTTTAAATAGATACACGAACGTCTAATAGCCTTAATGGAATTACAGAAAGGAGAAACCCCATTTTGGGCCTAAGCGTTACACGAATGGGATATGTACCAAAAAATTCGTCTATTTTGCTTGATTAACCTATTGAAATCTTAGCTTCATTGACAATGGCCAAGTGTAGAAAATAAGTTGAATTCATTTTTTTATTTTAAACAATCTTTGTAAACATCTGCAACACTTATTTCAATATACGTAACTAGCTCCACAAACGTGCGGATTAGAATTAGAGCATCCATAAAATAGGATCGATTTAGTGGAAATCGAGTGTAAAAAATAATTAATACTCTTTTGCTTTAGGATAAATGACTGTTTTTATAGGTATTTTAATCAATGTAAATAGAGTATGGCCATCGAATCGTGACACAACTACTTACAATGGCGGCAATTCAAAATATCTACAACCGACAACATTAAATATAGCATGAAAGGGTAGTTTTGCATTTTTATATTAATGTGACTATGCCATAGAAAAACACAAATGTATCAAATCGTGTTATGTTATCTTTAATGTTGCCAACTGAAGATATTTTGGATTTTGCCGTAAAGCAGTAATGCGTTTCAGTTTGAAGGGCGGGGCAGCCGTTGTAACTATACTGAGACCTTAGAACTTATATCTCAAGGTGGGTGGCGCATTTACGTCGTACATGTCTATGAGCTCCAGTAACCACTTAACATCAGGTGGGCTGTGAGCTCGTCGATGGGTATCTAAGCAATAAAAAATAAAAATAAAAAAGGCATGAAATAAAATAAAATGAAATGTGATGAGATAATATTATGGGAGCACGTAATGATTTATATTTTATATAAAAAAGTTATCAGTTAAATATAGTTTTTCATATAAAAAAGTTTTCATTAAAATTAAAATAAGACTGACCTAAAGGTCTTAGTTACCAGGTCATAAAATCCCTTAAAAAAATCATTTCGTGCGCAGCGCGTTTCGCATTACGTTGTTTTTAATTTTTGGCTTTCGTTCGTTTTCGTAAACAACCTAACGCGCGATTTCTCGTAACAGGTTCCATTTTTATTTTAAAGCAACCTGTTGCTGCAACAGGTTTCGTAAAAAATTACTCATCTTTAGTAGGAAACAGCCTCAAAAATATCGTTTTTATTAAAATATCTCGAACAATAAACATAACCTAAAATGTAAACATTGTCTGATTTTACCAATTTGGCCATTGCTGGGAGACCTGAAAATTGGGCTCATGAAACCTTCTTAGGTATTGTAACTTATGCCCAAATTCTAGCACTGTAACGCCAGGCCCAAGTTTGTATGGATTTCGGGTTTGTCCTTTAGATTGTGGCGTCATAAAAATGCTTTTAGGCCTAAAACCGCGTTGTTTTTGTCAGAGTAAAATACATTTATAAATATAGACTTAAAAAAACAGACATCTTAATAGAAGATTTGATTAAATTCCTTAGGATCGTTGTTGAGTTTCGTTTATTAGAATAAATCCGGAAATATATATGTGGCTTTCTCAAACTTTTCCTTTTTCGAACTACCCTCTCTAACCTTAAACTACTATCTCTTTCTGAACCTAATAGAATGTTGCCATTGCAACAGGCACAAAATAAATATTAAGAAAAAACAAACTGAGAAAACGTAATAAAAATAACACTACCCACATATATTTATTTTAATATCTATTATGACTTTTTCATGGCAGAACTAAATAGGATGATGATGCACGGCCTTATAATACCTTTATTATAAGCTGTTCTAATTGTTATTACACGACTAGATGTGTCACGCAGTTTCGCCTGTGCTAAATTTTATCAAAACGATTGAATAGCGTTACATTTTCCCAAGAACAATCTTTGTCACTACCAGGTCCATAAGGAAAATGAAATTAATGAATTTAATGAAAACACTGCTGTATTTGTTGCAAGAGTTACACCAAGAGTTTTCCGGGATATTTACTTTAGTGAAAGTATCCGAAATGCGCGAAAATTCATTCATATCTGTTTAGCCATCCATGCGTGGAGTAACAATTAAACATACGTACAAACTTTCACATTTGTAATATTAAATTACATGTTATTCTTACATCGTGAAACTCAAAATTGTACTACGAGTATAAAATGGATTTTCCAATATCCTTTGAATTAATAGGTCGTGTTTTAATAACACGTCCTTGATTTGAAATCGATGTTTATTTAATATCATGAAACGTTGAATACATTATGCCGAGTGCCGAGAGTTTTGCCATGCCTTTAGCGAACTTTGATTAATACAAGGGACAAATGAAATAATAAATTGCTACGAAAATCCTATTTTGCATTCGAAGTATTTATTTGTGTGTGTTTGAATCAAACGTAAAGGTTTTATTTTGAGAAAATGCAAAAACAAAATTGGCTCGCGACACTCCGTAGGTTGCAGAAGCAGGGGAAACTAACAAATCGGACCACCAGTGGCGGATTTACCCTGAGGCCCGGTAGGCCCGGTCCTGAGGCGGCCAGATTTAGGAGCGGTCCCAATCGTGTCAAAAAAACTTATTATAAATTTCTTATATGCTACAAATTTCTAAATCTATTTAGATAAAAGTTGGCAATATATGATGGATGCTGAGAAAGGGGCGGCTGATGGCTTGGGGCCTAGGGCGGCCGAGACTGCAAATCCGCCACTGCGGACCACACACATAGTCTCAACCTTCAAGCCGGAACAGATTGGTAGTTCACAGTAGAAATACGCGGAATGGTGATCAATAGTCGTAGAGACCTACCTCTCTAGGTGTTATTGGATACAACTAGTGTTAGCATTAGCAGAACAAAGCCACGGATGGCCGTATTCTTCGAACTAGAAGAAAACAATGCGGTGTGCATGTTTAAAGTTCGCCAAACCTGGCCTCAAATTTAGTTTTCGGGCCATCGACATAAACCGTATTATTGAAAATTATTAAGGCCCTATCGAAGCGATGTTTCTGACGGATTGTTGAAAATATCACCATCTAATTCATCTTGAACGTAGAGCATTGTGAACTAAGAATACGCTGGTAATCGACTGTAAAAGGTCGATAGCGAAACATTAACGAACAGACGTGAGCACACAAATTTCGTTCATATACACATTCGCGATGAAGTATATTATTTACATTATTTATTTACTGGTCGTAGTACCTCTTGTGAGTCCGCACGGGTAGGTACCACCACCCCACCTATTTCTACCGTAAAGCAGTAATGCGTTTCGGTTTGAAGGGTGGGACATCTGTTGTAACTACACTTGAGACCTTACAACTTATATCTCAAGGTGGGTGGCGCATTTACGTTGTAGATGTCCTGCCTAGAGAATCCTGCCTATTTCTAAAGGGCGAAAAAGTATTAACTTGAAACATTGACCTCATGTCTCAAGCAGGGTCGCATTCGCGTTGTGATTTCCATGAACTCCGGTAAGACTTAGCAGGTAAATTATGAGCTGGTGCAACCCACGTATTAATAAAAATGAAAAAAAAAAAACTGCGCCATTTCTAAAAGGCGCTCGCTCTAAAACTTTTTTATTGCTAATTTTTTTAGGTATTATTAGGAGTAGCTAAACAGACAGACCGATATCCGATACATATCGAAGCTTGAAAGGCACACGTGACTAAGCGACAATAACTGCTTTGTACATAAATGATAGGCAATAACCATATTCGATGCGCAAAAAAATATATTTCTAGATCTGTTAAAATCATTTCAATCCTACAGCTAGATTCGTTAAAATAGATTTTTTTTCAGGTATTTCAACTTTAAACTAGTCTACTGTAAAGTTCACGCATTGTCGCTTAGTCACGTTTGCCTTTCAAGCGTCGATATATACTTAGCAAGCAAGTTATTTAAGTATTCCGTTACACACACTTAAATTCTTACTGTTACTACCAACATACGTAAATATATATTTGTTTATTATCATTGCTTAGGTGGGTGGACGTGCTCATGGCCCACCTGGTGTTAAGTGGTTACCGGAGCCCATAGACATCTACAAGGTAAATGTCGCCACCTATCTTAAGATATAAGTTTTAAGGTCTCAGTATAGTCACAACGGCTGCCCCACCCTTCTAACCGAAACGCATTACTGCTTCACAGAAATAGGCGAAGTGGTGGTACCTACCCGTACGGACTCACAAGAGGTCCTACTACCAGTAAAAATATAAAACAGTATTAATTGTTTGTTTTTTGCACAATATTTTGTAGTTGGTATTGAGAAAAACAAAAGCGTGGAGCTATGTAGCTCAAATACATGACTCATTATGTCGCGACCAACGACAACATATCAATTTCAGAACACCGCTACCGACAATTAGTAGATTAAGTCAATTAGGTAATTAGTCGTACAGAAAACGATTCTAATTTCATACGTGCGAATCGCAATTCATTGGTCGATAAATTAAAGTGAACTACGTTTTTTGCGCCTAACAAAATTAATTTCGTTGTTGGAATTTTTTATTTGAGTGATGTAATGATTTATCTATAAAAATACTAGCTGACCCGGCAAACATTGTTTTGCCATATATAAGATTTCTAGGGAATTTCTAGTGTAGAAAAAAAAACTATCTTATTGTAAGTGTGTAAGGATGTGGTAAATGAGTGAAAAAGGTATGTAGTGCTGTGAACGATGAGGGAATATATAATAAAAATAACAAAACCTCATTCAACCACATAATACCTCATTATAACAAAAAAAAAATTAAAAAAAAAAAAAGTTAGGGGTGGACAACCCTAATCACTTAGGGGTATGAAAAATAGATAGTAGCCGATTCTCAGGCTTACTGAATATGCATAAAAAATTTCATGAGAATCGGTCAAGCGGTTTCGGAGGAGTATGGGAACGAACATTGTGACACGAGAATTTTATATATTAGATATAAAAATGAATTGCTGTCCGTTAGTCTCGCTAAAACTCGAGAGCGGCTGGACTGATTTGGCTAATTTTGGTCTTGTATTATTCATGGAAGTCCAGGGAAGGTTTAAAAGGTGAGAAAATATAAAAAAAACTCGGAATTATATAAAAACAAACAATTTTGTTTTTCCTTTGATGTCTCCCCTTGATGTGTCTTTTATTTATCGATTGAGGCACTACGAAGTCTGCCTTGTCAGCTAGTAATTAAATAAAAAACTTCAGGATTAAATTTGGTACTGTTTGCATTTGTTTTACAAAGAAAAATAAATAATAAATTATTTGTATTTATTTTTTGGTTCAAAATCAATGCACATAAGTTAATTATTGTTTAGGATTCGACAGCGTATTCCTAAAATAACATCAGCCATGCTTTTTTTTTAAACTCACATTTAAGAGATACGTAACTTTTTGTGTATATAAATAAAATAAAATTTTCATATAAAAAAAATACACTATTAATATGCATGCAAAATTATTCACATTTTAAATTTATTATCCAATATTCACGCCTTTATAGAGAAAAACCATAGAAATATTTTTTTATTGAATCTTGATTATTTAGATGTTATGAGTGATAAGGAGTATAATGAATTGTCTTCTTATTTTAAGAACTAATATATACTAACTATATGATATATATAACTATATGATTTAAAAAAATTAATTAGGATTTATAACACAATCACTAATAGTTTTTGAAGAATTATTAGATTTGGAATTAATGTTTACATTGGATAGAATTCTAAATGTATGTATATAGGCGATCGAAAAAAAACAAAACCTTCACAAAAATAAAATCGAGCCAACAAAATCATTAACAAAGTTATTCCGGCTTCAATGTAGACGTAAATTTATTCTATGTACTTTTAATCCTAATATGAACGACACCTGAGACGTCATTACGCAAAATCACACGAACAACAAACTCCGCCTTATTCTCCCTAAATATAATTTCACAAGAACGCTACAAAAGACTCCAAGTCTCGTTATCTCGGTAAATTGTTCATTCCTCTTTTAAATTTGGATATAGCTGAAAACATTCGAATTTTCGTAAGCTGAGGTGTCATTATTAGTACATACGTTCTACGTAAATAGGCTGAAGATTTATGGTTGAATACATTTAAAAATAAGCCGGGCCGGGGCCGAACCTCCTGAGGTAGTATCACAGGATATCTTGCGGACAAGAGCGAACCGCGGGCGCGAGGGGTTAACTCTGTTTTTCGGCGAATTCATAATAAGGTAACGGGTAGCTCTTAATTTTTAATTCCGCCTATCAAATTTTGAGAAAGCTTTGGTTGAAGGCGGTCGCAATACATGTGGCCCCACTCGAAACCAAAACAAATCTCAGGCTCAGATAAATTGTCACGATCTATTTTACTACTTATACATACGTACATACATATGTATGTGTGTGATGCTTATGTTAACAAGAAAAAATGTTACAATTAACAAAACTTTATTATAGATTAGGTCATTTAATTAATATTTAATTGTAACTACTGTTACGGTTTTATTCCGATAATCTTATTTTTTTATTGTTGTTATATTATTTCTGACGTTTCAAATATTCCAAAGCTTTTGTTTTTGTTCGAAATATGAATATTAAAAAAATCCAGACGTTTGCGTTTCATTTCACACAGAAGGAGACTAAGTTTCCAAATAAATTTTAAATTAATAGTATCTTGACGTCTGGCCCTTTGTTCGACTTAGGTTTTCATCTTCACGATAAGAGGACCCCAGGTGTTAGAAAAGCGCTAACCAGTAATAATTAATATAGACAAAAAAATATAGCGCTTTTTTTTTTATTATTGTTTTTTTTTTATTCCACAGAAACAAATTTGAGAACCATAAAATAATATAAAATCGCTTTCTGAACAGACTGCTATCCCAAAGTGAAAAGCTTTCTCTTCAAATATGTGTACACATAGGTACAATTACATCAACAGCTATCTTAAAAATATCCAATATTGAGGTTCGGCCGTTAGAGTGACTTAAGCCCACTGAGTTACTTACCAGCTTTTATTTTATTTTATTTTTATTGCTTAGATGGGTGGATGCTTTTCTCAGTGGGTCGCGTTTCCGATTCGGTGGTAGATTCTGCGAAGCACGGCTCTTGCTAGTGTTCGTGTTAGGAACATCGTCAGGTGAACTCACTGGTTAAGGTTACGCTGATATGATCTCTCTGGACCATCAGTTTAGGTAGGAAAACACATTTCGAAAAATTCACTTACATTTAGATTTTGACAAATCCATTATAGGACAATTACATCTAAACACAGTAATTTGGAACCACATCTATACTAATATACTAATACTAATAATATTATAAAGAGGAAAGATTTGTTTGTTTGTTTCGAATAGGCTCCGAAACTACTGGACCGATTTGAAAAATTCTTTTTCCATTAGAAGCCGACATTGTCCCTGATGAACATAGGCTACTTTTTTTTATTTTTTTTTAATATTTTTTTTTTGGTTTCATGTGTGTTTTAATGTTTCCGAAGCGAAGCGAGGGCGGGTCGCTAGTATAAGATAAATATCGCACAGCATGAATAGCTACTATGATAATTATCTCGGAATTGCTAACCACGAGCCGGGACCCTATGTTTATTGATTGCTATTTGCTTATTCAATGAGATCGATCGATATTCAAATCACAATACGTTGAAAAGGTACATTGGCAGTCGTACCTCTTTGATTTGATTTTGTGGTCAAAACAACGTCATATGTGGGTATCGTAAAAGACTATCAAATCGTTTCGTCGGAAATCTTTTGTATCATTAATGTTTATTTTTATATGTGTGATATATTACAAAAAACCATCACTAATTATAGAAGAATGGTAATTAAAAATAATTTTCATATTTATATCTTATATTATATCTTTAACAGTAATAACTTTTTTTTTTATTGCCCTTGTAGGCAGACGAGCGTACGGCCCACCTGATGGTGAGTGGTTACCGTCGCCCATGGACTTCAGCAATGCCAAGGGCAGAGCCAAGCCGCTGCCTACCGCTTAATACTCTCCATAAGCCTCGTTTGAAGAAGGACATGTCATAGCGCTCGGGAAACACCGTGGAGGGGAGCTCATTCTATAGCCGGATGGTACGTGGCAAAAAAGATCTCTGGAAACGCACTGTGGATGACCGCAGGCGGGCGGTGAGATGATGATATGATATAAGTTTGACATGCTGTTTTTTCAATAATTAATCATTTATTTAAAGCAATTGCAAGCGAACTTTGTGCAGTCACAATCGAAAACAAATAATGCTTAAAATTTTAATATTCAATGAAAATATCAAAGAAAATGTTTATGAGAAAAGTTTGGTAGTAAATAGAATAATAAACTTCGTAGTTCAATCAAGTATCAGATCACATTGACCTTCGAAGTTATTGAGTTCGAATTAGAGTCAATAGACGACCAATCTTTCGTCCAATCAATTAAAAGATTCGTCTGAAATACGCACAGAGAGAACCAATTTGACGATGCGTATTTTATAAAGAGAAAATCGAGGGTATTTGGATTTCTAGGGCATTGCCTTGGCTTCCAGCTGTCACGATTGACACGGTTTCCGGAAAAACAATCCTACGATATAGATTAAAACGCCTCTGAAACGCCATATCAACTTAATCAAGGGTTTGATGACTCACCGGACTTGTCTTTATATTATATACAAGTAGTCCTGCAGTAGTCGAAATTCGACTATAATTAATTGAAATTATAAGTTTATACATTATTATGGTTCTATTGTCAAACACTATTATACTTCTTTAATATAATAGAATCACAGATTTCACCAAAACTACATTTTAAAGACAAACAATATTAATATATTCTCAAATTAACCACAGACTCTAAACAATAACAAAAGTTGGACAATTAACAATAAACAAAGACTATATTTATGTTACATGTGAGTCGACTATTATCAAAGCCGGCAATCTGACTTTTGGACAATGATTGTTAAATCAGAAAAACGTATTGACTTTGTATTCCATTGGCAGTCACAAAACTCTTCGGAACGACATTTTAGATAAATAACAGGTTAACTATTAACCTTTATTTAATGCAGGTTTTGAACCGTATTCTTTGAAGGAGACGATTATATTCAAATCAATCTTTATTGACATATCAATAATTTTTTTTTGTCCAAATGCACAGATTGCCACCTTTGATAATAGACGACTCATGTATATGTTGTGGCAATTACATGGTAGTGTGTGAATTTTTTTTTTTTAATGATTTAAAGTATTTTATATGCATAATTAAAAAAAAAATTAGCATTCTGCACTCTTTCTCTATATTCTCCATAATTTCATACTTCTCCGTCCGCGCATTTTCGTAAAAAGGGGTACAAAGTTTTTGCTTCACGTATTAATATTTATAGATAGATGTCTATAACATTTAATAGATATTTAAGATTAAGGGTCCGAGTGAACTTTTCTTTATCTTGCACGTGTTTTCGTCGAACATAACACAGGTGAAAATTTACCTTGAGGCCGTTTGATTTTGAAATTTTTGTTTATTATTAACTAGAGTTCTACTCGCAGTTTCGCCCACGTTGAATACACTTTATATCAATCAACAACGTAATGAAGGGTAGGCTAATTTCTAGTCCAAAACTCAAATTGTACATATCGACGCTTGAAAGGCAAACGTGACTAAGCGACAATGACTGCTTTATTACTAATTTAAGTTTATTATTAATTTAATTAACTGCTTTATTAATAACCATATTCGATGCGCAAAAAATATAATATATTTCTAGGTCTATTAAAATAATTTCAATCCTACAGCTAGATTCGTTAAAATAGAATTTTTTTCAGGTATTTCAACTTTAAATTAGTCTACTGTAAAGTTCACGCATTGTCGCTTAGTCACGTTTGCCTTTCAAGCGAATTTATACAATGTAACAAGACAGGTATTTTCCTATCTCTACATTAGTAGCGATCTGAGTGATGTTCTAAATATTTATCAGAGAGTTTAATTAGTCTTCATTGTTTGTTACAGGGCTAAGCTGAATTTTGTTTTTCTAATACAAAGATATGGAGTGACAAAAGGCTTAAATGTTTGCTTATCTTTTTTCCTATCGACTCAAATAGCGGTCCTAGTTTCAAAGAAATTAATTTACTAAAAAATACCTTGCAGTCTACCTTATTTATTTATTTATTTATTTACTAATATCATTTTATATTAATTTCAAAATATCAAACATAAAATACATTTCTCATCGAGTACATAACGTTAAATTTAAAAGTAATTAGTGCCTTCATTTAAAACTCATACTTCAATAGGTACGCGTTTCAAAATAATTAAAAACCGGGAACATGTAAGACAGCCTCTTTTTTAGAACACCAGCGTACCCCGCCTTCACACCTCTGTGATTATATGTATCGTTTAATATACGTATTGCTAGGACGGATGTGTATGCGAAGCATAATATAAAGCCGAGCCTTTGCTTTGTTAACGGTAGGCAGATACTTGACTCGGCCCCTGGCATCGCTGAAGTCTATGGGCGACAGTAACCACTCAACATCAGGTGAGCCGTATGCTCGTCTGTCTACAGGGGCAATAAAAAATAAATAAGACTAGCCCTTGATCCTTCAAACGTACTAAATTTCAAGACAATTATGCGAATCATATCACGAACAAACAAACATAAAAAAAGATGTGTGGTGTCGTGGGACACCGGATAGAATCAAAGTTCCTTATTTTAAAAATATTAATTTTAAGTTCTATTCGAGGTATAAAGAAAATAAAACTGGAGGTTTCCCAACAACCCACGGTCATTCGGTAACGTGCGAACTTATTGTGGTACACTTCATTCACAGTCGTTTGCATAAGAGTTAGTGTATTGCGCAAACGGACGCTCTGAGATCGTGGTCAATGACTGATAAAAAAATATGTTATTTTTTGTACGTTATTACAAAGTTAAGTCGTACACTGTGTGCATTACTAATAAAAATCTTACGTTACGGACGTTTTTTCCCGGTTACCTCCGCATCGTCCCATAAGGTACTCCGTTCCGAAAATATCTAAATGTTTCTATTTCCGAAATTCTAGAGGCAAAAATATTTAAAACAAAAATTATATCTTTTTGTAGGTACTGTATCATAACATCACAGCCGTTAAGGTAGGAAGATAATGAGATCGGTGTACCTTCAAAATATGAACACCAGTTAATTTGCGGTGTTGCTTTGACAAAGAGCTTCCATTTGAACGTTAGAAACATTCGGTTATGCTAAACACTTTCGGCGCACAAAACAATTTTCGCGTTTGAAAACCAAATAAATATTTTACGCGCGAAAATACGATGCCGTGCGGTCACGAAAACAACGTAGAGTCGTTATTCAAAATAACAATAGCATTTCACATGACTCGCATTGTGCGTTATATTTATTGGGTGCCCGTTGAATTATTACAAAGCCCGCCAATAGTACTTACTTACGGCTTTATTTTATTCAAATTTAGCGTATAATGAGGAATGGTGTCCCTTATCCACTGAATAGTGTTCGCAAATTAGAAGTCACACAACGAATACAATGTCAAACCGTAAAGGGTTTCAACTGCATGATTTAGTGATTGTTTTGACCAATCCTATTTTTTATGGCTTATATGGGTTAATTAGTTACCGGAGCCCATACAACACAATGTAAATGCCGCCACCTATATTGAGATATCAGTTCTAAGGTCTCAGTAATTACAGTACAACGGCTGCCCCACCCTTCAAATCGAAACGCGTTACTGCTTCAGGGCAGAAATAGGCAAAGTGGTGGTACCTACCTGTGCGTACTCACAAGATATTCTACCACCAGTAAGATTGATTGAATTGACGATGTCCACGGTATCCGCTCATTTAACCAGGGACGTCTCAAACTAGGATGGGGCCCTTGGGCACACAAGAATTTGAGGCCCTTTTGGAAAGTAAAAAAAGCGAATTATAATAACATTTTTTTACTGAGTATGACCATTTATTATAGGTAATCAAATACAGTATGATATAATAATATTAATTATATTAGGATGCTGCTGGTTTTTTGGTTACGATTACGATAATGGTTTCTTTCAGGATTTCTGTTGAGCAAAATATTCCATTATATCTTTAAAGTAAATTTTTTGAAGGATATCACTTTCTATGCACATAATTGACAAATTACTCAGCCGTTCTTGTAACATTGTTGTTCGCAATTCATTTTTTATTCTCTTAAGCTGCGAAAATGATCGCTCTCGACTACAATTGGTAACCAAAATGTGGGTCCTTCGGGGCCCCCTGAGAATGGGGGCCCTGGGCACGGGCCCCGTGTGCCCTTATGGTATTGACGGTATTGCCAATAATCCTTTGAAGTACCTCAGATTTTTTACATCATACCCACGTTTGATCATAAAATCTATTTAGAACTACACAAATCGTAACCGGCTTTGCCTAATATTTAACCAGTAGTTGCAATATTCGTATTTTATTACTCGTCGTGCTCTTTGATCTCCCATTTCTCTAATATTCAATTTACCTTTGTCCCGTTACGACCAGAACCACGCGAATGAAAATTTGATATCCGAAACGAGTTTACCTCTTTGATAGCTTGTAAATTCAGTCGCGTGTCCAAAACAGTGCCACAAACAATTTGAGAGCCACTGTTTTCCATTATAAACTTAATATTTTCTTATCGTTCTACCAGAAAACACACACGAATGTGAACCGTATATGTGCAAATGTAAGTCCCAATTCAAACTCACTGGTGGTAGGACCTCTTGGGAGTCCGTACGGGTAGGTACCACCACCCCGCCTATTTCCGCCGTGAAGCAGTAATGCGTTTCGGCTTGAAGGGCGGAGCAGCCGTTGTAACTATACTGAGACCTTAGAACTTATATCTCAAGGTGGGTGGCGCATTTACGTTGTAAATGTCTATGGGCTCCAGTAACCACTTAACATCAGGTGGGCTGTGAGCTCGTCCATCCATCTTAGCAATAAAAAAAAAACTCGGTGAGTTATAAGAAAAATCGTTGAAACATTGAAAAATTGGTTAATTGGTTTGTTGGTATATGTATCTATTTATGAAACCATTTTGTAACTTAGACGATCGCGTTTTTCAACGAATCCTACTTACTGTACTATAACTTTGACAAACACCAACAAACTTAATATAATGAGGAATTCAGAATTACGGTCTCCAACTAAATAGAGCTATTTATAGAGCGTTATAGAGCTGTTTAGAGCACGCTCCGTAGAAAATAGTTCCGAGCGCTTAAAAAACAAAATGGTTTGCTAATTAAAAAAAAAAAAAAACACGAGTAGGTTAATAATTTAGTCGTTTTTTTTTTTTACGAAAAAGGTGCGTGGGTAACGGGATAATTCAGAACTTGATTAGACTGAAAATTTGCGTGCGGGCTCTATCGCACAGAAGGGAAAAGGGAATGGCGGTTTTTACTGAAAATTGCGCTGAAATCTCATTTTATAACTTTAGAATTGAGTGTAGGATGCGCATATGAATATTTTTCGTTTAAAAATAATACAGTATAATGATTCAGGGACGAAATTTTGTTTATTTGAATTAGTTTTTTGTTTTACGCCTTAGAGACAGGCGATCGTGGGGCGAGGAGTCACTAATATCTACGAAAATATGAGGAAGACCTATATCCACCCGTGAACGTTTGTCGGCTGATAGATAAATAAACTACTAAATATGTTATTAATTGTGGTCGTCGTGGCCTAACGGATAAGACGTCCGGTGCATTCGTGTTGAAGTGATGCACCGGTGTTCGAATCCCGCAGGCGGGTACCAATTTTTCTAATGAAATACGTACTCAACAAATGTTCACGATTGACTTCCACGGTGAAGGAATAACATCGTGTAATAAAAATGAAACCCGCAAAATTATAATTTGCGTAATTACTGGTGGTAAGACCTCTTGTGAGTCCGCGCGGGTGGGTACCACCACCCTACCTATTTCTGCCGTGAAGCAGTAATGCGTTTCGGTTTGAAGGGTGGGGCAGCCGTTGTAACTATACTTGAGACCTTAGAACTTGTATCTCAAGGTGGGTGGCGCATTTACGTTGTGGATGTCTATGGACTCCAGTAACCACTTAACACCAGGTGGGCTGTGAGCTCGTCCACCCATCTAAACAATAAAAAATAAAAAATAAATTAAAGCTTAGGTAATCTATACATTTAAATAAAATTAGAGTGTCTGTTTGTAGTATTGAAATAACCGCTTTTTACTACATGCATATGAATATATATACGGTACATACACCAAAATAACATTTTTTACATTTTTTGTCTGTCTGCCTATCTGTTTGTTTGTTCCGGCTAATCTCTGGAACGACTGGACCGATTTTGATGAGACTTTCACTAATATGTAGCTGATGATATAAGGAGTAACTTAGGCTTAACTTTTTTAGACTAGCTTCACCCCACGGCGTCACCCGCATTTATTGTCGTACCGCGCGCTACATGGCGGGCTTCGCCTATCAATAATAAAATTTAATGCTTCCGAAGCGAAGCGAGGGCGGTTCGCTAGTTTCTTTATAAAATAGAAGTCGTCAATTCGTGAACAATTCAAATTAAATACCGTAGCAATAATCTCTTAAATAATAAATAGTATTCGTAAAGTTAATAGCACACTAAGTGGTACCTAACCGCTAAAGTTTAAAAACAATTCGCAATTAAAGCTATTAGAATTTCAATTGAATATTTCGTAAATTAAACAACAAAAACTTCAATATTGGCAATCGGCTAAGTGAATACCGTTGTTTGAACGGTGGAGGTACACCCGAAAGTTGGGTAAAGGCAATGTATCGAATTTTCAGAAATCCAGAGGCTGCTTGCCAAATTATTACTTTAGTTGGGATTGAAAATATTGTATGTCTATGAAACTATTTGTGCATGTGGGTAAATATATATATAAAACTTTGATCTATGTTGTGTTTTTAATAGACTGTTAAAATTTATTCAAACGATGAAAAATAGGTAGGCAGCGGCTTGGCTCTGCCCCTGGCATTGCTGAAGTCCATGGGCGACGGTAACCACTCACCATCAGGTGGGCTGTATGCTCGTCTGCCTACAAGGGCAATAAAAAAAAATTGTAATTGAGTTAAACAAATACCAGAACAGAAGTAGTACATTACGAACACGATTATTATACAAACTTACAACGAACATTTTCCGTTTCAGTGCATAGTCATTGTTAACCACAAAACTTAATCATTTTTCTTAATAGCTTTGCAAGAACTTATTACTACCATTAAATACGTAATAATAATGACGCGATTTGTTACGTAAATAATGATTGTGTTTTCACAATTTTATTCATTTTACGTAGATGTTTGATAATTATTAAATTTTCAAATTCATAATAAAAATTAGGATTTTGTACATAATGCGGTGCAAATGATAAATAATAAATTACTGTTCAGTTTCATTTATCGCAAACAACGTGGTCAAGAGCTCGCTCATATCTAATTAATAACAACTGTGGCAACGCAATTCTGCCACTAAGCTTTGTTACGAGACTGACTACTCATTGCTTTTACAAAATTTTTAATGACTTACTTATTTATTTTCAACCCTTATTTGGAGAAGAAAAGAGTAAAAATGGTGCCTTGCAACAAAATTGTCTATAACAGGACCTAGTAGATATAAATATATGTCGGAGAAGCTACATTATTAACACCATCATCAGACATCGTATGGGCGAATAGGGTGATCGAACTAAGAGAAATATTGAGTACACCAATCAGGTTTATTGTCTTACAACAATTTAGAAACCCTCTCTTGACGTTAGCAAACGAAAACGAATGACAGTTCTTAGGACGGAGGCACCGCTCTTCAAGAAGGCTGGTTGGTAAGTGTGATGGCGTCTACGCGCCTCCATTGGCTAGGCTCTGTCGTAGCTTTTTGAAGTGAAAACTTCTTTAGAATCGTTGTGATTTCAAACCGGATGCAGCGGAAAAAACGACAGGTAAGAGATACAAATACAAAAATGTGTAGGATGAAGCCAGCAAAGAATGAGACAGAAATATACATACTATTTAATACAGCGCCATCTGTTAGATTTTTTAATACTAACGTGTGTATGAAAGCTCTTGTAGTGAATTTTAATTTAGGATTATACGTGAAATTAAAATATCAATTCACAGAGGGCGCTACCTTACAATTATTTACTAATGACAAAATTTTACATATACTTAAGACGTTTAGGATAATTGTATTTTAATTTTGGAAGGTTTCACTTCTACCACGTGTGAATTGCACACATGTATTTTTTTATTTTATTTTATTGATAGATCACTGGTGGTCCGAAGGCCTTTCCAGCTTCACCAAGACAGGTGGGCGAGCAAAGGCTCAGCCAGAAGGGGTGGGATTTGCTAACAACTACTCGAGCGCCTCCGAAGGAAACCTAACAACTCAAGAGCAATTGCTTCGCGAATGAATCTACTACCGGATCGAAATCGCGACCTACTGAGCAAATCCGGCGAGAAACTCAGCGGGCTGATGCATGGGTTAGGTCGACTTTGTCGAGTTCGACGAGTACGGTTACCGGCCTTTTTTTATGATTGAAATATTACTGGTGGCCCGGAGGCCTTTCCAGCTTCACCAGGACAGATGGGCGAGCAAAGGCTCAGCCAGGAGGGGTGGGATTTGCTAACAACTGCCCGAGCGCCTCCGAAGGAGACCTAACAACTCAAGAGCAATTGCTTCGCGAATGAATCTACTACCGGATCGGAATCGCGACCCACTGAGAAAATCCGGCGAGAAACTCAGCGGGCTGATGCATGGGTTAGGTTGCACGTCGACCTCTTTGTCGAGTTCGACGAGTACGGTTACCGGCCTGTCGTAACACGAAGCTAGCCGAGTTCCGACAATACCGCAGTCGTACTACAATCTTTCGGAAATCATGCTGCGTTTCGTTTAGCTACCAAACTAATGACCGTCTCCGATATAACATATAAATCAATAAATGAAACCGAAATAACCTTTCATACCCCACTGTTTATTTTGTGTGTTGAAATACAAAATAAGCAATTAGTTTGATAGACATTCGGTTTTTTGTTTTATATATATATATATATATATAGACACATACAATATACATATATATACATATACATAAAGGTACATAAAGCCACGCAGTGAATGAAGAAAAATCGTTTGAGCCAACTTATTAAAGTATTTTAAGGAAATAATAAACTGAATCAAAGGTCCTATATTTTCAATAAAATAGAGTACCTACTCTTAATTTCCACTTAATTAATTAACTTCAGGACTCTTGAACAGAAAATCTCTCTCAGTTTCTACATTTAATAATTGCTAATTTGTAATCTAATCATTAATTAATGTTATTGACGTTTAGCTAAGGATGCTCTTAAGATCTGTAATTCAAAAGCAATTTAAGTACAAATAATATCATTACACGGCGTTTTTCAATAAATATTTCCTGGCCGCATTCCCTAGCAGATTCAAACATTACAATTGTATTTAGAATAAGAAAACTTAATGGTAATGTTACGCGCTGGGGTTCGGGATAAATAAAATGTCACCAAAGTACAACTTAAAAACTGTATTTAACACTTAAAACACTTACACACTTCACAAACAATTTAAAACACTCAACAAACGCTTTAAAACTCTCAATTCGCTTGTTCCGCTTCGCTTCAGGTGATCCGTTCGCTGTTTCGCTTCGAGTAGTTCCGATGACTGACTGCGTGCCACCTCTACAATGCTTTTATAGCCGATACCTCATCCCTAGAATTATCGAGAATATTCCACACTTCTCTAGTAGTAGTTTCCGCTATCTGATAATAGATGGCGTTGTAATTCTCGAGCATTCTAGATCCTTCTATATTCGTTCGACTATTCGGCGATAGATGGCGTTACTCTTACCAGCGTAACAGTAATAAAATTCACATTAAGTTCTTAAGTTCCATCTATAAATGTTTGTTTGTATGTGTTAGAACCTTTAAACGTCATTTTCATGGAATTAGAAACGTCCAATTTAATGGAAAATTACAGTCGTAGCAAAGACTTATATAATAATAAGCCGACAATATAATAATTTTATAAATTACATCTAATATACAGAACAGTATTGACAGAATAAATAACGGGTCTAACTGTTTAAAATATTGAATTGTTATCGGTCCTTGATAAGTATGCCAAATTTCGAGTTAATGCGACGGTTTGTAGGGAGGTCAAAATCATGTTCGAATTTTCCGTTACGTACATACATAGTGACATACGTATGAAGCTAATAAAAGCGTGTTAAAAAATGAAATTAATTGTAAGTTCAGTTTGTTATTTAGACGTGCTGTCAACGTCAAACCTCCTTGGGTTATATCTCCTGTAGTATTTATTATATGTCCATCGCAACGTGTCGTTTTTATTTTTATTGCCTTTGTAGGCAGACGACCATACGACCCAAATGATGGTAAGTGATTACCGTCGCTCATGTAAGCCAGCAATACCAGGGGCACGGCCAAGGCACTGCCTACCAGCCATAGAGGGAGAGACTTACTTACTTTATTGGTGGTAGGGCATCTTGTGAGTTCGCACGGTTAGGTACCACCACCCTGCCTATTTCTGCCGTGAAGCAATAATGCGTTTCGGTTTGAAGGGTGGGCAGCCGTTGTAACTATACTGAGACCTTAGAACTTATATCTCAAGGTGGGTGGCACATTTATGTCATAGATGTCTATGGCTCCAGTAACCACTTAACACAAGTTTAGCTGTGAGCTCATCCACCCATCTAAGCAAAAAAAAAACTATTTCTGTTTCTTTTTTTAGTGTTTCCTTTACCATTTTTGGTTTTATTATTTGATTATGATTCTTACAACCTTAATTACATTTAAAACTAGATTTTCGAATACCATTATATCACATGGTACAAAAAATCACACGTGAATATCCCTAAAATTAAGCCTAAACTCAACAGACAATTCCGTAAGCCGTGAGCCCATAAATTTATCTACTACCTGGTCCTAGCGTGATTAAGTGCCGGAGTTATGACATTTATACGACAAACCCCTTAGCATTATTCTTTCTGCCTACAACATAATTTTATTTTTCGTATTCCGTCTACTTAATATAAAATATTATTCCCTATCCGACCTCAATTTGATTTAACTCGTTGGATTCAGTTATGTGACGAAAATTATTAATATCCGAAATTATAATTTGCGTAATTACTGGTGTTAGGACCTTTTGTGAATCCGCACGGGTAGGTACCATTTCTGACGAGAAGCAGTAATGCGTTTCGGTTTGAAAGGGTGGGGCAGCCGTTGTAACTATACTTGAGACCTTGGAACTTATATCTCAAGGTAGGTGGCGCATTTACGTTGTAGATGACTATGGACTCCAGTAACCACTTAACACCAGGTGGTCTGTGAGCTCGTCCACCCATCAAAGCAACAAAAAAAATATATGACTTTTAATTTTTTTCCTGCCTATCTTCGAGGGGTGGTCATATTAGATTCACCGAACGGCTAGGTGAGCTCATGGGGTCTGACCTGGTGAATTAGCTAACACTAGCCTAGCAAGAGCAGTCCTTTGCAGAATCTACCACCGGATCAGAAACGCGACCCACTGAGAAAAACCGGCGAGAAAGTCAGTGGGCTGTGTCTGAGGGATAATTGCTAGTTTTTTTCCTTATGAATAGAGAGTATTCGTTCTATACTCCTACGTATAGATTGTAATTACCGTCATATATAAAAATCGGCAATGGAAAGCCCACCTGAAGGTTCCTGTCAAGTCTTTTGAGTACATTCTTCTGCTAAGAATGATCCTGGCAAAACTATTAATATAATTATAATAGGTGACGTCATCTGTTCAAGAACGCCCATGGTTTGCGATCTTTTAGTTGTATATTGACGAGCGTGTTTCGGTTTTGCATGTAAAAAAACCCCAAGCCAATTGAAATATATTTAAATGTGTATTTCATTTTATTAATAAATTGTGTTTGTTACTGAAATTATTAAGGTCGGTACGCTCGGGTTATTTGATTATTCAGAGTAATCCACAGATGTGGAAGTAATAAAACGAAATTTAAAAAAAAGAAAGAGAAAACCCATCACAATGGAATAAAATTAGAATATTATCAATGTAGGCGAAGTCCATTAAAATACGAATCATTAGGCATAACTCGAAGACAACTGGTCAGATCTGGATAATATTAAACGGGATCACACGAGATGTACCAGTTTTCAAATAAACAAATATCAACAAAATCGAACATTCAAACAGTTCAAATCAAATAAAAAAAAATCATTCAACATAAATGAAAGTATATACTTGTTGAACGTCAAAAAGAACTACCGCCATTTCACTAAAACTAGCCTCCGTCCTGAGAAGAACTGGCAAGAAACTCAGCGGGCATGTCTTTTTTTAATATTCATTTTTACAATAAGTATTATAACGTAACAATTATTGCAATATTGAAATGCCCGGAGCGAACAACAGTTCAGAGGTAATTCACATGAAAACATACAGTCGAATTGATAATTCTGTTTTGGAGGCGATTAAAGAATGTCAAATTAGGTTAAACGCCGGGTTAACCCCAATTATAAAAGCAAATAAACGTTTGCATTAACCGACCATAATTGAATCGGGTCTTCTTTATGGCGCATAGCTAATATGCAAGACACCAGGTACATTCGCATTTAGATCGCATAGTGCGATCATAACGGCTGAAATTCTGACGCAGGTGTCTAATTAACATGTGTTTATTACACCTAACACGAGTTTACGATCGACGGATGAAAAAGAAATACCAAATAAAAATTAAACTTTAGTAATTACAAAATTTGGAGGGATTTTGAGTGCGCCAATGTTTACTACCGCTCTTCCTATTTCTACGCCAAGAGATCTATGCGTTCTCCTTAGAATAAGACAGAAGTTGATGTGGGAGAAAGTTTGTAAACAAAAAAACACGTGTGGCACTCGAGGACTGCCGCGATAAAGCTATTGCATAGCATTTTTTATCAACTTATGCTTATTATCAATAATTAAACAATAATAATTTAATATTAAAACAATAATAAAATAAGACCACGTTATATTTATAATAATTAACAAAAGCAAAACATTAACTATCCCCTTCCCACTCATAAGCTAGACCGCGCGAGTGAAAGATGGGCAGACTTTTCGTGATGCGCATGCAGTGCGACGTCACGCCGTGTGCTTGTTCACAAACACTGCACAAGCGCAACGTGTGAATGTGTTGAGCGCGAGCTACATGGTAGGCGGAGTGGGGGGTGTTAGGTTTTATTTTCGTTACGTAATTTCTTGATTCGGTCACCGCACTCGAAGCCCGTAATAAAAGCTATGCAATAACTTAAAAAAAACTAATAAGTATGTTTTTATTTGTAAAGCAGGTCCCGATGCTATGATGCTGGACGAGCTCGGGCCAACAGTGGCCTCCAACCAGTCAACCTCGCTAGCGGATCTCGATAGCTTCTACGTCACGTTCTACGATGTCGAAAACGAGAGATATGTTAACGATTCGCAAAACGCAACCGAGGTAAGGGTTCCACACAATATTACGTAATCATTGTTAATTAAAGTCGCCATGTCCTTGCAGTTAAGACGCCCGCTGTGCGCATATCAAACAATAGACCATCTCGATGTTCAAATACCGCAGGTAGGCGCCAATTTTGCGACGGTAACAATGAAGGAATAACATCGGTACTTGCGTAACTATTAGTGTCATATTGGGGCTATATGTCATTGGGGCTGCCTTAATTGCCACGTTTGGCATTGGGATTATCAATCGCAGTATACTGTTATAATACAAAGAACGCTACCCGAAGGATATAATGATAGTGAACAGGGCACATTGCTCGTAAAACAGATCGCCGGAAAAATGTAACATTTGTAAATGTTCCAAAAGATGGACCGTATCTCGGGAATCCACTGGACAAAGACGCAGAACTGGTTATTGTGGCGAGGCTTGAGGAAGATCTATGTCCAGCAGTGAGCATCTGTGAGCCGATACTAGTAGGTCAAACTACTAGGAGTTATGCGTATTTTAAGCCCGCATATGTATGTACTAATAGTCTGCTTATTTCTTCCTCACGTCTCCGGAATAAAATATCTTGTTGTCACATAATCGTAGAGATTAGTTATGTGATTACAATATATATATTTTTTAAATGTGAGATTATGTGTTTATTATTTACGGTAGGTTATAGTGCCGTAATATTGGGAATACAATTGAAAATACAGTACGATCACTATCGGTTTTCTTTTCTACCTATCCATACCAACTTGAGACAAAAAAAGCGGTCACTCGATCAATTATTATTAGTAACCGTAAAATATGTAGTAAGGCTTTTGAAAATTTCACTCCTGATTGGTTAAACTACGGGACGAACGTTTGTTTGGAAGACCATTGGAAGATAATGTTGTATTCTAAATCTTAACTCTGACCAATACACTTTGTATATTATTAGGGGTTGAAAAATTGTACCGAAAATTTGTCACTTTTAAAGGAAGAAGCATGAAAATCAATATCGAAACTATTTAAGTTATGTTTAGGAAAAACAACTGTGCTTATAAAATAAACTATAAATATACAAATTCCAGCATGTTATTCATCTCTGCCTAGCCAAAGGGAATTGCTTGTCCTTAAAATAAAATTTAAAACTAATGCTTTTATTAATCAGAAATTTATACACCTTGTGAAGCAAGCGGCAAATTTTAACTAAAAAAATAATAGTGAAAACAAGAAGATACCTAATTTAATGCGGTTAATATTAACTTCACTTCAAATAATAAAGAAACTTCTGCGTATTTTTTTTTTGTTGCTTAGATGTGTGGACGAGCTCACAGCCCACCTGGTGTTAAGTGGTTACTGAAGCCCATAGACATCTATCACGTAAATGTGCCACCCACCTTGAGATATAAGTTCTAAGGTCTCAGTATAGTTACAACGGCTGCCCCTTCAAACCGAAACGCACCGAAATAGGCAGGGTGGGGATACCTACCCGTGCGGAATCACAAGAGGTCCTACCACCAGATTATCAGATTATCTCAAAACACTCCATACGTTTTCTCATATATGAACGAACGTAAGTTGTATGATGTTTTAGATTTTAGTGAAGCTTCTCTCCGCTCCGGTGAGATAAGATCTAAATCAAAACAATTTATAGCCGTTTGTTAGCACTCGAAGTTTTAATCGATGTTCATACAACTCTCATACTCTGTTTCAAAGTACTTGTAAAGTTACTGAAACCACGTATTAAATTTTATCGTTTATATATAAAAACGGTTTTAATGATTAGAAACGAGAATATTTGCGAATATTGTAGAGATTTCAGCTTCATGTTAACAGGTAAGCTGCGAGTCAAAATCAAACTATCGCCTGTCCTATACAACGCACAATTACATAATAGTGTTTTTCTTATATATCTATATATTAATACGTGAAGCAAAAACTTTGTATCCCTTTTTACGAAAATTGCGCGGACGGAGAAGTATGAAATTTTGCACACTTATAGAGAATATAGAGAAGTGCACAATGCTAATATTTTTTTAAATAATGCATAAAAGATACATTAAATCAATAAAGAAAACATTACACACACTACATACCATGTATTTGACGCACACACGCACGCATACTATTTATTGTCAAACTTTTGTTCTTGGCGTCTGTTGTCAAATTGAGAATAGATTAAATATTGTTTGTCTTTGTTAATATTTTTTATGGTGGCGTAATTTGTAATTATAGAAGTATAAAATACAATCTTAATAGTGTACAAACTTACAATTCCAATTAATTATAGTCGAATTTCGACTACTGCGGGGCCTCTAGTTTTTACAAATATACCGGACGTCTTATCCTTTAGGCCACGACGATTTTTTATTATGGAACGGTTGTATTATAATACCATTCAAATCGGAAGGCATGACTGCTTTTCGGCTGAATAGGTGGTAGGATACTGGTGGTAGAACCTCTTGTGAGTTCCACGGGTACCGCCACCCTGCCTGTTTCTGCCGTGAAGCAGTAATGCGATTCGGTTTGAAAGGTGAGGCAGCCGTTGTAACTATACTTGAGACCTTAGAACTTATATCTCAAGGTGGGTGGCGCATTTACGTTGTAGATGTCTATGGGCTCCAGTAACCACTTAACACCAGGTGGGCTGTAAGCTCGTCCACTCATCTAAGCAATAAAAAAAAAAAAATTGATAGTCCCGTGTAACCTACCCCTATGGGCATGTACTACACTTTACCACCAGTTATTACACAAATTTATAATTGTGTTTTTTATTTTCATTACACAACGTTACAGCTTAGTGGAAAGGGTTCGTGTACAGGTGTTAAGTACTTATTTCTCAAGAAATTAAATTTGAAAGAAAATTTGTCATCTACCGCGAGTTGAATACCGCCATGACATAGTCACATTGATGCTAGATATGACATAGTCACATTGATGCTAGATATGACATAGTCACATTGATGCTAGATACTAGTACAGGGGGATCTTATCCTTTAGACAATAGCGAAACTATTTAATAATAATTAGCTATATAGCGAATACGCGAGGAATGCATTTTTTGTGACTTCAAGTTCACACTTATTTCACATTAATTTAAATTTTCCTACAGGTATTTTAAGAGTTGATATTAATAAAGCTATACCTATTGAACCAGCCATACCAATCCTTCATCCTGCCGTGGTGGAGGCAGATTCTGTGGACGGTGCTTTTCGCTGGGATGGTGGTCGTCGCCACCGTGGGAAACCTGGTTGTCATCTGGATAGTGCTCACCAACAAGCGGATGAGAAGCGTCACCAATTACTTCTTGGGTATGCCATTAAAAGTATTTTAAATTGGCGGAATCCATAATACGAACTCATGATATTTCAATAACGACGTGGAAATTGAACTCTTCTAAATGCTGAAGGTTTCATAGCTACGTTTAACATTCCAGCTGTTAATGTACTTATACTATATGTTTTTGTCTCCTTGCCTGTAACAGACGAAAGTAATAGATTGGCACTATGAAACAGCGAATGTCAAACTCATAAAACACTAGTTAATAAATTAAAAAAAAGAGGATTGAAAAATTGAAAAGATTAACTGAATTTGTACCGCCTTGTCTACCTATACGACGTAAGACGTAGGCAGTGCTACGATATAGAGAAAAGAGCTTTTTGGAGTTTACTCCTTTAGAATCGATTTACATATATAGGCCCGGGGTATGAAAATTATGGGGACCAAAATCGTACTAGCATGTCACACGAAATGCGTTATGCGCCTGATTGGCTCCTGATTGCGTGATGCGTGCGCGCGCCAATCAAAATTGTACTAGCATGTCACACGAAATGCGTTATGCGCCTGATTGGCTCCTGATTGCGTGATGCGTGCGCGCGCCAATCAGGAGCCAACGCGCGGCCGCGTTATTGCAGGTGACGCCGGGCTGCTGCGCCGGCAGTCCGCCACAAAGCCTCGTACTGATCGCGCGTTTCTCTCATTATTGTATTTTCATATATTTGTTAGTCGTTNAAGCCTCGTACTGATCGCGCGTTTCTCTCATTATTGTATTTTCATATATTTGTTAGTCGTTTGTTTTGTGTCTCGTTAATTTGTTAATAATCTGTAGTGTATCGTGTTGTCGTAATATAGAACTATTTCTCGTATTGTTTCGTTTAATTTTTTATATCCAGTAAACTCCAGTCGTGCGTCGGAGCGGACACACACACATTTTTTATTGCATTAGCAATAAGGGTTTCGAAGCATACAGATGAGAAGACGGTCAGGACACCGAAGCTCTCCTGCGAAATCAAACCATTGTCCAGCGCTAACTAATCTTCAAATCCTTCATTGAAAAAATGTATAACCTATTTCCCTGAAAGGATATCGAGTAAAATTCATTTCCGCATAACTGTAACACCTTTTTACAGAACAACCTTTTTTTTCTATATAGTGAATCTATCGGTGGCCGATGCAATGGTGTCTACACTTAACGTCACCTTCAACTTCACGTACATGCTGAACTCCAACTGGCCCTTCGGACATTTCTACTGCAAATTCTGTCAGTTTATAGCGGTACTAAGCATCTCTGCGTCTGTCTTCACGCTCCTTGCGATCAGCGTTGATCGGTAAGATATGTTGATATTGATATCTCTTTTAGTATTCGAATTCGTATTTAATCATGTAATGTATGTATGTATGTATGAAGTCGTTGTGGCCTAACGGATAAGACGTCCGGTGCATTCGTGTTGAAGCGATGCGCCGGTGTTCGAATCCCGCAGGCGGGTACCAATTTTTCTAATGAAATACGTACTCAACAAATGTTCACGATTGACTTCCACGGTGAAGGAATAACATCGTGTAAAAAAATCAAACCCGCAAAATTATAATTTGCGTAATCACTGGTGGTAGGACCTCTTGGGAGTCCGCACGGGTAGGTACCACCACCCCGCCTATTTCCGCCGTGAAGCAGTAATGCATTTCGGTTCGAAGGGTGCGGTAGCCGTTGTAACTATACCTGAGATCTTAGAACTTATATCTCGAGGTGGGTGGCGCATTTACGTTGTAGATGTCTATGGGCTCCAGTAACCACTTAACACCAGGTGAGCTGTGAGTTCGTCCATCCATCTAAGCAATAAAAAAAAAAAAAAAAAAAAAAAAATTGAAATTACTTTAATGGTTTAATCTCGCATTTTATATTTTAATTATGTTTTATGAAGTATCCGAGATTAAGCCGTACTTCTTCTTCTTCTTGTCAGCCCATGGACGTCCACTGCTTACATAAGCCGTACAAGTAATCTTAATTTTTACGACTCGTGAAAACCGGAGAAATAATTAAAATTGAAAGAAAATTTAATTTGGTCACTATATAAATCGTTGTTCGTTTTAAGAGGAAATATCCATAAATACAATTATTAAAGTCCTCGTGTATGATATTATTACGATTCTTCCCTTATCAAAGACCCTGGACCATACGAATATGTTTTATACTATAGTATGTTTTATACTATAGTTTTATACTGTAGTCGTCGTGGCCTAAATGTTGTCGTCGTGGCCTAAAGGATAAGACGTCCGGTGCATTCGTGTGTAGCGATGCACCGGTGTTCGAATCCCGCAGGCGGGTCCCAATTTTTCTAATGAAATATGTACTCAACAAATGTTCACGATTGACTTCCACGGTGAAGGAATAACATCGTGTAATAAAAATCAAACCCGCAAAATTATAATTTGCGTAATCACTGGTAGTAGGACCTCTTGGGAGTCCGCACGGGTAGGTACCACCACCCCGCCTATTTTCGCCGTGAATGAAGCCGTAATGCGTTTCGGTTCGAAGGGTGGGGTAGCCGTTGTAACTATACTGAGACCTTAGAACTTATATCTCAAGGTGGGTGGCGCGTTTACGTTGTAGATGTCTATGGGCTCCAGTAACCACTTAACACCAGGTGGGCTGTGAGCTAGTCCACCCATCTAAGCTATAAAAAAAAAAAAAAGTAACATCATCATTCTTCTGCCCTTCTCCCAGTCACCTGGGTGGGGTCAGCACAACATGTTTTCTCCTTCCATACTTCTCTATCATATAACATTTCTTCGCTCACTCCCCTCTTACACATATCGTCTTTCACGCAATCCATCCATTTCTTCTTAGGTCTACCTCTTTCCCTAATTCCTTCCACATTCATAGTTAACACTCTATTACCAACCTCATTTTCATTCCGTCTCATCACATGTCACATAACATTATACTATAGTAACATTAAGATCTATTTTTTGTTTGCTTTAGGTTTTTTTACTCCTTTACTCCTGAAGACTTATTTTAATTTTAATTTACGAAAAATATAATACGAAAAATTTATAGGTTACAAAATGGTTATATTTTTCAGTCAATTTCAACGACATTTTTCATAAATCACAGAATAACAAAACTAGCCTATGGCTTTTTTGTAATATTTGTTTAGGAAAGCAAACCTTATAGTCATTTTGGACAGACAAGATTATTTTCAATTATCGGAGAAGCTTAAATACGGACCCTCGCTTTAGAAACTCGTTAATGTTGTTAATCTCTCAATCGGTTGACGAGTTTACTTAAAAGTTTCACAAAACAGATGTCCGAAGCTTTTCCTTGTTGGAGAAGTTTGACGTCGACTGCTAATCAGGTAAATTTACCTCAACATAGTACAAAAGCATAATGGGTTTTGAAAAACATTTTTTTATTTTTGATTGCTTAGGCGGGTGGACGAGCTCATGGCCTACCTGATGTTAAGTGGTTAACGGAGCACATAGATATCACAACGTAAATGCCGCCACCTACCTTGGCATAATAGTTCTAAGGTCTCAGTTTTTACAGTACAACATCTGCCCCACCCTTCGAACCGAAACGCATTACTGCTTCACGGCAGATATAGGCAGGGTGGTGGTACCTACGTGTGCGGGCTCATAAGACGTCCTGCCACCAGTAAAACATGATATAGTATTGTAATAATCCAAGCTTAATCAACAACTAATTTAGGCCATAGGTTTACAAGAATTAGTAAGCTATGCAGGTCGAATATGGTAATATCTAATGTGTCATTAGTTTATTTATTTCATGCATAGAACGCGCGAAAAAAAATATTTATCACAAATTATCGTTCATCAAATTACCTCACTAAAATACGCAACTAATTCAACATATGAATAATAATATGGCTCGAAGCGAAGAACAAATCAATGCTACTTTCCAAATTTGAATATTTAAAATAGACCTATTTAACCTACTCTATCTTAAGAAGGAGCCTGGAGATCAGTAATACAAGTCTTTGAGCCTAGTACCTACAGACTTTAGCTCTTTCCTCCTCCTCCGTGCGTCGTATTCCTCAGTGCTGAGAGTCGTGAACTTTACGGAGCATTTTTGTTAGGACTATGTTCCTCCATTCACTTCTGTCCTCCGCGCAGTGGATAGCAACATTAATGCTGGATTCCAAAGTCGTCTTAATCTGATCTTAGCTCTTTCAAAGGCTTACAAAATAAATTAAAAGATTAATTTCTATTTGTATTTGTACTATACCTTTAAGAGAGAAATAACATAAATTAGTATTATTATTATTAAATTATTATATTATTTTCCGATAGGCTAACTGGGGCATATCACATTTTTCTTACGTAAACAAAGACCTCGGAAGGAAGATTGATAACTCATAAATTATAATACATAAACTGGGTTAACGTAGAACTTCGATACGGCATATCCATTACACAGCTTCCACGAGATTCCGATAGAGGCACCCGTCACGCGCGGACGTGCTCATCGACCACTCGATCGCCCGGCCTTTGTTCGCCCGGCTTTTGTTAGCCCGGCCATTGTTCGCGCGGCCTGTGTTCGTGGTACATCTGCCGACCAAGTGTTTTTCCTGGAAGTTTTTATTTGTTTGGTTTCCTTTTGTTATTTCTGTGTTCGTGGTACATCTGCCGACAAACTGTCTTCCTGGAAGTGTTTAATTGTTTTGTTTCTTTTTATTATTTCCGTTTTGTTGTGTTTTTTCTTTGTCCTGTAGTAATCGTGCCGCATCGCCACCTGTGTTCAATAGAACCGCTCAGGTCCGAGAAGTTGGGGCCTCGCCGCAAGGCGAGTGCTTTCTAAGACCCAGGGTAGCCCCACCTGGGCACGTAGACATCATGGACGCTGTATTTGCGGAATTTCTCCGGCTTCGCTACCCAAAGCTCACTTCCGAGTTTCAGGCCTTCAAGGCCGATCACAC
>NW_021011503.1:1064555-1120465 GCF_003987935.1 Bombyx mandarina
CTGAGTTTCTCGCCGGATCTTCTCAGCGGGTCGCGATTCCGATCCGGTAGTAGATTCATTTGCGAAGCAGCTACTCTTGAGTTGTTAGGTCTCCTTCGGAGGCGCTCGGGTAGCTGTTAGCAAATCCCACCCCTCCTGGCTGAGCCTTTGCTCGCCCACCTGTCCTGGTGAAACTGGAAAGGCCTCCGGGCCACCAGTAATCCTTCAATCATAAAAAAAAAAAAAAAAGCTTCCACGATTGTCGATGTCACAATTTAAATATTTGCTTTTCTTTTACGTTTATACGATTCATGTTTACTTAGTAACTCGATATTATGTTTCTACATTAATATTTACACTGTGAGCTTCTTTTTTTTTATTGCTTAGATGTTTGGACGAGCTCACAGCCCACCTGGTGTTAAGTGGTTACTGGAGCCAATAGACATCCACAACGTAAATACGCCACCTTGAGATATAAGTTCTAAGGTCTCAAGTATAGTTACAACGGCTGCCCCACCCTTCAAACCGAAACGCATTACTGCTTCACGGCAGAAATAGGCAGAGTGATGGTACCCACCCGTGCGGACTCACAAGTGGTCCTACCACCAGTAATTACGCAAATTATAATTTTGCGGGTTTTATTTTTATTACACGATGCCATTCCTTCACCGTGGATGTCAATCGTGAACATTTGTTGAGTACGTATTTCATTAGAAAAATTGGTACCCGCCTGGGATTCGAACACCGTTGCATCGCTCAACACGAATGCGCCGGACGTCTTATCCGTTAGGCCACGACGACTTCAAGAAGCGCTGTCGCAGCGTTTGGAATAATAATGCGTCTCGCTTGAAGATTCTAGTATAACCTCTCGAGTCTACTAGAATAGGTAGGAAAAAACACGTATGTCACTCGGGGCCTGCCGCGGTAAAGCTATTGCATAGCATTTTTTTATCAACTTATGACATTATAATTAGACAATAGTAATTTAATATTAAAACAATAATAAAATAAGACCGCTCTATATTTATAAACATTAAAAAAACGAAACATTAACTGTCCCCTTCACACTCATAAGCTAAACCGCGCGAGAGAGAGATGGGCAGACTTTTCATAATGCGCATGCAGTGCGACATCATGCCGCGCGCATATTCACAAAGTAGTACATAGTAGGCGTAGTGAGGGGTGGAAGGTTTTTTCCGTTACGGAATTTCACGATTCCGCTCTCAAGCCGCGCTCAAGGCCCGCGATAAAATCTATGCAATAGCTTAAAAAGTACGTAATTATTTGAAATCACAAACACGCAGTAGATACTCACGCAATTGATAAACATTCAGCGATATAACACATGCAGTAAATACACAATAATACCTTAAAATACTTTTGTTTTAAATAACTCAACCACCCGTTGCTTAGTACACCACGACTTTACCAAATCTTTCACCTCCAGCTACGTCGCCATCATGAGTCCACTTCAGCCGCGTCTCGGCAAGAGAGCGACCCTCGGCATCACCGCAGCCATCTGGGCGTGGAGCTCCTTCATCAGCAGCCCCAACCTCATTTACTTCACAACTGAAAACGTCTCCTTGCCCGACGGAACTATCAGGTTTGAACATGATATTGAAGTACAATTGCAATACAAATACATTGATAGATGTGACAGTTCTAATGCTGTAAAGAGTCAAGGGTATCCGAACCATGCGAAAGACAATTAAAATCATATTTAGGAGTTCGTTTTGCCAAGGATGACCAATTTGTTGTCTCTCTTATAGTCTCAGCAAGCCGTTTCTCGCCAGAACTTCTTCTTCTCAGTGTGTCGCGATTCCAATCCGGTAGTAGATTCAACGAAGCACTGCTCTTGCTAGGGATAGTATTAGCAAAATCTTTCAAACTGAGCTCGTGAACTCACTTACTTCTCCGGGAGTAGCTGAAAGAGCCCCTTAGGCTACCAGCGAATAGGCAGAGGGTAAAAACCTCAGCATCGGGATCATGATCATTACATATACCAATCAAACGTCTTTTTTTTATCTATATGTAAAAGCTAAATAATAATTTAATTGTTACAGATGTGTTTGCTACTCTCATTGGCCAGACGGTATGACGACTAGATCTCGCTTAGAATATGCGTACGTATGAATTTATACTGAGCACAAATTCCAGCATTGCTGTTTAATGAAAAACAATAGCCTCGAATTCAAATTTATTGGACATCGAATCTTTTAATACGTCACATAGAAAGCTAGGACGTGCAGAGTCGTGATCTAAAATAATCGCTGAGTAACTTTCTTCGCAACTGTAGCTTACATTTGAAAAACAGCAAGCTAAGTCAATTTGATAAAATATAGCATTGCAAGTCAGACTCTCTTACAGGCAATTTAACCTGGCTCGATTTATTTGTAAAGTTCTGAACGGGACTTTTCTGAAAATAAAATTTCTATACCATCATTACATTATACTTCTGTTTGTAGAAATTTTAAATATAAAAAAAGATGTGTGGTGTCGTGGGACACCGGATAGGAACGAAGTCCTTTATTATAAAAATATTAATTTTAAGTTCTATTCGAGGTATAAAGAGAACAAAACTGGAGGTTTCGCAACAACCCACGGTCATTCGGTACCGTGCGTACTTATTGTGGCACACTTCATTCACGGTTGTTGGCATAAGAGTTAGTGTATTGCGCAAACGAACGCTCTGAGATCGTGGTCAACGAATGATAAAAAAAAATTTTTTTTGTACATTATTACAAAGTTAAGTCGTACACTGTGTGCTTTACTAATAAAAATCTTACGTTACGGACGTTTTTTCCCGGTTAGGGTACCCCTCCGCATCGTCCCATAAGGAACTTCGTTCCAAAAATACTAAATTTCAACAGGATATCCAACGATTCGGCATTAAGTGGAAATGTATAATGTTTGATGGTTTAGTTTTTAAAAAGAGTCGTTAACATTTCGACCAAAGCATTTAAATGTTAACACTCGATAGGAGTACAAATATACATATCTGACTTTTTGAAATCGTACACCTTTTTTCGAACAATAGCTCAACTTTCGCAGGTACAATGTGTTGTTCATGGTGCTGACATACTTCATGCCCATAATAGCGATGACCTACGCATACTCCAGGGTCGGGGTGGAGCTGTGGGGATCGCAGTCTATTGGAGAGTGCACGCAACGACAGCTAGACAATGTAAAGAGCAAACGACGGGTGAGAAAATTCCATTGTTACGAGAAATGAGACTTACTTTATTTTGCAAGAATCAAACCTACGCTGTACAATGACGTGTTAATGGAAAAAGTACAATATAAAGTAGTAAATAGAAAATTGAAATTCATAAATATTATCCCACTAGGTGGGATACAAGGTGGGCACAGCTAACTTTTCTCTTCCATACTATTATTCTATCACCCGTCATCTCAATACCTCACCCCTCTCTCTCTCTCTCATATCATCATTCACACACTCCATCCATGTCTTCTTCGGCAGACCTCTTCCCCCGCTACCTTGCTCTAACATTTCCTTAAATTAGTAATTACATTGACTATTAAATGTATCAAAAACTGACGGAATAAATAGATATAGGTAGTAATGCATTTCGATTTATGGCAACAACGTTTTGTAAGCAGTGATTTCCCAAGAGATCTCGATCCTCAATATTCAAAGAAATAATAATTAACGTTGCCCTTTGACGGACGCCAGTTCTTTGTAAATCCAATTTATTTCTTGATGGAAATAGATTCAACAGACACTAACAGCTGGATGGGATATTAGAGTTGTACACGACATTCTGCTTATAAAATTCTGAGACAAAGTTAAAATATCACTCTTTGGTACGTGATATATTGTAAAATTGATTTTGATAATGAATTAATGTGATTTCTGACAGAAAATCTCATCGATAATAGATTAGACATTAACGAGATATCGTGTATCGCATAACTGTATTGAGTCATTATAGAACGGACTTGATTCTCGTTCTGACACACCTGATGTTTTTCCAACGAGCAATGAATTGGATATACGGCGGTATCGAACCTCAAATTTTCAACTCTGAAACGTACCGTAAAATGGGGGGAATCGGAATTTTTAACATCTCTAATGAGTTACAAAACCTTGATGACTAAATTAAACTATTTAATATTGTTGAACACTAAATAAAAGTCATTTTCAGTTCAACAAAGTTAAATCTCTAACAGCCCGACAAAAGTATTGTGACATCCCAGATTTGTCCCTATTCTACCTCTAGTCCCTAATCCCCCCAATCTACTGTATTGAAATGTTTAATTGACCCAGAAGAGAACTTCCTTGTAAATCGTGAGATTATAGATTGTTTAAGTCAATTTTAGAGCTACATTTCTTTTACAGGTAGTTAAAATGATGATCGTTGTGGTCGTCATCTTCGCTGTCTGCTGGTTACCGTTCCATGTTTACTTTGTGGTAACATCGTACTATCCTGATGTTGTGAGCTACCCGCATATTCAAGAAATCTACTTGGGCATCTATTGGCTGGCGATGAGTAACTCGATGTATAATCCCATCATTTATTGCTGGATGAACTCAAAGTGAGTAATAATGATTTAATTGAATATAACTCGTAATTCGGCTATTGAATATTCGTAAATTTCATTGTCCTTTCCGATTCCAGATTCCGACGAGGCTTTAAGCAGTTCTTCTGGTGTTGTGGTGCTTTCGGTGGTGGTGGCCTCGCCAGGCACAGGGCTCTGGGACCAGACAGGACGGATAGATCCATGCGCTCCCTCTCACCCAGCCGAAAGAACGGAACAAGTATGTAAATTCACTTTACCAATATCGCTGCAGTCAGCTCTGTACTTACATTACATAGTTTAAAGATTGCTGAAATTCGTTTTCAGGAATCATTAGTACCATAAAATAGAAGCTATTAAAATTTACTGGCGTAACGCTAGAAGGTCCAGAAGACTCATTATTTCGATTGATTGATTTCATGTTTATTTAAAATGCCCATGTTATCGTCGTCTTCTTTCTCTCTCGATTTCAAACTTCTGAGAGTTCAATCTGATCCACAAATTTAACTCAATCTACACGAATTTTTTAAGTTTTGACATGCAAATCTCGATTGATTTCATTGAAATCTATTATCGTCGAGACGTATGTACACTCTTTTTCTCTTCTTCTTCATAGGTCTATTCAAGACTACAAAATTCATCAAAAAACCACCTGGCTCTCCCCAATTGCTTCATGCAAATCAGATATACAAGTAAGATTAATGTGAGGCCGGTTGCAAACTTCAATACATATACCGATGGCACGTGAGAATAATGTGTCCGCTTTCTCGTTCATCCCCAGTAGTTACGCCGGTCCATCCTTAGACTCGTCTATCGCATTTCGTGCTCGCAACCTCATCCACTGGCTTCTGTCTACACTGTCTCCTTACTATGACAGCTTTAGTTTTGTCGTTTTGGTGTACGATACCCGTAACACAGTCGGTGTCGATCCGTCCACGATCGGGCTTTGGATGGTTTAAATTGGTGGTTTTGTGTAGGCACTATCCGGATTTCGATGCATAGCATGTACAACAACAACGCGTCGGTGAGTGCGGGATGACCTCGGCGCGGCGTAGCGGGCGAGGGGATGCGCGCCCGCCCCCCGCATGCCGCCACCGCCCCCGCACACGCCGTCGAGCGCACGTGGATTTGACGCGACCGACGCGAGCGCGTCCCCCTCACCCCACAACAACTGTACGCGTGAACGTGCTTAAATAAAAATCAGACCTTATAAACATATTTTTGACCAGTGGAACATTGCGGTGACTTATCTGAGCAATAATTGAGATGTACATTGTAATGGCTCGGTCGAGATTGAATATCGATAAATAGAATTAATGCCATCAGTCGAAAGCGTCTGTATACTTTTGATTTTAATATTAGACAATGATGTTTGAATGTACATATTTATGTTTGTAAGAATATCACGCTTTTTTAGGATAATAAGAAAGAAAGAAGTAAAATTTTACTTGGAAAAGACCTAATGGTCTGAGTTGAAAACCCTTAAAAAATGGTCTCGAAATCAATGTGTTAATCAACCCTTAGTCGTCACAATAAAAAAAAACATTTTTTATTTTGATATTCTAAAATTGACGTAATTCTTATTATCAATACAAGTGTGTTTTGTGTCTACTTTCATAAATCTTTTAATAACAATTATTATATATAAAAAAATCGTAATATTGGCAATTTTAAAATATTTAGATATATTTAGGTAAATTATCTTTATTTCGTACGCACTAAACATTATAATAGTCTGCTCCCGCGCGCTCTATCGATGTATTCATAAAACAAAATAATTTTGTAAAATAGCATAATAAATCGCAAAATAATATTCCTTTTTATAAATATTAGATGTGTATACATATAAATGTTATATGTGTTATGGATATATTTAGATTTATATTTTAAAATACAACATATATGTGTAATATAGATTAAACAATTAAATTATATAAGATTTTAATGTTGATTGATAAGTACGCAACCAAAACTAATTGTAATTATAGATGTAATTTAAAAACTGGATATGATATACTGTATATATATGATATGATATATGTATGTACTCTTTCTTTAGTAAAAACTCAATAAAAATGGACCAACAGTATGTTTTGTTGCTTCAATATTTCATTCAATTTTAACATTACACGAATTGCATTTATAAAAATATTCACATTAAATACATGCCAAAATGGATGTATTTTTCCTTGAAGATATCTTATGGTTTAAAATTAAAAAATATCAATTTATTGTTGAATAATTCAAATGAGTTAATGATAGATCTAAGTCGGAGTTATCTACCAAGGTGGGTGATTATTATTAGTTAATATTATTATGTATCAAGTGTGGGTTTTTTATATAAATCGAGCTAACAATCATAAGGTATACATAATATAATATAATCGAGGTTGAGTTGTGAGAGCTTGTGTTGTCATATTTAAAAGATTTAATTATATAATAAGTTGGCTCTGATCAACATTAATAACATTATTTCAGTGTTGTTCTAATCAATTTCTAACATTAACCCTTCAAAATGTCATCAATCAAGAAACGTACAATATATAAATCTAGAAATCTCTGTATTTAAGTAATAATTGTAAATATATTTAATTTCTTAATAGCACAACTCTTAAACTATCTATAATGTTGATAAATCTGAATGAATGAAAATATTTTCTTTCATCAAATAAGTATTTAGATTTTAAGATTTTGTAAATACATATATAAATTTTCTATGGTAATTTTGTATGATATAATAATATGTAATATTGGATATTAGTACAGTAATATATTTTAAATTTAATTTAATTAAGAATTAATAAAAATATTGTACTCTATAATCCAAAACGTTCCGTTGTACTGTTGAACTCATATTTTGATTCACATGTCAAATGTCCGAGATTCCTGTGCATTAGTATAACTATGTGCCACAGAGCGCACAATGCGGGCGGTGGTGCCATGGAAAATACGAACACTACTCTGAGGCTATTGGAGAATAAATAACAACATTTGCTCTACAAACCGATAGTACTATATGCACAAAATATCTTTGTCAATCTGAACATAGACACTAGACTTCGTAACATTTTTTTTATTTTTTTTTTTATTTATTGCTTAGATGGATGGACGAGCTCACAGCCCACCTGGTGTTAAGTGGTTACTGGAGCCCATAGACATCTACAACGTAAATGCGCCACCCACCTCGAGATATAAGTTCTAAGGTCTCAGTATAGTTACAACGGCTACCCCACCCTTCGAACCGAAACGCATTACTGCTTCACGGCGGAAATAGGCGGGGTGGTGGTACCTACCCGTGCGGACTCACAAGAGGTCCTACCACCAGTGATTACGCAAATTATAATTTTGCAGGTTTGGTTTTTATTACACGATGATATTCCTTCACCGTGGAAGTCAATCGTGAACATTTGTTGAGTACGTATTTCATTGGAAAAATTGGTACCCGCCTGCGGGATTCGAACACTGGTGCATCGCTTCAACACGAATGCACCGGACGTCTTATCCTTTAGGCCACGACGACTTAAATAGCGAATAAAAGAGATTAATTTATTTTATTTGTGTAGTTTCGTACAGATTTTTACGTAAATAGATTAACTGATGTATTTATATACAAATACGCCTATATCGGATGAATTTCCGCGCTTTTCATAAGACCGTCGATCTGCCTTTTGAGAGATTTACCCATGCTGCGTCTGCGCGGTCGTCACATGAAAACTAAAAATAGGCAATTGTGGTGGAACTTGGGGTTGGCCTATATCCAATAGCGAATGTCTATAGGTTGACAATGATACCTAACAATCTGCGCAACGACTGCACGTAAATACTATAGTTTATTTTTCTACTATTACAATTTTTTCTACTATTTGTCTCAAAAAGGAATGCACATACCCCAGGACTTCACCCTTCATTGACTGGTAGAGAATGTCTTAGGCATTGACTCCGCTACTGTACTAAAATATAATCCTCCTTCGAAACAGATCGGTTTTGATACTTAGCGTGCAGACAATTAAATCGTTTTCACGTTAAAATAATATGTTTCTTCAATTATTAATCGAAATTAAATTTGCTTATAGCGATTCTAGTTTGTAATTAATTTAATTTAGTTACCGTGGTTCGGAGACGTTACTAAAAGAAAGTAATGCAAGTTACCTGATGAGTTTACATGTAAAAACTAAAGATGAATAGACGACGAAGACATATTGCGCCACCCTGACACAGGGACAACTAGGGAAGATGGTGATCTCATCAATATAAATGTATGTAAGATTTGATGTGCGAAATTGTAATTAATAAAATACACAATAAAATGCGTATATTGTTTTATTTCGTTATCCGATATTTCCCATATTTTTCCTCCGGTAGACAAAATGTGCTGCTCCTATTACGTGCTATAAATCGAATTTTATTTTCCAAAGCGGATTCTGGTGCTCATAGACAATTACAAAATGAATTATTTCGCCTACAATTAGAAACTCGAAGTTTCAATTGCCTTAGTAAACTATTCCGCCATATTGTTTGAAAATTTTTACCGCCAAAACGGGTGAATGACCTACCGACCCATCTAGTGTTGTGCATTTAGCGAGTGTCACAGACAACAACATGAATTAACCATTAAGACACGAGGTCTTTATATTATACTTTATCCCACTTGATGGGGTCGGCACAGCGAACCTTTCTATTCCGATCTCCTATATCAGCCGTCATCTCAACACTCGCTCCTTTTTGTCCCATATCGTCGACGTTGACGTCGTTTTTTGGTCGACCTCTTCCCTCTTTACCTTACACTACCGTCTCCATACATTTCCTAGTCACATGCATCTCATTGCATTATATACCGACTATCCGATCCTACAATGAAATGGATTTTTTTATTTATTGCTTACATGTGTGGACGAGCTCACAGCCCACCTGGTGTTAAGTGGTTACTAGAGCCCATGGTCATTAACAACGTAAATGATGCAACCCTCCTTGCGACATGATTTCTAAGTCTCAGTTATGTAATAAATCGTCGGCTCCTTCCCGCGCGGACTCTCAAGAGGTCCTACCACCAGTATTCTTTCGTGGCACAAAGATGCAGTTTAACATTGTAATTGACATCAACCGAAATGCAACTGTTACTGGATTTACACATAATACTCATCTACCGTGAATGGTTGGAATCTCACTTAAACAACGTTACTACGAGTATACATTTAATGGACCACAACCAAATGACTACAAGAAGAATGCCTGAAGATCTACTATAGATATATCGAAAAGACAATTTTTTTTAATGCTTAGGAGGGTGACTGAGCTCCCGACCTAGTATTAAGTGGTTACCGGGGCCCATAGATATCTACAACTTAAATACCGCTACCCACCTTGAGACACGAGTTCTATGGTCTCAATTTTTATTGTTTCCCGGGTTCCTGAGATGATATTCCCATGTGGACACACAAGACATACTACCACCAGTAAACACACATATCACATACACCGTATCTTATCATTTTTTTCACAGAACGACAATTTTTTTTATTGCTTAGATGGATTGACGAGCTCACAGCCCACCTGGTGTTTAGTCGTTACTGGAGCCCATAGACATCGTACATTACAACGTAAATGCGCCACCCATCTTAAGATATAAGTTCTAAGGTATCAGTATAGTTACAACGGCTGCCCCACCCTTCAAACCGAAACGCATTACTGCTTCACAGCAGAAATAGGCGGGGTGGTGGTACCTACGCGCGCGGACTCTCAAGTAGTCCCACCACCAGTAATTACGCAAACTATAATTTTGCGGGTTTGATTTTTATTACACGATGTTATTTCACCGTGACAGTCAATCGTGAACATTTGTTGAGTACGTTTTTCATTAGAAAAATTGGTACCCGCCTCGGATACGAACACGGGTGCATCGCTTCAACACGAATGCACCTGACGTCTTATCCTTTAGGCCACGAAGACTTCAAAAATTAAATTTCTAGAGACACATTACATAATACATTATTTAAAAAAGTATTATAACAAACAACGCTCACCTCAAGAATGGCCACAGCGACCTATCTTACACAGCCCGTAACGAGACTCCTGCGATTAAAAAAAAATCATTTTAAAAGGAATACCAATGTCACGCCTTCCCGTGTTACCGCTAGTTGAATATCGTATAGTATACCTATATTTTAAAAGATAAACTTTTTTTTGACAAATAAACGTAATTGTATTTATTAATATTTTCATCGGCTTAAAATTACTTTTACGGCTTAATCTCGCGTTTTTTAATATCATTATATTATTACCGACTTGGGTGTGATGTTACTTAACTGAAAAATGGAAAGCTGTTTGACAACATTCCCAAACTGAAATTTGTTGTTTATAATGTACACATTACGGTATAATGACTCTATTAACCAACTGATTTTATTATAATGTCTACAAATATCGGTAAATTTTTTTTATTGCCTTTGTAGGCAGACGAGCATACGGCCCACCTGATGGTGAGTGGTTACCGTCGCCCATGGACTTCAGCAATGCCAAGGGCAGAGCCAAGCCGCTGCCTACCGCTAAAATTAAATTATTAAAATTAAATAAAAATTATTTGTCAAGATTCCGGTCCAATTGTGCACAATTTAACGCTACAGACGCACAATTACATACTTTTACAATAAAAACAAACTGTAAAACGGTAATCATTTATTAAAACATACCGATCAACTTCCAACAAACAGAAATGTCGACCAGTCACATTGTACGTTATCGAGGAACGAAAGTTTCTGGTAATGATAAATGATATTGTTGGCTAGCGCCGAATGAAAGTTCAATACGGTTCGCACTGGATTTTAAAGTCGCAGCCGGCCAATAAGTCGTTATAAATAATATTTTGTACAATTCCAGTTCATAAATGAAAAGTGTAGTGAGTTATGGATAGGTTAATAGTGAAATAATGTAAAATACGATCAATTTAGTATTTAATCAAGGGTATCCAATCCTTATTGAAGAGGATTACGTTTTGAGAAACCTCCTTACGCTTGAGAGAGTCGTTAAAATGTTGAATAATAAGGTCTGTAGCTCTAACAAAACTTATGTAACAAATATAGCCTCTCAAAACAATAGCAAGGCTCCTGTATGATGACCCAAGTGTTCGAAAAACTTAAAAAGCAGAGCTATGATTGCATTTCCACTTCAAAACGATTAAATCAAATGTTGAATAAACAAAATCGTAAATAAAGCTATTCTTAAAACCACGATTCAATTCTGTACGAAGAATTCAACAATAAAGATATGGTTATTTTTTAAATAAATAATAATAATAATAATAATAACAATTTATTTATTTCTCTCTTAAAGGTATAGTACAAATACAAATGGAAATTAACGTTATAATTTATTTTATAAGCCTTTGAAAGAGCTGAAATCCTGTACTATATAGGTTCAAAGATCTGTATTACTGATCTCCAGGCTCCCTCCTTCTTAAGATAGATTAGGTTAGGTTAAGTCGTGAACAGATAATATATAATACAAAGGTATATTATCTTCTTTTTCTTCACCTTATCCCACTAGGTGGGGTCGGCATAGCTATTTTTTCAATTCCATTCTCTTCTATAAGCCGTCAGCTCAACACTCACTCCTCTCTCTCTCATATCGTCATTCACACACTCCATCCATGTCTTCTTCGGTCAAACAACAAACTTCTACAAACGTATATTATGATAGCTTTTTTTATTCACTAGACCTATTTAAAAATACTTATTCCACAAATTATCTATATAGACTACTAGCGACCCGCCCTCGCTTCGCTTCGGAAACTGTAATTTATTATTGATTTCTCTAAATTTAATGGATGTTATTATACATATAAACCTTCCTCTTCAATCACTCTATCTATTAAAAAAAACGCATCGAAATCTGTTGTGTAGTTTTAAAGATTTAAGCATACATAAGGAGGGATAGGGACAGAGAAAGCGACTTTGTTTTATACTATAGACTATACATGGATCGATATATATATCTTCTAGTCTGATAGTCTGATAGTCTTAGCCATTAAAAACCTTGTTTCGAAATCTCGTGCGTGCGTCTTTCGTTACAAGTTGTAAACAAAATTTACATAACTTCGGAAAATCTAGTACTGAAGACATTCGAGCTCTCAACTTAATTAGTGGACTGAGAAATAGATTTCTGTTAAACTCTCAGTTTATTTACGTTTCGTGGGAATTTTTAGAGTCTCCGTCGCTAAGGGATATTTTACTAAATGTGTTTATATGTATATTGGATTGTATTTAGGATATGTTTTTTTTTTTTTTTTTTTTTTTTTATTGCTTAGATTTGTGGACGAGCTCACAGCCCACCTGATGTTAAGTGGTTACTGGAGCCCATAGACATCTACAACGTAAATGCGCCACACACCTTGAGATATAGTTCTAAAGTCTCAGTATAGTCACAACGGCTGCCAGTTCAGGTGCACATACATCTATCAGATTACTAACCAGAAATTTCATTTTTTTTTTTTCTACCTTTTCGCTGGTTGCTTAAGGGGCTCTTTCAGTTGCGTCCGGACGGGTGGGTGAGCTCACGGGCTCAACCTGAGAGAATTTGCTAACACTAGCCTTAGCAAGAGCAGTGCTTCGCAGAATCTACCACCGGATTGGAATCGCGACCCACTGAGAAGATCCGGCGAGAATTTCCGTGGGCTATGTCTATGGTTTAGTTCGCTCGTCATAATCGACGAGTTCGACGGGAACGGTGACCGGTGCTTGAGAGGCCTAAAAACACCGAGAGTGAATCCGGGGATCCTCCAAGATATGTTCCTGGCGACGGCGGCTTTGCCTTGTTCCGTCGCGGCCGGATAAGTTTATTTATCGTTGTAATTTGAAAAATACCAACCCATTGTGGCAACTGATCCACCGTGTGGCGATTATGGAAACTGGACACATTCTTATAAGCATGTTTGTGTTTATGACGAGTAAAACAGATATCCGACAATAGTAATGTTGCACACATTACTATTGTCGTGTTAAGATCATTACAGTTTTCGTGATCACAAACGACTAGGGCATACATCTACATATATCTTTACTAATATATAAATCTACAGTGGTTTTTACGGATGTTCCATTATAACTGCTGAACCATGCATCCGATTGACTTGAAACTTGATATCCATGTAGAAAATACAGGTACTTAATGTGTTGGACTCTCTACACAAGTTGTAGGGGTGTTAATGATGAGAATCTTTGTGGGGGTGAGAAATAATAATGTTAATTTTAAATGCCCAGCGAAGCGGTCGGGTACAGCTAGTAAACTATAAGTTGTATATAGCATTGTCATGGAATGTTCGAGGAATGAAATACCAACGACATGGCTTGATCTGGACTGGGTCTGTCGATGTTGGCAACCACAATGAAATTCTCGGTAAAATATTATCACGATGAATTATGGATCTAAGTGAAATAGTTTGTTCGAAATTAGTGTTAACAATGATAAATATTTTTTTTCTTTTTTTGGAGTTTACTCCTTTAGAATCGATTTACATATATAGGCCCGGGGTATGAAAATTATGGGGACCAAAATCGTACTAGCATGTCACACGAAATGCGTTATGCGCCTGATTGCGCATGTCACACGAAATGCGTTATCGCAGGTGACGCCGGGCTGCTGCGCCGGCAGTCCGCCACAAAGCCTCGTACTGATCGCGCGTTTCTCTCATTATTGTATTTTCATATATTTGTTAGTCGTTTGTTTTGTGTCTCGTTAATTTGTTAATAATCTGTAGTGTATCGTGTTGTCGTAATATAGAACTATTTCTCGTATTGTTTCGTTTATTTTTTGGAGTTTACTCCTTTAGAATCGATTTACATATATAGGCCCGGGGTATGAAAATTATGGGGACCAAAATCGTACTAGCATGTCACACGAAATGCGTTATGCGCCTGATTGCGCATGTCACACGAAATGCGTTATCGCAGGTGACGCCGGGCTGCTGCGCCGGCAGTCCGCCACAAAGCCTCGTACTGATCGCGCGTTTCTCTCATTATTGTATTTTCATATATTTGTTAGTCGTTTGTTTTGTGTCTCGTTAATTTTTTGTTAATAATCTGTAGTGTATCGTGTTGTCGTAATATAGAACTATTTCTCGTATTGTTTCGTTTAATTTTTTATATCCAGTAAACTCCAGTCGTGCGTCGGAGCGGACACACACACTTTTTTTTTATGTTTAATGTTTGTAGCATTTGTAAGTTTTCTGAAATAGTCGTGGCCTAAAGTATAAAACGCCCGGTACCATTTTCTCGAGTGAAATACGTCCTTAGCAAATGTTCACGATAGACTTCCACGGTGAAGGAATAACGTCCTGTAATAAAAATCAAACCCACCAAATTATAATGCGTGATTACTGATGTTAGGGCGACCTCTGAGACTTGTGAGACGACTACTGTCTATTTCTGCCGTAAACCGTAATGCGTTTCGGTATGAAGGGTAGGGCAGCCAGTGTAGATATTTATGGGTTCCGGTAGCCATTGACATAAAGTGGGCCCATAAACCTCGTGAGCTAGTTCAACCATCTAATCTATTTATATTATTTTTATGGATGAAAATGATCTATTACATTCATCAATGATCAAATGCTTAATGAATTTAAAGAGGATTGTCAAACCAGCTTATTGTCTACTGAGTTTCTTGCCGGATCTTCTCATTGGGTCGCATTTCCGATCCGGTGGTAGATTCTGCGAAGCACTGCTCTTGCTAAGGCCAATGTTAGCAACACTTCCGATTTGAGCCCCATGAGCTCACTACATGTTTAAGTGAAACTGAAATAGCCTCCCAAGGCTATCAGCATAGGTAGGAAGAAAAAAAACAGCTTACTCACGCTAAGTACCTACCTACACGTTTTAGAAAATTTGAAAACCAAACTTTTCCTCTTATTTAAAAAACTTAGTACCTATAATCGGATACGTTTGAACAATTTACAACTTCCGATCTTTTCGGATCGTACACATCACGGAGTGTCCTTAAACGAATACACAATACAGTAGACTTGTATCACATTTAAAAATAAAATGTACCGAAATTGTTCTAAATGAAACACATAATTGACTCTTCTAAACGAATTGTTTTGTTGTGTTTACAGAGATGATATCGAAGACCATTTCTTTTTCTCTAACACCTATACCAATCTACAATCTGGAACGCATGACTGCATTGACGCATCAATAGGCAGTACGCACCAACCCGTGCGGGCTTACAACACGCCCCAACTTCAATAATTACGTAAAAAATATAAACTCTACGATTTCGGTTATGAAAATACAAATATCAACTACATCCTTCCTTGTTCGTCCGTGACTACGTAATTATAAACACCCAGAAACTTCGAACTTGCAAACTACGCGCACTAAAACAGTATTCTAACACCATTCTCCAACGCAGAATCGTTTAGATAAAGCAGTTTACAGCGCAAATACAGCCCACGTATCGCCACTATAGTTCCGTTAATTAACACGGGTCTGACATTACCGACGCCTTTGATCTGAAACTCTTAACTAAGTGCAAATATTGTTTACGTCATGCAAAGTTATATGGTGCGATTATTTACGGAAACGCTCTGCGAATGTCGCTTGGTTGGTTGCTTGGATATGCTTGGATTCCTGACGAGATGTTTATTGCAGGTAATTAATCAAATATGGGACTGTACCTAGGAATTTTAGGATTGTAGAATTGTACTGATTTAGGTTTTACAGCAGAAATAGATAGGACGCCGGTATCCGTGCGGCTATCCGTGCGGCCTCACCGTGCACCCCACCACTAGCAATTATTACTTCGAGTTAGTTGTCATTCATCGTCAAAGTCGTATGTCAAAACGTCAACACGTTTTAGGAACCAATTTCCTTAAAATCACCGATCTGTAGACAAGTACAGTCAAATCGCAGGATCCAAGCAAATGACCAAGTATTGTCTTCTGCAAGTCACGATGACTTGCGAATGAATTGTATTAATGGAGAGACAATCGAATTGGTTAGTAATTCAGTCCTTGGATCTCCTTCTTATTTTGTTAAGTATGGCAATTGGCTTCTTGCGATGCCATTGTTGCCATTATCGAGCTTATAAAAATCTTAAATTATTAAACATAAAAACGAGCGAAATATAAGATTGTTCATAATTTTAGCACACTAATCAATTGGAATAAAAAATTAAAAGAGATAAGATGGGATGAAATAAAAGCTCAATTAAGTTATACATAATATGGAGACGTCAGTAAACTTTTTGGAAGAACCCGAGAAGTCACATTCAGTGGGTTTGTGGCATTTTTCACACGGGTGCTAAAGGGACAATAAGCCACCATTACATTATTAGACGTTTAAACTTGAAGAAAATCATAAAATAAGATGAAAATCCTAACCAAAACCCCACTTAACGAATGCGTGCACCAAGACTCAGTTTGTGAACTATGGAGAAAAACTGTAAAGGCTTTAGTAAACAAGGATTCCACATGACCACGTATGCTCTATCAAGAGTAACGGACTATGCTGAAAAACACAGACACTTCGCTTCTCACGTTCTTGCCGAAAATTTCGTGCATGGAACTTTAAAAATATGTCAGCTTTTTTGGAACGAAGTTTCTCATGGGACGATGCGGAGGGGTACCCTAACCGGGAAAAAACGTCCGTAACGTAAGATTTTTTCTATTTAGTTTGTTATCAACAGATGTCGCTGCACGCAAACTCAAGAATTCCTGAATCGCGGTGACGAGATGTTACACAGTTGATAGACGTTCTCGTATTTCTTTGCTAATTCATACTTACCTGGCATAGAGGACACCGTGAACATGCAGGTGGTTCCCCAGGGCGAGGTTGCTCCATTGCACTCCGGAGTGGTTGACCCTTGCGATTATTTTTATTTTTATAAAAAAAAAATATAATGAAAAATGTATACCCGAATAATTATTTTCTTTATACCTCAAATAGAACATAGAACGTAAAATTCATGTTTTTATAATAAGGAACTTCGTTCCTATCCGATGTCCCACAACACCACACTAGCGATGTGAACCGATTACAATTTCTGGCTCCGGTTTATTACCGGTTTTTTTCTCAAAAAACCGGTTTTTTTAGGTATTTTTAGGTTTTTTCCATAAAGGCTAAATAATCCTTAAATAAAACAAATTTACGTACAAACGAAGAGTTTTCTTCATACAATTAATTGGGTGAGCATATTTTATATAGGCTTTTAAAGATCATATATATTATCCAATAATAAAAAGCTTTTTATTTTTGATTTAATACTATTGTATTAAACCAAAATTTTGATGTAAGAGGCATAGTTGGTCCACTGCGTCATTCAGAAGCCTGCTCCTTCTGGATGTTAGCACGTGCCAGCAATTTCGGTGTGGTTTACTGTGGCGGCTTCAGTCTCAATATACATTCGCACTATATTCACTGCGGCCGCCGTGGCGTTCGGAATATNTAAAAAGCTTTTTATTTTTGATTTAATACTATTGTATTAAACCAAAATTTTGATGTAAGAGGCATAGTTGGTCCACTGCGTCATTCAGAAGCCTGCTCCTTCTGGATGTTAGCACGTGCCAGCAATTTCGGTGTGGTTTACTGTGGCGGCTTCAGTCTCAATATACATTCGCACTATATTCACTGCGGCCGCCGTGGCGTTCGGAATATGCCGTTTTCGCGAACGCAAAAAATCCAGAATACCAGGCTTTTTAAAATTGTTTGTGGTTTTTTCTGGCTGTTCCGATGATAAACCGAGAGTTGAAAATTCTTCAAGAAGATTCCCCAGTTCACGATGCACCATCTCTTTTGCAGACAACATGTGCTGTGGTTGGCGAAAGCCATTTCTGAGTGTTAGGTGCAGATATGTGGGTATTTGGGTCACGGTCCTCATTTCGTACGCTAAAAGTCTACCAACCATATTGTGGTTATTGCACTGTAGTTTTTAAATGTAATGCACGGCAATTTGATTCTGAAACACGGTTTTTTTAATATTTGTAGCTTGTATATTTGATCTGGTAGCACTGGTGTGAACTGTGAATGTAAAGCGTAAAAAACCGGTATTCTTAAATAAAAACCGGTATTTATCGGTATGTATAAAAACCGGTTTTTCTCCGGTTTTCTTCGAACCGGTTTACATCCCTACACCACACATCTTTTTTTTAGCTAGAAGACAATTGAATAAACGGCACATTGACATTAGCAATAATGGTGGATTAGCTGAGTCGCTGCATAAAACTGCAGTGCTGCTGCAATTTGAAATTTAGGTCAATCATTGAAACATTTAATTATAAGTACTTAACGACAATAATAACCCGAGATTTAACGTAAGAATTTAATTAGGTGCTAGAACTCGGTGAAAACCGAAGAAACTTTTTTTGACATGTCTTAAGTCCGTGCTAATAGGAATTCGTAACCCAGATCGGTTCGAATAATAAGATTCCAATGGCCGGTTCTTAGACTTTAACCTTAATACTTAGAATAATAATAATTATAGATATAGATTTATATTAATGTTAGAATTAAGATGACCTTCGAAAATTCGTCGAGCTGAAAGAAGTAGGTATATCAGGGTGACCAATGCAAAACTGCTCGCTTCTCAGTTCTAACAAGAAACAACAAAACCAAACCTTTTTTTAATGAAATAGCATCTCATCTATTTAATAATACGTGAAGCAAAAACTTTGTATCCCTTTTTACGAAAATTGCGCGGACGGAGGTGTATCAAATTTCCCACACTTATAGATAATATAGAGAAGGAGTGCAGAATGTTATTTTTTTTTTAATTATGCATAAAAAAATCGTGATATCAATAAAGAAAACATTACCCACATTACCATGTGTTTGACACAACACATATACACATATATATACTCAGCGTTTATTGTCAAACTTTTGTTATTGTTGAAAGTCTGTGGACAGATTGAGAATAGATTAATATTGTTTGTCTTTAATACCTATTTTCTATCTATAGTGTAGTTTTAGCGAAATCTGTGATTATATTAAAGAAGTCTAATAGTGTTTGACAATAGAACCATAATACTCGTAATGTTTATAAATAGAATTTATATTAATTATAGTCGAATTTCGACTACTGCGGGACCATTAGTTTGGTTGAGAAACGCAAATAAATACCTCAAACAACGTAGTTTCATAGATGATAGGATGTAGGTACGTAAAAGCCCAAAGGACGATACATCTTGTTGGAATATAGGGAACTTTATCAACAGACATTATCATGCCGTAATTTATATTATATTATTATGTGTATACATGGACTTGATATTATCTTCATCGAATTAAATCCTTAATGCTTTCTATTAGTTATTTTTTATAATAAAAAAAACAATGCTGTTTTGAAAAGGATCAGTTTATTTTAAGCACGCTTTCATTAGCTTGGTACGAATATATCTTGTATATCTCTTTGTTTGTAACGAACGGAATCTTTGAATGTCATATCACGTACGCGATATCAAATTTCTTTCTAAATTCGCTCTGATATCCTGAACAGTATATCTATGCTCATATTATAAAGCTGAACAGTTTGTTTGTTTGAACGCGCTAATCTCAGGAACTACTGGTCCGATTTCAAAAATTCTTTCAGTGTTAGATAGCCCATTTACTGAGGGAGGCTATAGACTATGTAACATCACGTTAAGACCCATAAAAGCGGAGCACCAATAAAGAATGTTTCAAAATCGGGGTTTTTTTCCCTTTTGAGAGCTTCCGCTGCGTGCGCTGCAGAAACGGTTAAAGTTTCGCTAAAATAATGTATTGTTTCCCTTTAAAAGATCTAAAAAAAAACCCGCGACCGCATTTTTTTTTATTGCCTTGTAGGCAGACGAGCATACGGCCCACCTGATGGTGAGTGGTCACCGTCGCCCATGGACTTCAGCACTACCAGGGCAGAGCCAAGCCGCTGCCTACCGCTTGATACTCTCCACAAGCCTCGTTTGAAGAAGGACATGTCTATATGTTAAGGTTGGCTCACTATAACGTTTTTTATGTTAACCAAATTTGTTCTAAAATAAAGTATTATGTATTTGTGAATTATTCCACGCGGACGAAGTCGCGGGCAAAAGCTAGTCCATAGATAATACAATTAATATGTATATCTCTTCTTTATTTCTGAGTCAATCTCTTCATTGCTGAGGGTCGTGTCTAGTTTGAAATGTTGACCACTCGATGCACTATGCTTCCCCACATGCTCCTCTCCTCGGCGGCCTTCATAGCCTCGGTTATTGGCAGGCCGGTGAGCGTCTTTACTACATCAGACCAGCGGGTAGGTCAGCGTCCGCGTGATCTTCTCCCGTCAACCTGACCATCAGTTTATCTGAGTTATCGGGATCTCTACAAGCGATGTGACCGAAGTACGTGAAAATGCGTTAGAAGCAGATAGCGGACAGCCTTGTGGTAGTACCGACCAGTAGGTATATACAGGGTAAAAAAAAACAATTTGTTCTTTTAGTTTTTAAACTATAATGATCATCATAGTCGGTTGCTCTTGGCAGAGCAGTCGTGGTCATGTGGAATTCTTGTTTATGAAAGCCTTGACAGATGTTTTCCATAGTTTGCGAACCGAGGCCTGGAGCACGCACTCGTTAAGTGGGGTTACAGTAAGGTCTTCCACCTGATCAGTCCAGCGCATGGGGATTCGTCCACGAGATCTCTTACCATCGACCCTACCCTGAACAACAAGTATCTCGATATACTCTGCTGACCGTCGCGATACCTGTCCAAAATATCGAAGAATCTTGGATTGCACTGTTGACGACAACCTTTGAGAGATATTTAGTTCTTTTAGGATCGAGGTGTTGGTGCGATGCTTAGTCCAAGATATACGAAGCATCCTTCTCCAGCACCAGCTATATATAATACATTAATCAATAATAAATAAATTATGCATTTCTGTTATATATATCCAGGCGGTCTGACGCTTAACTGGCTTAACTTAGCTAAGCTTAATAAACAGGTATATCGTTGCTTATATCGTATAGTCGAACTCCAAACAGAGCTGTATTAGAGGTATGTACTTGGCTGGTGGTGGACATCTTGCGGGATCCCGAAATCAATATTGACAGAGGCCAATCGTCGTGCAAAGCAATTTGCATTCACGTTATTAAACCATAGCTTTGAGACACAACCAAGAATTTCCTAAAATCGATTGAAAAGATTGTTCTACTGGTGATAGAAGCTATTGTTAGGCTGTTCTAATAGTTAAAACCGCGTAATATACTTTTGTCATAAATTTTACAATTTTATATTTATTATGGGTGTTCATTAAAAAGTTGTAACGCATATGACACAATTATCTTTTATAAAATGCTATTTACTTTTAGATGTAGTCACCTTTCAGGTGTATACTCTTTGTAAATATTTTTTTCTAAAACTAAAACAAAGCCTTTTAAAAAATCTTCTTCTCGATCCCTTAACGTATACCAAGGCGACTGATGACGCAGTATTCAAATTTATGGCCCTTGAGATGTTTCTTTCACCGCAGAACTAGGTAGAAATATCTATGAGTGAAACCCGTTGAATATCAAGGGAGTTCTATCAATTCGATGCCTTGAATGGCAACTTTCGCGGCTCTGGATTTGTGCGTGGGGACTTTATCTTGGTAAAACAAACAAAAACAACAACTTTAATGTTTAACAAAACAACTTTAGCAAGTTTTCTATGCTGTTACTAGCGTATTACCTAACGCGACCCTTTTATTTGTCATGTCCCCATAATAGCGGCTCCATGATTAAGGAAGGTATTCGCTCGAATGTAATCGATCATTACCACCCCATTCACCGTCCCAGTAAAAACGGACCATAATCTTACCGGCGGTGGGGATCGCCTTAAATTTCTTTGGAATTGGAGATGACGGTCTCTTTCAAGTCATGGATTTTTTTTTCGTTTCCGGGTCATATAATAGTGAAGCCATATTTCTTCTATAGTTACGCATCGAGCCAAAAATTGGTCAAAATCTTGTTGTAACTTGGCTCCAACGCCTTTGGTATTGATTTTGCCAATGTCAAAGTATATACAAAAAGAACAGGTGCTTAGACAGGAAAAAAATTACTAAATCTAAATACAAATAAACTTGGTCAGTTTGTCCATACGCGAATCTGTGATTTTAAGAGCAGCACAAACAAGTATATGTTACACTAACTACTTTAAAGATAAATATAATTAGCAGATAAATATTTACACAGAATTCACATGTTTAGAATAGACTAAAGTTAATAAAGAATTAATATTAATGGGCCGGGGAATGTCATTTAGAAGGATATCATAAAGAGGGGATACGATATTGGGGCAGTCGAAGAAAATGTGATTCGGGCTCACAAACAGAATGGTCACGGACTCTATTGGCAAGAAAAACAGGGGAGCAAACATGGCCAAGTCTAAGACGGATTATAGCTGAGATAAATTTTTTAGGGAGACGGCAGTGGGAGGAAAACCAAGGCATTCTCAACCTTGTTTGTTTCTAACCGTCAGAAAACATTCTGGGAATCTAGCGCGCTGACGTTTTTCATACCTAAATGGTTTTGTATATTATTGACCCTTCCTCTATAAAAACTTCGATTCTTCTGCTATAAAACAAACAGTAAGTAACACGACGTTCCACCAACAAAATATTTTCAACTTTTTAAATAATTTATTCAATCAATACCGATGTATGGTGTCCCGTGCGGGGTCGTCGTCAATGAAAGTTTTTCTTCGCTTGAACTCAGCACACCAACGCGCAACCATAGAATATGGAGGAGCATGAGGCCCTAATGTTGCAGTTAAGTCTTGTGTTACCAGGTCTAGCAGCGCTAGTAAAAAAATTCAAGCAGATACTCGTTTTTTTTTTATTACTTTTTCGGTGGACGAGCTTACAACCCACCTGGTGCTAAGTGGTCACTGAAGCCCATCTACAATGTAAATGCGCCACCCACCTTGAAACATAAGTTCCAAGGTCTCAATGTAGTTACAACGGCTGCCCCCTGCTTCAAACCGAAACGTATTACTGCTTCACGGCAAAAATAGGCAGAGCGGTGGTACCTACCCGTGCGAACTCACAAGAGGTCCTACCACCAGTAAAAAGTATATTAAAAAGTATATACCACCAGTATATTTTGTTACCGGGCGAACCACAATTTAATCCACACTATGCAAACAAATGACTTCTATTTAACCAACAAACAATAGAAAAAACATCCGGAAATAGCATTAATTTTAAAACGTTTCATGCAAAACCATTATCCGATATTAGCATAACGAGAGCGATGCTTAACAATTACGACCGCACCGAGATGCCAATGCGAGGCTTATTTGTACAAGAAAATCTCTATTTAATTGCGTATTCGTAAGATGGAAGAGCCATCGTAAATTTCATAGATTCCAGTAAGCCTTTTGTTTGAAAACGGTCGCGGTCGTCGTAATGATCTTTGCAAATGGCCTGAAGCTATTAAGGTCAGCGAAGCTTAAGTCATAAAAGTCTTGTGATGCTAAGAGCCCGTGCACACAATGAATGTTAGTGTTCTAATAAATCAAAATTCTGGTCAGTCAAGAGAGCGCGGCGGCTGCTTTTTGATTGAAATTACGACTCTAATTAGATTACGCTTAGGATGTTTATCAAGAACCAATCTCAATATGCGAATATTATTACTGCAGGATGCAGTAAAAATTAGTCTCTGAAACACTGTAAATTACTAAATTCTGGTCATGATTACCCATCAGAAAATATAAATTTGAGGGCATACTGATGGATTGTACGGAGCCACATACTCTTGTTGCGAAAGAGCTTTTTCATTAAGAATTTAAAATATGATTGCCACTTTTTGCGCTAGATAGATACCTAACGCAAATAAGGCGTAGGTATAATCTACGGAATGCTAAATGGTGCCCACTTTAAGACCTCATCTGCGAAGCACTGCTCTGGCTAGGGCTAGTGTTATCAACGTCCACAAGCTAGAGCCCTGTGAGCTCACCTACTGGCCCGGTGAATCTAGTATGACCCCTCGAGGTCTCTAGAATAGGTAGGAAAAAAAAGAGGCCTTACTGGTCACTGGGGGTGGGGCATCTTGTGAGTTCACACGGCTGGGTACAAACACCCTGCCTATTACTGCCGTGAAGCAGCAATACGTTTCGGTTTGAAACGTGACAGCTGTTGTACCGTAAAACTGAGGCGTGGAACTCGGTTGGGTGGCGGTATCTACGTTATGGCTGTTTATGGGCTCCGATGAGCATATAATAGGTGAGCCTTGAGCTCGTCCAGCTATCCTAATAATACAAAAAAGACACGAGGTCGAAATCTCAATTATATGGACATGTCGATCCTCGCTCGAGATTCCTTCAGATCGGAAGACTTGCATCGGCGCTAATGTATGTAGGATGCTAGTGCATATCTGGCCGGACAAAGGCTATGATTATGACATTTGTATTAGAGATTACAGACGGTAGGTACTTACTCAATCGAAAATTATGTTTCGCGGGAACACTCGCCGCAATCTAAATAGTAATAATAATATTCGTTGCCGTATTAACGCACTCAATCTCGATGTTAATTCTGTTTGATGACATTAATGGATGAGTGATAGTGGGAGGGCTACATGCTTGCCACCCGAATCGACCAGCGAAGTGCCTATTTCCATAAACTTTACAGATCAAAAAACAATTCTATAAAAAACATAGCCAATCTGGAACAAATAACTTTTTGAGTAGCAATGACCGTTAAAGATGAGATATCGGAACACGTAACACGTTTTTAAATATCTGTAAAAAATGTCTAAAAAATATAATATATTTATTAACAGTTACTTTAAAATTACGTATTACGTACGAATTAACAAAAATATTAAGTAAATTATATTTGAACGGGACTAATAAAATAATTTATTAATTACGAATTATAAGTTACCTTACAAAGGCGATATTTATTACTTGTGTAGTTAAATTAGTACAAGACAATTTAAGAGGTTAAAAAAGAATGTTTTCAAAACTTTAAACAACGATCTTCAACTATCGGAAGAACGCAACGTAACAAATTTCATTTATAAAATCTTTTAATTAGCCCTTACTGCGTTGTAAAAATGTGTATCTAAAATTTATTATATAATTTAATTACTTATAATATATTGAAATTTTGCAGTTGACTTGTCGATATACCAGCTCGGCATAATTTATCCCAAGAAAACTATGCACAATAGTGCATAATTTTCTTGATATATTAAGATCACGTGATTCAATGCATACGTAATAACAATTAAAAATCTATAAAAATTAATTACGGATAAAATCAAAAAAATATAAAAGTCAATGGAACAAATAGTACAATTGATCGAATAAATGGAAGGTAACAAAAAATTCAGCTATGGAATTTAAACTTGAATTTGAGTCATATTAAATAAATAAATAAATAAATATTTTACTAACAATTACGCCACGTTAACTGGTCCCGTGATAAGTTCGTAAAGAGCTTGTGTTACAGGTACCAGATAACGGAAATAAATGTAAGATTTTTATTATACACATACATTTATATTTAATATACATCCATAACCCTAGAAAAGACATTTATATTTATCATACAAATATCTTCCCCTTGGCGGGATTCGAACCCGCGACCCCCTAGTGTAGTGACCATGTCACCCACCACTACACCAGACGGACGTTGACTTTTTGACTTTTAATATAATGAATCACCTATGAATTTGAGTTCTCATAGATTAATATAATATTAGTTAGGTACCTTTCGATCACAAGGGAAATAGTTACCAGCACAGTTATTATATAAACTTTAAATAATATCGGATTCCTTTGTTATAGGTTAGTTACCTAGAAAAAAATCCTTAAGAACGTTTATATTTCTAAAATATTCTCTAATCATATTCATTCAGTTAAAAATTTATCCACACTTATTGCTTCACATAATTAAATTAAAAATGAACAGTATTTAAATACTATCCAAGAATAGTTCAAACCGGGAAATAAAGTGGACAATGAAATTTGTATGGAGAATTAATAAAATGATGATGATTCATCCGACCGATTTCGGCCATGGCGACCACTTTGACTCCTATCCGTCGATTTGGCGCTCGTGCGCTCGAAGATAGCTTATATAGCCTATCTTTGCGGCAAAACTCCTTGCGCATTGAGGGCACGTAAGCACGCCGTTCTCATAATTATAGGCTATGGCAGCAGGTGGGCGGGCCTTCAACTGGTCGCGTTTGTAATCAAGGTCAGCTTTACGCTGATCCTCGAACTCGCGTACTTTGCTATTCACCATCTTGCGCCATTCTGGCCGCTGTGCTGCCAAGCGCTCCCATTGAGAGGGCTCTATATCACATCTCTTCATGTATCGTTTCACGACATCCTTGTACCGCAGGAGTTGTCTGCCATGCTTTCGCTTGCCATCCTGCAATTCAGAGAAGAAGATGCGCTTCGCCACTCTTTCCTCTGTCATGCGTGATACATGACCGCACCATCGAAGCTGCCGACGCATTAAATAGGTCTCAATGCCACCAACATTGGCACGTCGCAAGACTTCGGTATTTCGCACTCTATCAGACCATCTGATTTTCATGATGGCACGAAGGCATTTAAGGTGGAAGCGATCCAGAGTGCGAATGTGGCGGCGGTAGACACACCACGACTCGGAGGAGTATAAGAGGCTTGGCAGCACAATTGCCATGTAAACTGAGATTTTAGTGGCCAACTTAAGGTCGTGTGAGCAGAAGACCTTGGAATATAGCTTTCCAAATGCTGCAGCAGCGGCACCGACCCTGCTATTGATCTCATCATCAAGGTCACACTTGGATGTTAAAGTGTTCCCCAGATAGCGAAATTTATCCACCTGCTTCAACACATCCTCACCAAGCTTTATGGTTAGTGTCTCGTGANCTGTTTCCGGAACCGCTTCTTTGCTGCCAATTGATAGGTCTGATAGTGTATTGTGTATGTGTCCAATGTTTCTTCTGAATATTTGTCCTTTGTCGGTTTTAATGATAATGGATCTCGGGTGATCATTAGGTTTTTCTATCACTCTCGCTCCTTCCCATTGACGATGACCGACTTTGTGTCTGATTCTGTCGTCGAGTTCATAATTGGTTGGCTCCTTACGTTGCTTGTTGCTATGGTTGGCTTGTTTGTTTCGTAGGTACTTTAGTTCAGATGTGACCCCTTGAACTATCTTTGGTTTAAGATTATTTTCACTTGTAGGTATTNGGGTACCCAGATCCTTCCACTGCAGAATTTTAGAGGTTATTTAAGTCCTCATGGTCTCTGTGAGCCACTCTCCAACAGGTGTCAGAGGGATCGGGTTAATTGACCGCCGCCCGATTTTCGGCGTTGTTTCTTTTATGGTTGGGTTGTTTTCCTCCATACCAACCCTCCTCCTTTCTCATCCGGGCTTGGGACCGGCAACGGCGGAGTTATATATGGCGGGGCAGTCATAGAGTATGTTTCGTAGAGTGGTCAGCAAAGATTAATATTATGAGAATCGACATTAGGTCGCATATACGTTACATCTTCCCTTCTTTAGAGAAGACGATTTGATTACATTGACTGTGCTGAGCTATAGATCTAGTCTGTCGACTGTTTTGATGGTTCTTCCGAATCTTGAACATCTTGTAGTCGGTTGATCACTGCTAGTTATGACGGGTGCTTCTGAAGCGCTGCTTTTGCAATTAATCCTTGGTGATGTAGTTGTTTGTTCTTGAGATGTAGTAGCTGCTGCAGGTAGCTCCGGTTGTTTGTCCGATTGGGCATGTGGTAAGTCGTCAGGATATACAGTTTCCGGAACCGCTTCTTTGCTGCCAATTGATAGGTCTGATAGTGTATTGTGTATGTGTCCAATGTTTCTTCTGAATATTTGTCCTTTGTCAGTTTTAATAATAATGGATCTCGGGTGATTATTAGGTTTTTCTATCACTCTCGCTCCTTCCCATTGACGATGACCGACTTTGTGTCTGCTTCTGTCGTCGAGTTCATAATTGGTTGGCTCCTTACGTTGCTTGTTGCTATGGTTGGCTTGTTTGTTTCGTAGGTACTTTAGTTCAGATGTGACCCCTTGAACTATCTTTGGTTTAAGATTATTTTCACTTGTAGGTATTAATGATCGTGTTATTCTACTGTAGAGGCGTTGATTAGGAGACCCTAGATTGTTTGTTCTTGGTGTATTTCTCCAATTTAATAGAGCAAGTTGGATATCCGATTTATCAATACTGCATTTCCTTAGTAGGTTTTTTGCAGTTTGGACAGCTCTTTCGGCTAAGCCATTGCCTTGGGGGTGGTGAGGACTGGATGTTGAGTGCTTGAAACGCCATTCTTTCTGGAAATCTTTGAATTCTCTGGACATGTACTGTGGACCGTTGTCTGATTCAAGTACTTCAGGTATTCCATGTGTAGAGAACCATTGTTTTAAGTGATTAATCACTTCAGTTGACGATGAGCTCTTAAGTGACTGAAAGTCTAAGTATCCTGAATAGCTGTCACAGATTACAATATACTGTTTTCCTTTTAGTTCAAATAAATCAGATGCCACAATCTGCCATGGGAGAGATGGGATTCTTTTGACTGCTACGGTATAGTTGGTATTGTCCTTTTGTGTTTTTTCACATGCTGAGCAGCTTCTAACCAGTTTCACAATGTCTTCATATTGTCCTCTCCAATAGAGTAATTGGTGTGCTCTTTTCAAGCAACTCTGAATTCCAAGGTGACCTTGGTGTATGTATTTTAGCATCTGAGGTATTTGTGTTTTGGGCACTACAATTTTGTGACCTTTGAAAATTAGACCTTTGAAGTATGTTAGTTCTTCTTTGAAATTGAAGTAGTGATGCAGTTCTGTAGGGAGTTGATCAGCCTTTTCTGGGAACCCTTTCATTATTGTTTTTAACAAGAGTTGCAGGTGGGGGTCTTCTTTTGTTGCTTTGATCAACTCTTCTGTGTAGTCAAATGTTGTTGGTAATATTATTGAGATCTTCAGGTCTTCTTCCTGATAGTCATTCAGTTTTGAAGTGTCACAATCACGACTTAAAAAGTCTGCTAGTGGTATTTCTGTGCCTTTTTTAAATGTAATTTTTGGTGAATACGGTGTTAGGTTGAGCATTATACGTTGAAGTCTAGCTGGGGCTGACTGAATGTTTTTTCTGAATATTGTCTCGAGCGGCTTGTGATCTGATTCGACTAATAACTCTTTGCCATAGACATACTCATGGAACTTTTTGCACCCAAATAGTATAGCAAGTGCTTCCTTTTCAATTTGAGGATAATTTTGTTCGGATTTAGTCAATGTTCTGGCTCCATAAGCTACTGGTTGGCCTTCCTGAAGAAGTGCTGCACCAAGATTCTTTGAGCTTGCATCCACGCTTAGTGTGACTGGTTTGTTTACATCATATAGTTTTAGCACTGGTGGATTCTGTAAGACTTTTTTAATTTTGTTGAGTGCTTCATCATGATAGAATTCCCAGTTGAAACTTGTGTCCTTGTGAAGTAGGTCTCTCAAAGGGTTTGTTAATTCTGACATGTTGGGAATGTATTTATTTAAATATGTTATCATTCCTAGTATCCTTTGCAGTTCTTTTTTGTTCTGTGGTGTTTTCATAAATTCTATGGCTTTTACTTTTTCAGGATCTGCTTCTAAACCTTTGGCTGAGACTATATGACCCAAAAATTTTATTCTTTTGGCTTCAAAGATGCATTTGCTTTGATTGAGTTTGAAGCCAGAAATTTTCAATGTCTCTATTACTTCTTTGACCGTTTTCTGTAGCTCTTCCTTCTTTTTGGCATGAATAAAGATATCATCGATTGATACTTTTACATTTTTGAATTTGCTGAGAAGATTAGTCAAGATTTCTTGAAAAATTTCAGGGGCTGACGATAGTCCGAATGGAAGTCTTTTGAATGAATATCTTCCCCATGGTGTAGAAAATGTCAGTATCTTTTGTGTTCTTTTTGATAATTTAATTTGCCAAAATCCTTTGGTGCAGTCTAGTAGGGAACAGTATTCTGATCCTTTGATGTCTGCTGCTATCTCTTCTATTGTTGCAAGTGGGAAATGTCTTCTTAAAATATTTTTGTTCACATCCGATGGGTCGATGCATATTCTCAATTTTCCTTTTTGTCTGACTACCACCATCGGACTTACTACTGGTGTCGGTTCTGTTTCAGGTGTGATGACATCCAGTTTTACCATTCTATCTAATTCTTGTTTTACTTCATTTCTTATGGCATGTGGAACTTTTCTTGTTGGTTTTATTTCAAATTTGGGGTTTTCTATGAGGTCAATATCATACTCAAAATCATCATTGGATGAGCTTTCTTTCAATGTTTCAACTCGAGCAATTAGTCCCAGCTTCTCACAAGTGTTTAGTCCTAAGACTGGTGTGACTCTTTCAGCTACAACTTTAAATAATATTTTAGCAGTTTTCTTTTTTATTTTGCATTGTAATTTTACTTCTCCAAGTACTGAAATTCTGTTATTTGAATAACTTATTAAATTTTTAGTGCGACTTGGTTGTATACAAGCATGAGTTTTCTGTACTATGAAATTTGGAAGGACGTTGCACTCTGCACCAGTATCAAGTTTTGCTGTGAATTTGGTGTTGGCAGTTTCGACACTTTCTGTCCAGTCTTTGGAGTTGCCGACACTTAATTGTCCTATAAATGATTCATCTGAATTTTCTGAAGTAGAATTTTCTTCTAGAGTATTTATTTTATTTTTTTGTTTCAATTGGATTTGGGAACGACACATTTTTGCAAAATGACCGGCCTTGTTACACTTTGTACATAATTTGTTGTAGGCTTGGCATTCTCTAGCCTTGTGGTTTGAACCACATCTTTTACAGTCAAATTTTTCATTTCTGAAGTTCTTACTTTTGATTGTCAGTATTTTTTCACTCTTGTTGTTATTCTCAAACTCGTTAAGTTGTTTGGAGGCTTGTTCACTGCTTTTACAGATGGCTGTGGCTTTTGTGAGATCAAGTTTTTCTTCGGTGAGTAATTTTTCTCTGATTTGGGTTGATTTTATTCCGAATACAATCTTGTCTTTCAGCATTTCTTCAAGTAGAGTGCCAAACTCGCATTTGTTTGCTTGTGTTTTAATTCTAGTGATGAATTCGTTAAACGATTCGTTTTCATGTTGTTCAATTTTGAAGAAAACGTACCTTTCGAACGATATGTTGTTTTTCGGCGCGAAATATTCTTCGAACTTTCCGATAATGATGCTTAATTTTTGTTCATCTATTGTATTCAAATTAAAACTGTTGTAGATGTCAATTGCATCTGGTCCTATGATTGACATGAATGTTGCAGCTTGAATATCGGCAGGTTTCTTTCCTAGCTGAATTGCGGTTGCATACCATTCGAACTGTTGACGCCATTTTTTCCAATTTGCCGACTTGTTGTCCGACTCGATGTGCAAGTATCCGGGTGGTTTAATACCGGAGACTGCTTCGTTGTTATTTGTTGCCATTCTGACACCATGTAATGTTTGGGTTCTTTATAAATGACAAACGTTACGATCGGGCTTACATTTTTATTTTGTTAATCACAAACATACAGTTTTTACTAGCGCGTAACTTGTACGTCGTAGACAATATGGCGGGGGAGTCATAGAGTATGTTTCGTAGAGTGGTCAGCAAAGATTAATGTTATGAGAATCGACATTAGGTCGCATATACGTTAAAGGCGTCGTTTAGGCGGGATTTGACTTCCGCTGTAGACGACGCATCCGAATCCGGTTTAATTCCGTGGGATATCGATCGTAGGCCCGGATTGCCACGTTCCTGACTCTTAAGAGATCCCTAAGCTCGGGAGAGAGTCTGATGCAGTGGAAGCAATCCTCCACATCGACTTGTTTTGAAGATCTTATGATCGCGGAAAAGACGTGTTCGGTCAAGATGCTTATGGATTCGACGGTGTCCTCGGGGGTTGAACGTGAATCCGGACAGCAGGGGAGGATTGGTGGAGCGGCATCACCTAAGCACGTGCCCAGCTTCTTCCAATCCACCATGGTCCTCGTGACTGAGTCAGGGTTGAACGGGCGACCGAGCTGCATGACGACAGGTCGGTGGTCTGAGTCGAGTTCTGACAGTGCCTTGATGGAGCGTAAGCGCAGAGTTACGTTCCTAAGCAGTGCCAGATCTATTGTGCTCGGACGAAGCGCGTTGCTGTGCGGATAGCATGTTGGGGTCGTCTATGAACGCGTCAAGACGCCTATCGTTCACATTCGTGCGATGCAAGTTCCATCTAGTGTCGTGGAAATTATGATCGCCTGCCAGAATAACTGCGTCACCCATACCGAGCAGTGTCTCGATGACACTGCTCAGGAGGGGCTTGTCGGGGAGGAGGTATAATGATGCGATGACAATCGGCTGGTGTCCCGTCAGCGAGATACGGCACACTGACGCCTCGATATGTAAGAGCGAGGGAGTATCGAGAGAGACGCAGTGCAGGGCCCGCCTATAGTAAATGGCAGTCCCGCTCTTGGGGGCGGTAAGTCTGTCATTCCTAACCATGACGTAATTCGCGACTTTGGGGTCACGACGCGAGGGCTTAAGGCAGGTCTCCTGCACCAATAAAATGTCAATGAGATTATCGCGGAGGAATTCATAAATTTGATCTCGCTGGCGCGCGAGGCCGTTCGCTTTGTAGAATGCTAACTTCAACGAAAAGGGTTTTACGCGTCCGTTGTGCGCCATTGGTAGCCGGTATTCCACGAACGTAGGCTGTATGGACTGGTAAACGTCCAAATGGTCGAATGTCGATCGAAGTCCAAGGACATCGCAGCGCAGATTCATACACCTTTATACGTCGGAGTTTCAATTATATTGTATAGCGGTTGTCTCAAGCCCAAGACTGCTTCGTGTCTAAAATGGGCAGGATAGTGGTACCTACCCGCATAGGCTTACTGTGTTTATAATATGCCCTACCACTTAGAGTAAAATTTGTAATTCAGAAAGAGTTACTTCTGTCAAGCTCTGTTTCATCGACTGCCTAATACGAACCAGAGCATAAACTGCCGTATTTACTACGATATACCAGTCGGTGCGAGGATCATGTCATTTACCATGATTAATATATCACATGTGTTAATACAGGTTACAAACTATACTTGGGCGAAAATTCATCCAATTTGTTCCGCCGTTTTTGCGTGATTGAGTAACAAACATACAAATACATTGATACTAAGATATATATATATGAAGTCGTCTTGGCCCAAAGGATAAGATTTTTTTTTAAAGATTGTACGATTACTGGTGACCCGGAGGCCTTTCCAGTTTCATAAGGGCAGGTGGGCGAGCAAAGGCTCAGCCAGGAGAGGTGGGATTTGCTAACAGCTGCTCGAGCGCCGCCGAAGGAGACCTGACAACTCGAGAGCAGCTGCTTCGCGAATGAATCTACTACCGGATCGGAATCGCGACCCGCTGAGATCTGGCGAGAAACTCAGCGGGCTGATGCATGGGTTAGGTTGCACATCGAACTCTGCAAAGAGTACGGTTCCTGGAGTCCCCGAGCCTGCTCCTAGTGTTAGAGCTAAAGGCCTCTAATGTAAGAGTTATTGGCGTCGACGCTGACTGGCTCCTGCGTGATCAGGATTCGGGGAGTAGTCAGCGGCGGCAACGATAAGGCGATTATCATGACGCATAGGCTTATCACAGTAACGTTCTGACGCTGACTTCATGTGTTTTCGGATCGATTCGAGGCCCAGGTCGTCGAGGATAAGACGTCCAGTGCATTCGTATCTAGGCGATGCACCGGTGTTCGGACCCCGCAGGCGGGTACCAATATTTTTGTTTACCAACAATTAATTTAGCTTTACTAACAACGCTTGTGCGCAATTAATTCTTAATGGTTAATGAGTTTATTCTCATACTCTTGTCAGATGCACGTTAGAGGTATGGTGGTCTCTGGTGGGAGGGTGCGTGCGCGAAGTGGCGGAGGGCGCGGTGCGGCCGGCGCTGGCGGAGTGCGCGGGCGGGTGTGCGGTGCCCGCGCTGCGCGCCGCACGGGTGCTACTGCGGGAGGCGCGCGCCACGCTGCGTCCGCTCGCACTGGCGCTGCGAGACGCGGCCGAGGCACCCGCGAGACTGTTCCAGGCCCTGAGGCTCGTGCACGTCGCGCCCTGTGCTTGTTCTTCACACTCACACTCGCACTCGCACACTTTAGTTTAGTTTTTAATAATGTAATAAATAGATATTCTAACATTGTTTTATAAGAAGAGTGAAATTTCAGTTTCGTATTGAATAAAAATGCCCCGTTTTCACGAAAACAAGTTTATTAACTATTATTTTTTTACCTACCTATGCTGGTAACCTCGAGGGGTTATACCAACATAAGAGTTGCTCTGAGAAAATAAAACGATAAAATTACGACGGATCAGACTGGTTCCATGGTTTTTAAAATAATTCTATTCACCTCAACATTATCAATTGCCTTCCATTTTTACATTTCAAATGTACAGCGACTACAACAGAGAGCTCCGCCTCGGTCGGCTGATCGAGTCGGAATGTTTTGTGAGACCATTGTCACTCCTGTTTATAGCAGAAAGTTGGGGTTGTTATACTATATTCATGAATTCTCTTGAATACTGTTTAAAAGTTGTTGACATGCGTAACATTAATTAAACAGTTAAAGTTAACTATTTTTAGTTAACTAAATAGTGACGTTGCGCCGACAAGATGAATAAGCGTCACTGCTACGATCGATGCACAAACTATTGTTTATAATGTATAAGGCCCGAAAACTGTTAGGGAGCGAGACAGGTTATCTTGTGAGAAAAACAGGAGACCGGCTTCGTTCTCGTCCCTGGTGCTGTTTTCTTCTGTCTTCCATTAGATTCAGTTTAGTAATATTTCAAAGAGCACTCATAATGTGAAAAAGGTTAGAAATAAAACTGCCAAAGATGGTAAGTGTAACATTAATATTTATTGTCTACTTTCGGAGGGCGGGGGAGGAGGACGCGCGGCCGAGGGCCCGAGATGCGCTACCACCACGTGTGCGGGGGCGGGGGGCGCCGGGCCGGGGGTCGGCGGGCGGGGCGAGGCCGCGCGCCGGACCTGCTGCAGCTGCAGCTTGCGCAGCGCCGCGCCCTCGCCGCCGCTCGGTGCGCCCTGCCGACCAAACCCACGCGTTCAGTTCTGGCGCAATCTTAGTTACTTAGTTAGTTATCACAGTTCGCGACTCGCGGGCATTACCTGGATTGAAGGTGGCACGGCTTGATGGAGGATCTTGAGATGTCTGGCGGGGAAGGCTTGTTGACGATAGAGTAGCTGTGCGGCAGGCGCGGCGGTAACGGCGGAAGAGACGGCTGCGGGTCGCGGTGATTCCCCGACGGCAGTCGGGCGGGCGCGCCGCATGTCCGCTTTCACCGGTGCCGCCACCACTACGCGCTGAGTCATCCCTACCCCGGCACCCACTGCCGACGCTGACGGGGAAGGAGAGGGGGCGGGAGCGGTGGCGGCGGCCGCGGCGGGTGTGGCCACTCCCACCTTCAGCTTCTCTCTCGCTATGCGGTCGGCGCGTCGAGCCGCCACCTCCATCGGAGTCGGCGGAGTATCGTAAGCAACTCCGTGGTCGGCGAGCAGCTGGGCGTGCTTGGGATTGCGGTGCGGAGCGTCGTCGAGGCGCCGCTTGGGTGTCGACCGTCTCCTCTCGATGGCGTCGCGGACGGCGTCCAGGCGGTGCAGCGGAGGGCGGGGTCGCTCGNTCTCTCGCTATGCGGTCGGCGCGTCGAGCCGCCACCTCCATCGGAGTCGGCGGAGTATCGTAAGCAACTCCGTGGTCGGCGAGCAGCTGGGCGTGCTTGGGATTGCGGTGCGGAGCGTCGTCGAGGCGCCGCTTGGGTGTCGACCGTCTCCTCTCGATGGCGTCGCGGACGGCGTCCAGGCGGTGCAGCGGAGGGCGGGGTCGCTCGTCGTCCGGGCGGCGGCGCGCGGCGGGCGGGCGGCGGTGTCGGCGGCGGGCCCGCTCGGGGTCGGCGAGGGTGTCGTGTCGGTCGCGGCACGCCCGCGCCGAGCGGAAGGCGCGAGCTGCCTCGTTAACGAGTTCTGCGACCCAGTCCCAATTGGGCGCAAGAGCGGGTGGAGGTTCGGCGGGTAAGCGCTGCAAGCGAAGTGCGCGACGCAAGGCGGCGTCTTCGGCGGCAGACCAATCAGGCTGAGCGTGCGGCGGGGGCGGGGCGTGCGCCGGAGCGCGAGGCCGGGGCCGAGGCCGCGGGCCGGATCGCTCGAACAGCGAGGGCGGCGCGGCGGCGGGTCTCGGTTGCAGGCGGAGGCGGCGCTGGTCGCGCAGCGCGCGGGGCTCGCGGCGGGGGGCGGGCGGCAGGACGGTGTCGGGCGCGGCGCCGGGGCGGTAGAGTGCGCGCGCCCAGCTTTCACAGTAAACGTCACCGTCGCCGGAAGGCGGAGTGGGCGGACACCACATCTGCGAAGAGAGCGGACGGATGAGCTCGAGGGCGCAGAGGGCGGCGCCGACTACCGTGGCGTCACTTACCGGCATGCGTTCTTCTGCTCCGCTTATCCATATCTGTGGAGGAACGACATGAAGCGTCATTGAAGCGATAAGATTTCATTGTGCTAATTTTGGCTGCCTAAGAAAGACATGAACCTACAAAGAATCTTGCTGAAGTGGAGTGCATACAAGATGAGAATGTTGATGTTTTTTACTTGCCTTCAATAAAAATATCAGCCGAACGAACGTAAATCGATAATAACAACAACAGTGTGCGGGGGTCGTCTCATGAGAGTGCACAAGTGCTTTCAATTAAGAAAGTGAAGAGTCCCCCGTGCGCTCGTCACGACCCGTCACGTCAGTATTTGTGCGACTCTTCAAGCCATACAATATCAAATAAATATCTTAGACACGACCTCAGGTACGGCGTCTGTCTCGGTCACTCTGTGTGCCGGCTCAGTTGTAAGGTTTTGTATTTTTTAATTTTTTTAAATCGTGAATATCTCTTTAAACTGTCCTGCTAGCTACTAGCTAAATGAAATGTTTTTAAGCCTTCTAAGTTCGGCAAAGAGCTATTTGTTTTTTTTTATGATGATTTGAAAATTAGTTTGCAAGCGATCATGTAACTTAATATATTTTAAAGATTGTCAAGTTTAAGGACACTGTTGGTTATGTTGACAAGTAGTGATAAGTTACAGATCTCGCTCCCGAGAGTGCGGTGGTGGTGGGGGGTGAGGGATGCGGGGAGGAGACAGTGGGCGCCGGCTCGCCGCCCGCGGGGTCTGACGTTCGTCCGGGGCGGGGAGCGCGGCGCCGCACGGCCGAACGTCAGAAACAAAACGCAGGTCGCGGTATATAAAATCGTTTATTGTTAGGGTCGGGCGGCGTCCAGCGCCCACAGGTCCAGCGGCAGCGCGCCCCGCGACCGCGTATGAGCCCCGCGCACCTGCGCCTCGGCGTCCGCGCGCGCGTAGCACAGCGCCGGCGAGGGCGGCGCGGCCTCCTCGCGCAGGCGGCGGCGCGCGCTCTCCCACTCGCGCTGCTGGCGCCGCGCCTCGCCCAGCGCCGCGCGCTCCGCCTCGCTGGCCGCCTCGCCGCTCTCCACCACGCGCATCGCGTACTTCTCGATCGGCGTGAGCTGGTGACGTGCACAGAACGCGCAGTGAGTAGACGTGTCGGCGCCCGGGAGCCCGGGGAGCACGGGGAGGAACTGACCTGCATCATCAGCGCGGCGAGCTGCGCCACGTGCGGGTCGCGGGCGGCGGCGTGCGGCTCGTCGTCGAGCGGGAGCGACTCGTCGAACTCCGCGAGGTCGTGCTGCGCCTCAGCGCGGGCGGCGCGCGCGGCCACCACGTCGGCCTCGTCCTCGGCGGCTGCCAGGGCGCACTCCAGCTCGCCGCCCGCCGCCGCGCCGCCCGCCGCTGCGCCGCTGCCCTCTTCCTCCGTCACCACGTTCGTCTCCGAGCCAAATAGCTCTTTGATGTTCGCCTGATGCATCATTTAAAATTATTATTTCGAGTAAAATGTATAATTTCTAGATCGCTATTGTTATACAGCGCGACGATAAAACTGTAACCTGACATTTTAATATTGAATCAAGCGATAGTAGAATTATTTTGTCGGTGCAGTTTGGGTCATAAAACAGCCCGACTAGGGCGGTGAGCATGTTGCGCGGGCGGAACGTCATTATCGACAAAAACAAATGAGTCATCGAAGGCAGGTACACGGCGGCGGATGGTATACGAAGGGTGGTGAGACATTGTTATTTTATGAGTCATTTGTTGAGCTTACCTGCAAATTATAGTACATAATATGTCGAAGAGAAATGTGTTTTTATGCATTCGCTCTCTGTATTTCTTTAGTGACACAATGGCTACTCCTTTGTTTTGTACCAAACCGGCAGGATTTATTCAAAATAATATTTGCATATGTTGTTATCAATAATGTGTTAAATTTTTGAACTGAAATGAAAATAGATCCCGAAAAGTTACAAAGTGTTAATTTCTGCCGTTCTCGTTAACTTGCTGCGGCGATATGAGGTGTAAGTGTTCGATTAGTGATTTTTACTTTCATTTTTATTACTAGCGCACAAAATGACAAATCTAAATACACTATCGATAACGCTTATCGCAAACAATACTGCGCATCACTAAGCTCGTCCATAAAGCTCGTGAGTGGAAGAGAGAGCGAAATATTCGCTTCACCGCTCCGATTTTTTATGACCCAAACTGAACAGACAAAATAATTCTATTATAGTAGCTAGCGGCCTCACCCCGCGCAAATAGGACGTGGTGAAGTTTCCGTCTTCGATCGCTAGATGTCCGAGCGTCCTCTTCTGTTCTGCCTTCCGCAGAATGTTCTCCTCGACGGTGGCGGCGGTGACGAGCCGGTACACGTGCACGTCGCGCGTCTGGCCGATGCGGTGGCAGCGGTCCTGCGCCTGCGCGTCCATGGTCGGGTTCCAGTCAGAGTCGTAGAAGACGACGGAGTCGGCGCCCGTTAGGTTGAGGCCGACGCCGCCGCTGCGCGTGGACAGTATGAAGGCGAAGATGCGGGCGTCCGCGTTGAACCGGTCCACGAGCGGCTGCCGGCGGTCCACCCGCGTGGCGCCGTCCAGCCGCAGGTAGGTGTGTCCGTGCATGGACAGGAACGCCTCGAGTACGTCCAGCACTCGAGTCATCTGCGTGAAGATGAGGACCCGGTGACCGCCCGACTTGAGACGGCGCAGCAGGGCGGCCAGGGTCTGCAGCTTGCCGCAGTCATACTGCAGTAGAGACGGATGCGGGAAGGCGACGGCTTGCCGCGAAGCAGGCTCGTGTAGGGCGGCCAGGGCGGCGCGGGCTGTAGGGGCGAGGGCGGCGTGCATGAGGGCGGCGAGCCGTCTCCAGGAGCCGGCGCCCGCCCCCGCCTCCAGCTGCAGCGCGTCCGCTCGCGCCGACATCCAACATATGCTAAACCTGTAACGAGGCTCCACATTCAGCCGAGTGCTCCGGGGGCGAGCACTAGATACTAGGGTCAACCTAACAATATCAAATCAGCATTCTGGTTATGATGACTAAAATAACAAATGAATATTATACATGTAAATGAAGCTCTCTTGCCCCTTCATTAATTACATTTAAATTTCCCGCGCATTAGCTTCGATTATATAATGTAAATATAAACAGGATACTCCATCAGCAAACACAATCTAATATTGTACAACAGTACGTAATATTTTAAGAACAGCATACGTACTTATCTATGACATCGTGGAGCTCGGTCAGAATGTCGGTGAGGTCTCTGGGCGGCACGGGCGGCCCGCCCACGTCGGCCGCCGCGCGCAGGTCCGCGCCGTACAGCGGCAGCCGCCAGCAGCGCCGCTCGTTGGTCGCCGCCAGGCGCCGCACGCAGGCCCGCCGCCGCGCCGCCAGCCGCGCCGCCGCCGCGCTCCCGGGCGCCGCCGCCTCGGTCGCGATCGAGCGGGGCGCGGGGGGCGGGCGCGCGGTCGCCATCGCCACAGGGGGCGGGGGGGGCGCGTTCGCGGGACTCACTCGCGGCACCAGTCGCAAGTGTAAACGTAACGATGCAGGCGGTGGGCGCGGGGGCGGTCGACGCCGAGCGTCCGTCGCTTCGTCGAAAGCTCGTCTCGGCGGCGCCAGATGACGTGCGCGGTGGGCGGTGAAAGCGCCGGCGCCGGACAACTCGAGGGCGGCGAGGTCGCCGGCCAGGGCGGCGGAGAACAGCGTCCGGCGGCGCACGGCGGACACCAGCACCAGGGCGGGCACCCGGTAGCGCAGCGCGCCCACGTGCAGCGGAGAGGTCACGGGTCGCGGCTCGAACAAGTCCGGATGATTGCACACTTTCCGCAGTTGCATTAAGACGTTGATGACGCTCAGCAAGTTTCCCGAAGCGAGACTTTCTTTCGTCCTGCGGGAACAACACGCACGGTTATCGTACAAGGAGCGTCACGGGCAGTGGCGAGAGGGGCGGCGGGTACTGACTTGGCGCGCGACATGAAGTCGTCGTAGAGGAAGCGCTGGCGCTTGGCCAGGCGACAGAGCAGCACGTGCTCGTATTTGCGCGGCATCTGGCGCTCCACGTCGCGCTTGAGGCGGCGCAGCAGGAAGGGGCGCAGCACGGCGTGCAGTCTGCGGACCAGCGCCTCGTCGTAGCGCGCGCCCTCGGCCATGGCTCCCACTTCGGCGAACCACTCGCGGAACTCCGAGTGCGAGGCGAAGACGTCCGGCATCAGGAAGTGCATCAGTGACCACAGCTCCAGTAGACTGTTCTGCAGCGGCGTCCCCGTCAACAGCAGCCGCCTGTTTGATCAACAAACTTTTATTCTCATTTAAACTTTTTGACATTGTGACTGTTGAAAGTGTCTTGTCAACGATTCACTCATCGTCATGACAGAACACACAAGAGTTTGAAGGAGCGTATAGCAGAACAATGCAGATACGAGATAAGCGAAGGTCGCAGGAGTGGCAGAGGTGGAGCAGTTCTAGGTGCCACGTGAAAAATGACAATAAAAGTCCAATGACAAAAACAGTTACTTTCAAAAAAATGTGTAATGGCTTTTATTGAGAGGGTATATTTTATCTTAGTCGAGAAGCGTGTAAAAGTATTTAGATCTACCTAATTAATTATATTGAAAGTGTCGATTTTGGTACTAAAAGCAGATTTTTGTAATAACTTTAATTTTTTTTATCTAAAGTGAGAATACACTTCACAACTTGTGAGAACAATATAATAATATCTTATAATATTGCTTTCTCTCTCTCTCTCTCTCTCTTGCTGCATATTATAAAAATGTAATAACATATCCTACTAATATTTATAATATTTATAACATTCATAATTGTCGTGTCACGGTGTGCGTGATTGAACTCCTCCGAAACGGCTCGACCGATTTTTGTGAATCTTAGCGTGCAGATCGGCCAGGGTAGAGAATCGGACAACATCTATTTTTCATCCCCCTAAATGTTAAGGTTGGTCCACCCCTAAATTTATTTATTTATTTTTTAGACAACATTTTTTGTTTTTATTTTTTTATGATACAGCATACAAAAATACATACAACCCTAAATTTTTACCCCTCTACGATCATCCCTTATTTTTTATTTGTTAATTAAATCTAATATATAAAAAGTTACCATACTCCTCTGAAACGGTTCGACCGATTTTTATGAAATTTTATATGCATGTTCAGTAGATCGGAGAATCGGCTACTATCTATTTTTCATACCCCTAAGTGATAAGGGCTGTCCACCCCTAACCTTAATTATTTTTTTGGAATGACGTTCCTTATGGGACGATGCGGAGGGGTACCCTAACCGGGAAAAAACGTCCGTAACGTAAGATTTTTATTAGTAATGCACACAGTGTACGACTTAACTTTATAACAACGTACAAAAAATAACATATTTTTTTATCATTCATTGACCACGATCTCAGAGCGTTCGTTTGCGTAATACACTAACTCTTATGCAAATGAATGAAGTGTACCACAATAAGTTCGCACGTTGCAGAATGATCGTGGATTGTTGCGAAACCTCCAGTTTTATTTTCTTTATACCTCGAATAGAACTTAAAATTAATATTTTTATAATAACGAACTTCGTTCCTATCCGGTGTCACACGACACCACACATCTTTTTTTTGTTATAATGAGGCATTATGTGGTTGAATGAGGTTTTGTTATTATTATATTCCCTCATAGTTCACAGCGCTACATGCCTCTTTCACTCATTTACCACATCCTTACACACTTACAATAAGATCGTTTTTTTCTACACTATACATTCCTTAGAAATCTTTTAAATGGCAAAACAACGTTTGGCGGGTCAGCTAGTTTTTATATATTAATTCACATACAGTAATATAGCTTATACATCAGAATAACTTATTATAGGCTATAAATATAACGATAAGTTTTTTTTGTTTTTTTTTAATGCTTAAATGAGTGGACGTACGAGCTCACAGCCCACCTGATGTTCAAATTCAAATTCAAATTCAAATTCAAATCTACATCTACAACGTAAATGCGCTATCCACCTTGAGATATAAGTTCTAAGGTCTCAATATAGTTACAATGACTGCCCCACCCTTCAAACCGAAACGCATTACTGCTTCACGGCAGAAATAGGCGGGGTGGTGGTACCTACTTGTGCGGACTCACATGAGGTCCTAACACAGTAGGTAGGTAGGAAAGTAGGTAGGAGAAAAAAATTTCATCTACGAGCTATTCTGACGTGCGCTGCAAAACCGTTAAGAGTTAGATGTCTATAATATATTATGGAAATGTTTATCTTAAATAGTTCTTTATTACTGGTGATAGGACCTCTTGCGAGTCCGCACAAGTAGATACCACCGCCCCGCCTATTTCTGCCGTGAAGCAGTAATGCGTTTCGGTTTGAAGGGTGGGGCAGCCGTTGTGACTATATTGAGACCTTAGAACTATATCTCAAGGTGTGTGGCGCATTTACGTTGTAGATGTCTATGGGCTCCAGTAACCACTTAACATCAGGTGGGCTGTGAGCTCTTCCACACCTCTAATAAAATAAAATAAAAAGTCCTACAAAAAAAGCTCGCGACAGCTTAAATATATTTTTCTTTTATGGTTAAGCCATTATCGCCAAATGGTGAACCATAAAGGCAATAAAAGATGATCTATTTCTAATGCACATTTGCTAGTCAAAAAATTTATCCTCATATGAAAATAAATACTTTCATCACATCTGATGCGATTTTAAGTAGATAAACTTTGTCTTTTACACTATATCATTTGATATTGAATAGTTATGACTGTAAACAACTGAGTGTGCGATATTATGAAAGATGGAGAGAGAAAATTCAATAAAATCAATAATAATCCCGAAGCGTAGAGAGGGCGAGTCGCTAGTTAATTATAAATTTATATCATCAATCATTACCTAAATGCGCATTGTGGCCTACAGCAACCTTAATATAAAAATGGGAATGCTTGCAACTCTTTCATGCAAGCACTACTGGATGAATTTTGACACATCAGAATAGTACATGAACTCTCAAGCAATTGAGGTTTTTGATAGAATTAGCGACAATCACAATGGAGGGAGATCATGCATTATGGATAAAACACTTCTACATGATTAAATAGGAAATAAAGAAACTTACCTTTCTGTTTGAAAATTGAGTAGTAACTGCCACCTTTGAGATTTAAAGTTCTTAATATTTTGAGCTTCATCTAACACTAAATATTTCCACTTCTTCCGGCGGAAACTTTGATGATCTTGCACAACGAGTTTGTAGGAAGTTATGCAGACATGGAAAGAATTAGCTTTCGTCCAGCCGACACGTTTTTGTTTACGTTCTTTTATAGTACCATAGTAAGTGAGTATCTTAAAAGCGGGACACCATTTCTTGAACTCCATCTCCCAGTTGAGGACGACGGAAGTGGGCGCGACCACGAGGTGCGGGCCCCAGTCGTGGCGGTCGAGCGCGAGGTGCGCCAGCAAGGCTATGGTCTGCACGGTCTTGCCGAGCCCCATCTCGTCGGCGAGGATGCCGTTGAGGCCCCGCGCGTGCATGGTGGCGAGCCAGTGCAGGCCCACGTGCTGGTACTCGCGCAGGGCGTGGCGCAGCAGCCGCGGGACGGCCGTGCCCACCGCCGTCTCGGACAGCGTGGTGCCGGTGGGCTGCAGCGTGGCCGCCAGGGAAGCCGCCTCCTCCACGCGCCGCTCCGAATCTCCGGCAGTTTGTTCTGCGCGAACGAGACTCTCGAGGGGCTCGGAACTCGACATCGAATCCGCCTCCGATTCGGTGTCTGTCTGTGTGGTGTTTTCATCGTCGGACAGCTCTCCCGGGGCGGAATCGGAAAGATCGATTTCGTTTTCCGGTGGACGAGAGTACCTACGACGCAATTCGTCGAGGTCGAGATCGGCGTCGGCTTTCAACTCGTCCAATTCGTCGGCGGCGTCCAGAGCTCGCTCTTTGCGTTCTTGTTCCGCGATGGTGGTCTCGTCGTCGGCAGAGTCGTCGTCGGGCGCGTAGTCGGAGGGCGGGGGCGAGCGCTCGGGGAGGTATCCCGGGGGGAGCAGGGCGTCGAGCTCGAGGTTGGATTCCCGCTGCAGCGCCTCGAGCTCGGCGCGGTGCGCGGCGTCGTCGTCTCCGGCCTCCCGCTCTGCGGCGGCGATGGTCTCCTCGTCGTCGTCGGAGGCGCCGCGCGGCGTGAACTCGTCGTCGGAGGGCGGGTCGGAGGGCGGCGCGGAGGCGGGCTCGGAGGCGGGCGCGGAGGCGAGGTTGGCCGCGAGCTGGCGCGAGTACCGCTCGGTGCGGTCGACGATGTAGCTCAGCTGCTCGTCCAAAGCTTCTTTTCGTGCTCGCTCCACTCGTCGCACTCGCTTCCACTCTACCAACTAATAAAATAGTCAAATTATATATTCATTTTGATTATCATTGGTCACATTGTAAGACACAAAACTTTGTTAATTACATATTTTTTTATTTTACATACCTTTTCAACATTGGACCAGAAAGTTCTTATTTCTTTAGCAGCAAATGCAGCAATTTTTTTCAATTGCATTTCTTGAGCCTTCTCTGCTTTTTGCGCCGCCAGAGCTTTATCTTGAAAATATTTTTGGACAGCTCGAGCGCACTGAAACCGTTTTATACAATGACTGTCGCCGCTTGCACTAGTACTAAAGATTTTGTCGTAACTTAACTCGCTATTTATTAAAGATGGACAAACAGTGTTCAACCTTTCTAGCGGCCTGTTTCTTCCATTTTCTTTCTTGAGCGAAGTCTTGGGCAAGCCACGCCATTTCTTCGAGTAGATAGTCCCAGTGAGTCTTGGGACGAGGCGGTTCCAGCACGCGCGGAAGTCGCCGCTCGGACCAGAGGCCGGCGCGAGCGAGCTCGGCCACGCGTCGCGCCACGTACGCCTCTTGTTTAGCCTTTTCTACTACTTCGTCGGCAGGCGTGATAGGAGGCGCGGCAATGGGTGCAGGTGGTAAATCCGAAGGAGGTGGTGCGGGTCGGCGCGACTCCAGAAAGGCGAGCAGAGCGGGGGCAGGCGGTTGCCGCCGCCACGCCGCATAGTCCATCATGTTACCGCCTGCCTGCAGAAAGTAGAGCTCGCTAAGCTGCTCGGTGAAGGCGTCGCGCAGAGTGCGCAGACGCAGCAGCTGCGCGTCGAGGAGGGCGTGGCGCAGGTCGTGCGGGCTGGTGATGGCGGGAGCGGCAGCTCGCGCTCTCTTGCGCGGCGGTTCATCTGCGACATGTTGATCGGATTCGGCCGCGCCCGCTCCCACGCCGCCATTAATAGCGCGCATGCAGCTGCCGACGCGCTCCACACCCTGTAATATTTCACACATTTAGCACTACAAATGTAATAATATATAAACATGCCAAATCAATATAAATACATCAACTTTAAATTTGTTTCTGTTATTTCATAAATTACATTAATAATAAACTACCATTGATGTATTTCTATTTAGTTTTAAATCATTAGAACTCAAAATCTATGAAATTATTCATTAACCTGTATATTGTTGATTTTTTTATTGAAATTGAACTTTTTATTGAAATACATATATATATATATATATATATTTTGTTCCTTTACTAACTATGAAATGATTACGGGACAATACTATTTACATAAGCTTTAAGAGTTATAGTTTAGCTAAGCGTTAAGAGCTTAATTTATAACACGGGCAAAGGTAAGTAGGTATTAAGTAGAATGTAGAAGTCTTTCCTGAAGTATTAAAGATTTTAACACTCTTCAGATCAGGTTAATCCCTTACTAATAAATGTGATGTAAAGCTTTATTACTTTTTCTAACATTTTGGATTATGCAAATAATTCACTTAGCAATGATATCATAACAAATGTTCCATTTGGTTGACAGGTTCCAGACCCTGGTGAAATATCCACAAAGCACACTGACCATTATAAACTATTTAAGATTTTCTAGTTTTCACGAGTCATAGAAATCATTAAGTAAAAATCCTTTTGCAGTATCTGGATACTGATAGTTTATTAAGTGTGAAATGAAACGTAAAAGTCTATTTTTTGACAATATTGAAATATTGATAAATAGCATTTTAGTTGTTTGTGACCACATAAACTATTCTAAACAATGAAAGTAATAATATAGTTATAATAGAAAACACAACATAATACTGTAGACTGTACAAGTATTTTAATTACAAACTTTAGATCCAGGGAACATTATTTTGAACATGCTTAGCTTAATTTTATGCTGATTTCACCACCTAGTAAATAAAAAAAATTATTTATGTCTTCCTTAAGTACATACAAAATGCATACACAGTGAAAATAGTATTTTTTTATTGTCAAGTCCTGAGCCAAACTGGTGTTAAGTGGTTACTGTAGTCTATAGATATCAACAACATAAGTAGAACCATCCACCTCTAGACCTGAGTTCTAAGTCTCAATTTTAAAGTACAACATAGTTCATACTATTGTTGTACTTTTTATAATAATTTAACTCAGCTTTTACAATGGAACAAAGAAATAGCTACTGCCATAAGATCAAAGAATCACTACAAAACAAAGGAAACTGCTCTGCTGAATTTCTGGACACTCAATAACCATTTGCCTACTTTTTATATAAAGAAGCACGTCACAGCCGGAGTCCCGCAAGGCTCCGCCCTCTCCCCGTTACTGTTCAGTTCGTATATCAATGATACACCCCGATCTCCGGAGACCCATCTGGCCCTCTTCGCCGATGACACGGCCATCTACTACTCGTGTAGGAAGAAGGCGTTGCTTCATCGGCGACTTCAGACCGCAGCTACCATCATGGGACAGTGGTTCCGGAAGTGGCGCATCGACATTAACCCCACGAAAAGCACAGCGGTGCTCTTCAAAAGGGGTCGCCCTCCGAACACCACGTTGAGCATCCCTGTCCCGTCTAGGCGCGTCGACACCTCCGCCTCCACCATTCGCCCAATCACGATGTACGACCAGCCCATACCGTGGGCCCCGAAGGTCAAATATTTAGGCGTCACCCTTGACAGAAGGATTACATTCCGCCCCCATATAAAGACGGTACGCGACCGTGTCGCCTTCAAACTAGGACGTCTCTACCCGATGATATGCAGGCGAAGTAAAATGTCCCTTAGAAATAAGGTGACACTCTACAAAACTTGCATACGCCCCGTCATGACCTATGCAAGTGTAGTGTTCGCTCACGCGGCCCGCACTCACTTAAAATCATTCCATATCATTCAATCCCGTTTTTGCAGGATAGCCGTCGGAGCCCCGTGGTTCGTCAGGAACGTCGACCTCCATGACGACCTGGACTTAGAGTCCACCAGTAAGTATATGCAGTCGGCGTCGATGCGCCACTTCGATAAAGCGGCACGACACGAGAACCCTCTCATCGTGGCCGCCGGAAACTACATTCCCGATCCTGCGGAAAGAATGGAAAGCAGTCGACGTCGCCCAAAACACGTCATTTCGGATCCTCCCGATCCACTAACGGTGCTTTTAGGTACTTCAAGCACCGGTCACCGTTCTCGTCGAACCCGTCGCTTGCGACGAAGGGCTCGACGAGTAAATTAACCCTCAGACACAGCCCACTGAGTTTCTCGCCGGATCTTCTCAGTGGGTCGCGTTTCCGGTCCGGTGGTAGATTCTGCGAAGCACGGCTCTTGCTAGGGTTCGTGTTAGCAACGTCGTCAGGTTTGAGCCCCGTGAGCTCACCTACTAGTTAAGGTTACGCTGGAATAGCCTATCAAGGCTACCAGCTTAAGTAGGAAAAAAAAATGTAAAGAAGTTTTCTCCAACATAAAATCTGTATGCATACAAAATACTTTTCAATTTTAAAACTATTTTTCCAAGCAAATATTTTAAGTATGACAAGCAGTTTTTGATCTGCAGTTAATTATGACCAGAGTACCTAAGAAGGTACTCTGGTCATAATTACAGTAGAACAGAACTAGCCCTCTTGGGCTAGTTCTGTTCTACTCATTACTCACATCTAATTTCCTTCAATCAAACGAAACTACTATTACATCCTACTGTGATAATACAACTCATTTTGCACCAATGATTCAGTCACTGTATCAATATGCCTTCAAAACAAACTGGTTGCTGGATGTATACTTAAACAATAAAAGCAAATGCTTCCAAATTATTGCATGTTATATTAGAGAGGCTCTTCTTCAATCCCAGTTTGTGTAGTAGGTATCTTGGGATACATTTAGAATGCTGCTTCACTTGGAAACCCCACTCAAAACTAAAATGAAACAAACAATTTTGCAAGAGTAGCAAAGTAGGGTCCTGAGTAAGAAATCAAAACTATCATGGGATAATAAGCTGCCAATTTATATAAAACTATTCTAAAACCCCTCTGCACATAAAATATGGGATAGAATTTAAGCGAAGTACCAACCACTCAACCTTAGAAATCTCAAAGCTTTCAAAATATTACATTAAAAATAATTTCCAAAGTCCCCTAATTCACTACTAACATTGACATCAACCAGCATTTTAGTCACTTTAAAAGATTGACAGTGATATTCTAGCTACAAATCACCTATTGTTATAATCCATAGTAACAAAATATTTTATCGAATCACTGTTTTTATTTTACTACTTTTTAGGTTAGAAACCTTTTTTTGTGTATAGTACTTAAAAAGTAATTTTCATGTTAATAATAATATCCTTCAAGGCATGTAATTAATTGTTAAGTTTATTTTTCGTAAAAAATACAGTGAATAATTCAATCGAACAATAAGTTTTGATTTGTATTTGGATTTTGTTACTTCCAAGATAAACCACACACAAATAAAATAAGAGCATCAGTATTGTTAGTTTATCTTCAAGAAGCTTGTACTTACAAAGACATTGTGTGTTAAGTTGTAGCAGTCTTACGATCTGCGATACTAGAGTTAACTCATAAAATATAATATGTTAAGAGGAGAACATACCATGAGTTGTGGGGCTGCACCGAAGTTCGGAGCCGCAGTAAAATCATCGTGGGCGTTCATATTGTGACATCGCGATTCAAAATTTATTAATCTTACAAATATAAATTTTTTTGTTTCAAAACTGTTGATTTTTTATTATCTAGTCACAAAATTCTTAATTCACACTTCAGGTATAAATGAAAAACACCTGTTCATCACTTAATTTCGTTCAATATCATAAATTTACTTAAAAAGTAATTGTTCTTTGAGCCGCTGTAAACAACCGGGAATTAAGAACACAATTTGGCGGCCATATTGAGAATATATTTTACACATCCGCGTCATTTCTCAGGCGTAAACCTAATCCTTTCGTACCACTTCACTGAATCTATATCACACACAAATATTAATATTAATTGTGATCAGGTTGATAGGTTTACTAGATTTATGTTTTATTTAGTAAAAAGTATGTATTATGGATCGACATTAATTAATATATTTTGGTGTCACTCAACCTCAACCATAGAGACCATAGATTATTCCATAGATAATATTTGAGAATTGAGAGTCCATAGATCGTTAATATTACTTCGGTCTTTGGTATAGGTAATGTAAAGAGTAAATTGATATCACTACATCCAACTTACTCAAATTGAATCTAATATTTGCATTTTAATAAAAAGTCCAGTAATCAAAATAAATTAATAATGGACCTTTTAGTCTATCTCAGTTTTATTACAAATTCAGTAGCTATTTTTTTCAGTGAATTTATCGCATTTGCATTTAACATGCATTTTATTATAGCACTCGGTTTTAAGTTTTATCACAAAATAGGTCATCTTTTTTTTTGTTTCAAATTTTACTTCTTACGTACATATTGTTGTTAGTGTCGGGTTCATAAAATCTGCAATCAACACAATAATTACAAACACATATGTTTATAAAATAATTCGATCGGAAGTGACAATTACTTAGATTGAATTGTTTTAATTCGTAAAAAAATTATGGTATAAAACGAGATGAAATCAGATGAGATAAAATTAAGTGCCGGATAAATGATGACAATTTACTAACACTTGTGTTTTATTTTTATTTTATCTCACTTGTGCACTTTCATAGATGCTAGCCGGCTATTATGGATGAGTCACTACTAATGCATATTTAATAAAAAGAAAAAGCATAAAATTTCCAAAATAAAACAATTTATTCCATTTCGCTTATCGTGTAGCCGTCAAAAAGTCTACTAGTGAATTATTACTGCATTATTACTAATTTCCAGAGTATAGTACAGCAAGCAAAAAGAAGCCGATTATCATACAAAAAAAATTAGGAAGTACCCTAAAACGGGCTGATTAGGGATTGAGAGGTGAATGGGGGAAAAACCCAGGATAATCTTTCGACGCTCAATATTAGTTTCATATTCGTTGCAAAATCTTCCATTTTTTGTAATGTAATGTTGAACGTTCACAAAGCAACTGAACTGAACTGAATATGCATGACAATAGCTGCTGGCTTTTAAAAAATCGCATTTCAAATTAACTTTTGTGGTGCTAATTATTTTAGTGCTAGAAACTTTACTAGCTTTTATTTATTTGATAATAATAGAAGACGACTGTGATTTATAAACGTTATTTAGTGTTTGGGCCATTATATATATTAAGGATAAGTCTCAGTTGTTATTGCTTTTAATGTTTTTTGATAATATAGAAATACATGTAAAAATCAGTTGTCTTCGGGCTTAATAGGGACGGTTCAGGTATAAATAACAACGAAAAAAGGGTCAATTGGGATGAGAATAAGTTGAATGGGAATGACTTAAGTATTACAATATATATATATTTATATATTATTATATATCAGCTCTTTCAAAGGCTTACAAAATAAATTATAAGGATAATTTCCATTTGTATTTGTACTATACCTTTAAGAGAGAAATAAATAAATAATAATAATAATTATTATTATTTATTTATATTTATTTAAAATCTTATTAGTTACATAATATTTTAAAAAATATATATTAAAAATACAATTTTTAAAAAAAAATATTATTATTATTATAATCTTTTTATATATATCTCTAAGGAAATACGTACTCAACAAACGTTCACGATTGACTTCCACGGTGAAAGAATAACATCGTGTAATAAAAATGAAACCCAGAAAATTATAATTTGCGTAATTACTGTAGGTAGGTAGGCCCTATTGTGAGTCCACGCGGGTAGGTACCACCACCCTGCCTATTTCTGCCGTGAAGCAGTAATGCGTTTCGGTTTGAAGGGTGGGGCAGTCGTTGTAACTATACTGAGACCTTAAAACTTATATCTCAAGGTGGGTGGCGCATTTACATTGTAGATGTCTATGAACCACTTAACACCAGGTGGGCTGTGAGCTCGTCCACCTATCAAAGCAATAAAATAAAAGATATTTATAGGTACATGTTGGTAGGGTTGTTTACGTAGTTCATAACAATCTTTTTTAAACGTGTTGGTAAGAATCTAGTTTATTCATGATGTTTTTGTAGAGAACTTTTATTTAATTATTAATGCAGTGTTTATATTATTATCAGTTAAAATTTTTGTAGAATAATAATAATATGTATATATGACGGCGTTAACGATATTTATGTTATATAGCACGTGCAATAGGAGTGACTCACACAAGCCAGGCGCGCCGGCCGTGTCGTTCCACTCGTAAACAACAGCTGCAACAGAAGTGACTCATAAGCCAGCTGCGCCGGCTAGTATAAAAAGGCGGAACGTGCCATGAAATGAACATTCGTTGGACTGCGTTTGCCCGGTGCACTTACTATATCCTTGTTACGTTGTGTGATTCAGTGACTGTTGTACGTACTGGTTAAAGTTGGACAAGTGTTAAAGTGAATTGTTAAGATAAAATATTGTTGATTAAATCAGGAATCAAAAAGTGACATCGTTTTACTTGGTGTTCAATAAGATAATGTCTACCTTCAAGCTTACATCAGAAGTGAGATCAGGACTCTACTCTCACTGGCGTGACGTGTTTGAACATGTTCGAAGTACAGCAAAAAAAAACATGATGCAGATCAGAATACTAGTAGTGGTACGCCACAAGAGCGTGAAAGCAGCATACGTAAGTCGTGTAATAACGTCTCTGTTACCTCGATGGAAGATCTGAGCCACGAAGAAATCGTCACATCTTACGTTCTGGCTCATGTTGCCCAGTTTGACTGTCGACTTCATCACATGGCATTTACTAACGGAAATACAACACGTAACAAGCTATTGCAAGAAATTAAGGCAAGTGCAAATCTCAAGTAAAACTTCGATCNGCCGCCCAGACGGTGCCGCTGGTGTCCCGGAATACCCCGCTGGACCAGAACCAGCCTGCCGGGTCGGGACGCGATACACCGTCGACCGGTCGCTCTATTCACTCCACGGCAGCGCGCTAGAGTGCTGGTAGCGCGCCGCGCGGCCTCACCCCCTCAGGTCGCCCCTTGACCTTCACCGGGGGGAGGCCGCTACCTACAGGGTCCGGGACGTACAGGCGTATTCCCGCCTCCGGCCTAATCTCTCAGCCCAGATAAAAAATATATATGTTACGGTAAAAGTAGATATTGCGGCAAATGTACACATTTTCCGGTAAATGTGCACATTTGCCTCCTCGTTTGGGTAATGTCCATTCAACTAACATTTACAATTTCAAAGAAGGAAAATGTACATTGAATTCACAATGACCATGTCGTTTTGGTAAATGTGAGCATGGCATACAAAATAAGAAATGGCAAGTGCTAATAATGTAACCTAGTAATGTAACCACTACAACCAAACCTAACCTACGAAATATTATATAATATGCAAAGAAAAGTATGTTTTGTTTGTCTACATTTTTTAATTAAAATAATTTTCGTTATTAAAGTCTTTTCATCATCAGCCTGCGGCAGTCAACTGCTGGACCAGGCCTCCCTCAAAGCTCGCCACTGAACCCAATCTCCGGGTATACGCATCCAGTTACTGCCAGCTGCCTTGCGCAGGTCGTTGCTCCATCTAGCAGGAGGGCGTCCTACACTACGTTTGCCGGTTTGCGGTCTCCACTCCAGAACACGTCTACCCCAACGGTTATCGGTGCGACATATGTGACCAGCCCTCTGCCACTTCAGCTTACTAACTCTGCGAGCTATATCAATCACTTTGGTTTTTGCCCGAATGACCTCATTGCGTATTCGGTCTCGCAATGACAAACCAAGCATAGCTCGCTCCATAGCTCGCTGAGTAACTTTTAGTTGGTGGACTAGTCGCACAGTCAGTGTCCACGTTTCGGCTCCGTAGGTAAGCACAGATAGGACGCACTGATTATAGACCTTTGTCTTCAGACATTGTGGTATGGGCGACGAAAAGACCCCATTAAAGCCTTTCGTGTTATGTTTATTTAAATAAATATTTTTTTACTGCAACAACATTATTAATTTATTTGTATTCCAACTTTTCTTAAAACATGAAGGTAAGAGTATATATTTACCAAAACGTGAAGGCAAGAGTACATATTTGCCGGGAAATGTACATATACATTATATTCAGTACACATATACCTTTTACTTACCTTATATATATACCTTAACTTTCTGGCAAATGTGCACATTTACAGGTAAAAGTGTACATTTCCCAAGAGTGTAAATTTAGCGTAACATAAATCTTTATATATATATGTTGGCACACGTCAGGGATGGCTGAACGGTAGTTTCAGTCATCACTCGTATTTGGTTGAACTCAGTTTATAAAAAGTCAATAAAACCTTTTGAATAATAATTATTGAAACTCAACACACACAACTTTCACAATGACAGGATAAACCGACAGTTTCGTTGCACATACTGACAGATCGACTGACCGACTGACTGACTGACAGAGACTCACTGACTGAGACGGACGGAATTACTGTCTGACACGGAATGCCACGACTCTGTCCACGTACCGCCATTTTATACTGTGGCGTTACGGAGTCTACCCTTCATTTTGTGATATTTATCAAAACAACATTTCATCATTTAAAATAATAATCAAAACCACCGTCTTAATATTANGACACGGAATGCCACGACTCTGTCCACGTACCGCCATTTTATACTGTGGCGTTACGGAGTCTACCCTTCATTTTGTGATATTTATCAAAACAACATTTCATCATTTAAAATAATAATCAAAACCACCGTCTTAATATTACTAAAAGTCGTTATCCACGACAACTAAAAGTCGTTATCCACGACAACTAAAAGTCGTTATCCACGACAACTAAAAGTCGTTATCCACGACATACATATATATATATTATATATGTCGGGGGAGATACAAAAGGAACGTTTTTAAAAAGTATGACGTCAGCATTGCTGACGTCACGGTTATTGCTTTGTTGACGATGACTCATGTTTGGGCTTCCGAAACAAAACTTCACGAGAACTTTGTGAGCTGCTTGAGCTGAATGAATGAGCGCTAGATAGTACGGCCGTATTTATAGGGCTTGGCACACGTCAGCGTGTTTACAAGTTTTTACAAGTATTGGAATTACAATAAAAGGGACTGTTTAACAAACCCAGAGTAATTAGTTGATGACCAGATTATCCGATTATCACATTAAATCATTATTATTTTTATAATAGGTAGGTAAATAGACATATTTGCGGCGACAGGTAGGTAAATAGTCATATTTGCGCCGACATATGAGTGGTCTATTATCAAAGGTGGCAATCTGTGCATTTGGAAAAAAAAATGTTATTGGTATGTCAATACAGATTGATTTGAATATAATCGTCTCCTTCAAAGAATACGGTTCAAAACCTGCATTAAATAAAGGTTAATACTTAACCTGTTATTTATCTAAGATGTCGTTCAGAAGAGTTTTGTGGCTGCCAATGGAATACAAAGTCAATAATTCGTTTTTCTGATTTACCAATAATTGTCCAAAAGTCACATTGCCGGCTTTGATACTAGTCGACTCATATATGTTAAGGTTAATTTGGTGTGTCGATCACTTTGTTGGTGCAACTAAATAAATAAATTAAAACCAAGTGTGCTAGCCCTAGCAAATTTCTCTATTGGCATTAATTTCGTTTCCCCTA
>NW_021011503.1:1120523-1159270 GCF_003987935.1 Bombyx mandarina
TATCAAAGGTGGCAATCTGTGCATTTGGACAAAAAAATGTTATTGATATGTCAATACAGATTGATTTGAATATAATCGTCTCCTTCAAAGAATACGGTTCAAAACCTGCATTAAATAAAGGTTAATACTTAACCTGTTATTTATCTAAGATGTCGTTCAGAAGAGTTTTGTGGCTGCCAATGGAATACAAAGTCAATAATTCGTTTTTCTGATTTACCAATAATTGTCCAAAAGTCACATTGCCGGCTTTGATACTAGTCGACTCATATATGTTAAGGTTAATTTGGTGTGTCGATCACTTTGTTGGTGCAACTAAATAAATAAATTAAAACCAAGTGTGCTAGCCCTAGCAAATTTCTCTATTGGCATTAATTTCGTTTCCCCTAACCCCAATTTCCAGGCGAATAGGGGTACCACTTATTTTTTCTGTTTTTGCTTAAACGGGAACGTTTATTGCATAATTTTAAATTGGATAACAAATATACCCACCCCCAAGACTCAATCATTTTGATCCTGATATAGCATTATATACATCAAAAACTACCTTAAAATTTTGTTCATGAAGTTGGGATTTGTCTCTAATCACCCCGTTTTACCCGTAATCTGTAATAACGAAAAGTCGACACAAGCTTGGGAATATTTGGCGGGAACGCGAGGAGCGAAGCTGTTGAATGTAGAGGTGTAAACCATAGATAATAATAAACTGCGTATCGTGACATAGACTTCTTTATTTACTCTACCATTCAGTATTCGTTACGATTTTATCGTTCCATTACTCGTTACTTTTTATATCGACTCACATAAAACAACGCATTAAGACGTTTAGCGTATTGCGTACGGTATGGCATTGACGTCGCGTCCTTGGAACTGTGTGGAAAACTTAAGTATACGATACACACGCTCACGTGGCCCGTACACACATTAATTCTCTCTAGGTTATCCAATCCCGTTTTTGCAGGATAGCCGTTGGAGCGCCGTGGTATGCGAGGAGTGTAGATCTTCACGATAACTTAAATTTAGAACTGATACCTACGTAAGTTTATTAGAGAAGCGTCAGAACACTACTTTGGAAAAGCAGCGCGGCTCGATAATCCTCTTATCGTGGCCACTGCGAACTACATATCCGACCTAGGCAGTGGGAAAAGCAAAGTCACCTTCGCCCAAAACATGTCCTGTGGGATCCCCTGAATCCACTCTCGGTGCTCTTAGGCTCTTTAAGCACCGGTCACCGTCCTCGTCAACTCGTCGACTCCGAGACGAAGAGTTCGACGTGCGAACTAACCCATAGACACAACCCACTGAGTTTCTCACCGGATCTTCTCAGTGGGTCGCGATTTCGATCCGGTAGTGGATTTGGTAGGGCTAGTGTTAGCAATTCTTTCATGTTGAGCCCGTGAGCTCACCTAACAGTCCGTGCGAAGTTGGAGTAGCCCCTTCGGCTACCAACGATTAGGTAGGGAAAAAAAAGATAAACACCTGGTTGTTTTTTGGTTGGGGGATCCAATTTACATACCTGGCACATGGGGATCAGGACTAAACACTATCTATCGTTATATCTCTCCCGACGTTCCATCTCCGCCTGAGATGAAACTCGGGTCAAGGTAAGGTAAGTAGGAAGGGATCCCACAGTTAGCACTACATCCTCCTGAGGATGCTCAGCCAACGGGTCGTCCAGACAACAGTCGACGATTTGATACCAGCTGGCACGCTATGGCAGCATGTCAAATCATCACGGCAGTCCCACGGACGGACCACGATACCGTAGAGCCACAGGTCCGCGGGACCGTAGTCGTGCCGTGGCGCACTAGAATGTAAGCAGCGCGCCAGGCCACNCCACAGTTAACACTACATCCTCCTGAGGATGCTCAGCCAACGGGTCGTCCAGACAACAGTCGACGATTTGATACCAGCTGGCACGCTATGGCAGCATGTCAAATCATCACGGCAGTCCCACGGACGGACCACGATACCGTAGAGCCACAGGTCCGCGGGACCGTAGTCGTGCCGTGGCGCACTAGAATGTAAGCAGCGCGCCAGGCCACCTACCAAACGTGCATTTTTGAGCATTCTGAACCAGGCTTGTGTAAATATTAATCTATATTTAGTTGGATGTAATAGGTCAATTACTTAAAACTATAACTTTTTATGTTGTCCAGTTGAAGCACCGGGTATTGAATACTGCAGAGGTTCCCACAAACCAGTTCGAAAAGGAATGGCAGCGAGTATCGAACGAGGCGCGCGCGTACGTCGTGTGTACGCTTCGGTGGGTGCGGGTGAACTGCGGCGTCCGAAAAGGCAGTCGTTTGAGTCACGCTGGGACCCGACAACGAGAGCCCCTGATTCGCAGATTGAATAGTCTCAGCGTGCGATCAGGGCTCCTGCCGGCGCGGTAGGCGCTTGGGTTGCTATAAACTGTAATTTAATATCCATTTGACGCAAAACTACTGAATTTCCCATGAATTTACTGTAAAATAAAATGCGAGTAACGAAATCTATTCCCGAGTGATGTTTTGGTGTTCGGTATTAGATGGATTGCCCGTTATTCGATACCGAATACATAGTTACGGCTTGCTTGCTACAGGTCTAAGTAAATTGCTTTATTTTCTTTTTGAATTTAGTCTTCCTTCAGCTTTAAATGTGATTGGTAATCAGAATATTAGTGTTTTATTAACTATTTAACATTTGTGAAAGTACCTACAAAAATGTGGAAAAATGAAATAAAGCCGTTGGAAATAAAGCTTCCCGGGTTCTTCCAAAAAAATCCATTGAAAAAGTCTCAATAAAAAACTACTATTTGACTGCTACTTCTTTCTTCGCATCTCCCCTCGATTCATATAATTTCAACCCGATTGATTAAAATCTCAAATTAAAAGCTTATTACATTTGGCTGAATTTAGTCGACTGAATTCAGAAGCAACTTTAGAAGCTTCTGATTACATTGTTCTAAATTCAGTTACTGAATCAATTGTTAGTTTAAACGCGACGAAGTAAGACGTGTCGTGTGCGTAAGAGGATGGCCCCAGTATTGTCTAGACAACAACAAATTTTTTGTTCTTTTTTGTTTTATTTTGTTCTTGTTTTTTGTTTCAATTTCTCAGAATAAAAAAAATAAAAACAAGAATATCGGTGAAGAAATATTTATTGTTGTGTGGAATGTTAGCAAATATGAACATTATGAGTGATTTAGAACCAGCTGACTTCAAAAATTATCTATAAATGGATTCGATCTCCTTTGACCTAATATTAAATCTTGTGGCACCGTTTATTCAAAAGCAGGATACTATCCTACGATAGTCTATTATATATCTATTATATAACTACATATTACATATCTAATCCTACGATAGTATAAGTCCAAAAGAAAAATTGGTTGTAACATTATGATTTCTTGCAACAGGAAATTCGTATCAAGATATAAAATTTTATTCTTCAATATCCCAACCCCTGATGACAAAAACTATCCCTGAAACATGTCGGCCTATTTATAAATGTCTGGCACATTAAATCAAGGCGACCGAAATTAATACTTTTTATTCGGAAGTAAAAAACAAACTAAAACGTCCTTACGCACGGAGAGCTATGGGACGACTGAATGAAACCATTCAGTAACTAAATGCGATTACACCTTCCTAAATGCGTTTCTAATTACGCTTCTAAATGATTCAGTCAGTCAGAAACCATCCTTGCTACTGAATTCAGTAGACTAACTTACTGAATGCTGTTACACTTGACTGAATTCAGTAGCGACTGATTTCAGTCGTCTGAATTCAGCCAAGTGTAATAAGCCTATTAATCAACATAATCTCATTATGCTTCGTATCATTTTTCATCCTAAATAAAAGAAAAAAAATATAACTCCTGGCTTAAAAGTTTTACTACTAAGCTATTAAATTTTCAAAAAGATAAAAGAAACACGCCTCTGAGTAGTCTGTGGTTGACACACAATCACTCAACACTCAACACAACATCAACTTTATTCACAAAAACAAAAGTAATGGTAATAGTGTTGTTTGTCGTGATTTACCTAAAGGAATCAAACTTTGAAAGCTAAATTAGAATAAGTATAGATTTTCGGCATCAAATTAACAATTAAAAAAAAAATTGCTTATCATTGTTTTTCGAAATTTATTGTTTACTGATAACATTTGCCGTACATACATACGTATAAGAATTAAAGAAAAACCTAACATTTTCTACGAATAGAATTCGCACCAACAAAACTACCAATATATATTTAAGCATTTCCAGTAAATGTAGGTGAGTTAATTGACGTTTTTTAAAATTTGTAAAATGTTCCCACTACTTATTGCTTGATCTCATTGGTGATTTGTTTTAATTCACTTATCACAATGTATGATCTTTCTTGAGATCGCCGCTTTGCCCGATGAATACAAATAAGTTACTAATAGACTTAAAGTGTACTTAATTGAAAAACCAAATTTTCCATGAAATTTGTAGTCTGTAGCTCATTGCTCAGTTGTTGTTGGTTGCCAATTGTTACAGATACGGTTTTTACATAACAGGACTGCTTTTCTACTAGTAATCGTAAGTTAAATGGGTCAAATTCTTATTCACTTACTCTTCGCTTTGAATTTCTGACAATACGGTTTTTATTATAAGAAGTGTGTACTTGAAAATAGTTTCTGAGAAATGTCTTTGAATGTTTGCGATATATAATTAATTATATTATATTTTCTATACCCTTTCACCTGTTGAATAATTAAAACAATTCAAATGACAATTGGTCCCTCCGGAATCCAGATGCTCAACAGACTATTTATATAATTAGTTATATTATATTTTGATTACATTTTCCAATGTTTTTTATGCTGTATCATCATATGCTGTAACATCTAAAAGTGGACAGGTTCAATTTCAATTGACAGTGGTTGGTCAGTTGTCTGTGTTTGCAGTGTGGGCTCACAAACTGTAACACAAACACAAACAATCTAAATGAGAAGTTTTCCATGCAATATAGTAAATGTAAATATTTTCTTATCCCAAGAAAGTCTATCATTCTGTTTTCATTATTCTTTGGTTTTAAGAAAATATACTTGCCACTGTGAAGTAGAAGAAAGTAGGTAGTGATCATTAATAGATGCAATGCATTGAACATGATGGTAATAGTCCTTTATTATAGGTGAGAAAAGTAGTCTTTTGTGTGAATAGCTATGTGAATAACTGTACATTAAACAATGTTGAATGATCTTAGATTATGGTACTGTATGTACTTCAATAGAAGTAAATATAAAAAGGCATAATAGAGTGAAATCAAAGTTTAGTTTTTTAAATTGCGTATATAGGTGATTGAGCTTAAAGCCCATCTGGTGTCAAGTAGTTGCTGTAACCTATAGACATTATTTAAATGTTTTTGAAACTATTATAGTTTTTTAAATCTAAGGAAAAGAAAAATATGTCCAAATGTAACACTGCATATATGTCAAAAGAAAATAATGTTAAGTATACAAAGGAGGTGCAATAATACAACTTATAATAAAACTATACAATTGGAAAAGCAAGTAGTATAGTGACACCACCGTGAATAAATGAAATAATGCATAGAAACATAGATTATTATTCATCAGGGAAGTAAACAAAAGATTTGACCTTGTAAAAAAATTTGCCATACATAATAAACAAACTGTAACTTGACTGAACTTGAACACTGTGATAGTAGGCCGAAGTGCGAGGGAGATGACCTCTGGGCCACACCCAATAAAACATAGGTGTGAATTTGTGAAGCAGTGGTGTATTTCAATAGAGCATCATATAATAATAATTCTTTCTTCTTCAGTCTTCTAGTCTTTGTATTTTTGGGTTTCAAAATAGTCATATAGTCAATAGTTGTTATGGTAAAAAAACGATGCCTAAATAGCTGTACAGAATTAATATGATTCTTAATGATTATTGAAATAAGAAAAGTATGCCAATGCATGCCAATAAATTCCTAGTTTACACACCTACATCACATCACTGCACAAGGGTAATAAGNTTTCTTCTTCAGTCTTCTAGTCTTTGTATTTTTGGGTTTCAAAATAGTCATATAGTCAATAGTTGTTATGGTAAAAAAACGATGCCTAAATAGCTGTACAGAATTAATATGATTCTTAATGATTATTGAAATAAGAAAAGTATGCCAATGCATGCCAATAAATTCCTAGTTTACACACCTACATCACATCACTGCACAAGGGTAATAAGTGGTGCAGTGTATTCATCTACAACAGGCCCTTAAATTCATTAAGTGTGATTGAAAAAAAGGGGAAGTTATAAGTACAAGGTGTGAATAATTTAACTTTTTTTTCTAGGATGGTGTTCTAGTTACGATTTGAGTCTTATTTGAAGTTATTTGGGTTGGTTTGAACCCATTTTTCAATGTAGGTACATATAATTTTATAATATGCAAAACTATTTTTTTGTTTAATTTATAGTCCCTATAGTCCATAGTAATAAAGCCCATTACTGTCCAGAGATGTTGATAAAATTGTCCACACTTGTGCATTTTCATAAATAATTAAGTAGTTAATAAGTCATCAATTAATCATTAATTATCCTAGGTAGTGTTCATATCAGTAGGGTAAAGGTGCACCGCTCCTAACAAGTATGGTTTTTTTAAATTAATTTTCTTTTTAAATTAAACCAATGTTCCTGGAATGAATTAAAGGTAATCATTGTCACGTGACGTTATAAGATTTCAATACATATTATGTATTGCATTTGCTATTATGTTTTGTTATTAACATAAAAACATTTTGATTTGAAACATCTATAGCCGCACGTAAAACCGATTTCTGGCGTGGCGACACATGGCGTGGCGACGCGTCGCCATGCGCAATCGACTGTGCGATTCTCTCCCACTCGATCCGGCGTTAAGCCATCTCTCTCGCTACACTGAGCTCGGATACCTATAGTGTATACTCCGTAGTGTATACAGTGTTGTTTACTACAGTACACATAACCTGTGTTTTACTTGAAAACAAATTATTTTTTCGTAATATTTTATTTTATCATTATGACATATTTAGTTCCTATCACAGTCTGTTCTTTTTGTATATTACTTTTACAAAATAAAGTCGATGTTTCACATCTGCCAGGCGTCCCGTGACGGCTCACATTTTTTTATATATTTATATAAGTATCCCTAGAACTACTCAATAAAAAAATCCTTGGAGGAACAGGAGAAAATAATATTCACTGCATTTTCCTTTTTGCAAACTATGACAATATATTTGTATTTTATTTTAATTGTTAACATTGAAGCGCGTTAGTGGCTACTCGACAAAAAAGATAAAAGTTGACAAAGGGGTGAGAAAATGATACTTACAGTTTTGTCTTAATGCCTATAAAAAATAGATATAATGTTTACTTCTTTTTATTGTGAGTTTAACATGAATGGAAAAATATAGTATACATATTTTATTATTTATAAAGTGAACTCAATTACTTTTAAATTTTCTAAAGTGCATCAGTGTTAATTAAACAATATTACTAGAATAGGGGTAATTTATCTAAGCGAATTCCTTAGTTCGGTGAGGTGTGAAGATTGAGCGAAAGCACGGTGTATATATGTCTGTGCAGGCGGGCAGTGCGGGCGATGTGGCGCGGCGCGCGGGCTCGGGTCGCGGCGGCGCTGGGGCTCGCCGCGCTGCTGCTGTGGGCCTGGGGCGCCGCCCCGCCACGCTCGAGCGACCGACAGGCGCCAGTCGCCGGACGCGACTTGCCGCTCATCTTCATCGGCGGCGTACCGCGCTCCGGCACCACGCTGATGCGGGCCATGCTGGACGCACATCCGGACGTGCGCTGCGGCCAGGAGACGCGCGTGGTGCCTCGCATCCTGCAGATGCGCGAGCACTGGGCCCGCTCTCAGAAAGAAAGCGTGCGTCTCGAGCAGGCCGGAGTCTCCCGCGCCGTGCTCAATAACGCCATCGCGGCCTTCTGTCTCGAGGTGATCGTGCGGCACGGCGACCCGGCACCGCGGCTCTGCAACAAAGATCCGCTCGTGCTCAAGATGGGTACGTACGTGCTGGAGCTCTTCCCGAACGCGAAGTTCCTGTTCATGGTTCGAGATGGGCGCGCCACCGTGCACTCCATCATCACAAGGAAGGTGAGACGCCCTAGACGCCTAGAAACAGGATTGCAGTTCACATTTAGATTGAATTTTTGATGACCCTCGTATTGTGTTGCCTTGCAGGTGACCATTACTGGATTCGACCTGACGAGCTACCGGCAATGTCTCACAAAGTGGAACCATGCCGTGGAACTGATGTACCAACAGTGCAAGACGATGGGATCAGACAAATGTCTTATGGTGCGCTATGAGTCGCTCGTGTTGTGGCCGCGGGAGACGATGCGACAGGTGCTTGACTTCCTGGAACTGCCCTGGGACGAGGCGGTGCTGCACCACGAGCAGTACATCAATCAGCCGAACGGAGTTGCGCTATCCAAGTGAGTACTGCGACGGGTAACGTCGAGCCTGGACGGTCCATCAGAGGCTGAGGTGTGAGGCTTGTTGTCGCTTGGTTCCAGTGTGGAGCGGTCGTCGGACCAGGTGGTGCGCGCAGTGAACCGCGACGCGCTGGACAAGTGGGTGGGCGCCTTGCCGGCCGACGTGCGGGCCGACATGCCTCAGCTGGCGCCGATGCTGTCGGTGCTGGGCTACAACCCGTGGGACAATCCGCCGTCCTACCACGCGCATTCGCCGCCGCCCGCTCTCGATACCTAAACGACACTAATTCTAATGCTCACTTCCAAAGATATAATTGCCCGCGTGTTGTTGATGTGAGAAATTTAAATTGTATTAACGATACGTAACCGTGAATAATTCGCATCACCGACGCTAGTCTCTTGAACTTCGCCTTATCGCTGCGATAAGATGGTCTTTACATTACGAAAATTTACGATGTTATCGGCGACTCGGACGTTGAATATTTAATTAGAATCAATTTAAGAAGAACCCGACACGAACCGTCGCTGCATCGGAACGGTTGGTTAAAATTGATACAAACTAATTTGTGTTTCATGAAATTGGATTATAATTTAATACACCTTGATTTTATAAATTCCACAATAGTATCAATGGCTTATACAAATTATAAAGAAAAAGGTTCCGTACCTAAATCGGCCGTATCTTCGAAGAAATAGGGCCCGCGCAGCGCCATCTCCCGCACGACGCGACCGGCACGCGCCCGCCACGCGCCCGCACGCGCCCGCACGGGCTGCGCCGCCGCTGCGAGAGATGGCGCTCTACTCATCCATGTATCAATGTTTTATTTTGTGCAATATTACATGGTTTGTTTTAAATAAGGTGCTATCATTATAGGTAATTATTACTTTTTGTGTTCGTTATGAAATTAATGTTGTAAATAATCCAGGACGAATAATCTCATAATAAAATAAAATGAGCATTGTCAAAACGTTTCATTTTCGTTGTAATCTCTTTGACCGGAATCTATTATTGCTTAGTAGATGGATGGACCAGCTCACAGCCCACCTGGTGTTAAGTGGTTACTGGAGCCCATAGACATCTACAACGTAAATGCGCCACCCACCTTGAGATATAAGTTCTAAGATCTCAGTATAGTTACAACGGCTGCCCTACCCTTCAGACTGAAACGCATTACCGCTTTATGGCAGAAATAGACAGGGTGGTGGTGGTACCCACTCGCGCGGACTCACAAGAGGTCGGATTGAGATCATCGCCGTCTTTGTTTTTGGCCGCCAATATTGTTCGTTCACTCTACCAATTTAGCTGGAATATAGCCTCTTAAGCTATCAGCGAATAGGTCGGGAAACTAAAACTGCCAATTATGGTTTCTGAATTGTTGTTCTATGTCCGTAAAAACACGCTGAATAAGCTCTTTTTAAGTCGGTAAAGTGACAAAAATCTGTGGGTAGTGTAAATCATCCGTTCGAAATATCAACTGCGACCCTACCATTTCCAATATCTAATAACTCCTTCGACAACAAAGTCGCAGTTTGATCTTATAGAAGAAACACGCGCATATTAGTTGTTAATTGGAGTGTATTTACGTGCCGCCACAAATGCCTATAGTTCGTCAGCAACAGTTGATCGGGGAATTATGGAAGAGTCTGACGAATATCACCTGAACCTGTTAACAGAATCATGGCTCCACCAAAAAATAACTTTTAACGTTCTGTCCAGTGCCTCCAGTGACCTCGCATCGTACATTTATTTTGGCGATGTTGCAAACTGATGCTTCGTTGATCTTTAGTGGTAAATTCAAGAATGTGCAGTTCCTCCACGTTCTGCCAATGTTGCAGCTATGCCTGATGAAGCCAACGCTAGGGCTCCTTCGTTTTGCGGTCAGATCTTTGCTGACAGTAATGAAATTAGGAACGTTTTTCCATGTGCCCCGGAGCAAGTAAGCAAGCAAGCTCGGAACTCGGACGTAACGCAGGTCGCCTTCTCCTTGCCAGTGAATATAGCTTTCGCGTACTGACAAATTAATGATGGATTTGTTATTATTATTATTTAGAAAATTACTTCTTTATTTTCTTTTTTCGACAATCAACTGATGATACCTTTGCACTTTTATGATTTCTGAAACAGCAGATACTGTTTTAAAAAAAAAGGTTTTGAAGTTTGAAGAAAATATAAAATATGGAAAATATGTAGGTACCTATATAAGTTTGGAATTGACGATTCACTTTTGCTGTATATAGTACCTACTAGCGGCACGCTCCGGCTTCACTCGGGTCTTAACCAACATTTCATACTAAATAATTATAATACACACAAATCAACCCTTCTATTTGCGTAACTAAAAAAAATTATAAAGATAGCTTGATTATTATTATTTTAAAGAATTTTTATTTTCATTTAAATGATACATATTTTTTTTTTATATTATTATTTTTGTAATTTTCGTAAAAAGGTTATACCTACATACAAAACAAAAGCCTTTGAGTTTATTGAGTCAGAGCTTCCCGGTAAGCGATATTTGATGTTGTTTCGTTTTTAAAAATAAAACAACACTTACTGTGGCGTAACTATAGTAGTTAGACATATATGCTGTCGCGACACTTTTTGTAAGTAATAATGTGTTCTACAAAGTCATGGTACATTATTTTATTCTATCATCAATAGTTTTCGCAGCGCACGCGACTTAAATAATATTTTAGGTAATTTTTTTACACCTTGGGTTACATTATTGGATTTTTAGTAAGGATCCCTAATTAAAAAAAAAAAAAGTATATAGCCTATGTCACTCGGGGATAGTTTGCAAATAGTGAAAGAGTTTTTCAAATCGGTTCAATAGTTTCGAAGCCTATTCAATACAAACAAACAAACAAATCTTTCATCTTTATAATATTAAGTATAGATAAATATTTGACAATCAATTAACAAAAGAATTCAAATGTTTCACAGCTAGAAACACTTTGCATTGGATTATCGAATTAAATTGCCGTTTTTAGTATTTTCCTTTAATTATTATTTATGTTTCTCAACGATTAAACCTTCCCTGAATATCCATAAATATTTCAAGATCAAAATTAGGCAAATCGGTTCAGTCATTCTTGAGTTTTAGCGAGACAAACGAACAGCAATTTATTTTTAAATGGTATAATATATATGTCGCCGCAACGATTTTTAGAAACTCTATTTTAAGTTTATTCAAGTTTATTCATTATAAAATTATTGATTAAATTATTTAATGACTATTTGTTGATTTGTGAACAATGTCGCAATGTCAATGTCGTTAATAATTAGGCGTTGTTTTACTACGAGGCCGAATTCCTTTAACTACTTCCATTTTTGTTAAAATGGTGGTAGTCACATTTATTGTCATTGGTCAATTCTAAGACATGAATTACTTTCGCTGATAGATTATTTTAGTGCTAATATTTTAAAATCAATTGTAATAAAATCAAATCAATTTAACAAAGTAAAACTGCATCGATTACCTTAATAATTATTTTGTAAAAATATTGTGGGTAACTCTAAATGTTATGGTGTTGAACAAATGGTATAAAAAGGGAGTGACCTGCGTCACACTGGCACTCCACTTCGATAAAGCGGCACGACACGAGAACCCTCTCATCGTGGCCGCCGGTAACTACATTCCCGATCCTGCGGACAGAATGGAAAGCAGTCGACGTCGCCCAAAACACGTCATCTCGGATCCTCCTGATCCACTAACGGTGCTTTTAGGTACTTCAAGCACCGGTCACCGTTCTCGTCGAACCCGTCGCTTGCGACGAAGGGCTCGACGAGTAAATTAACTCTCAGACACAGCCCACTGAGTTTCTCGCCGGATCTTCTCAGTGGGTCGCGTTTCCGATCCGGTGGTAGATTCTGCGAAGCACGGCTCTTGCTAGGGTTCGTGTTAGCAACATCGTCAGGTTTGAGCCCCGTGAGCTCACCTACTAAAGTTAGGGTTACGCTGACATAGCCGCTAGGGCTATCAGCTTAGGTAGGAAAAAAAAAAAAATCACACCGGCACTTTTGCTCCAGCTCTCGGAAAGGAAACATTGTGAGTACAATCTATGTCGGTTTGCATTTAAAAATGTTTAACTAGGTAATTCTTGTGAGTTCATAATTAAAAGTTGTGAAATAATTATGACTTACTTCTCATTAGTAAAATTCATTTGCATACCTTCCTTCCAAGCCACGATTTAGTGGTTTGTATTTCATGTAAAATTACATACATTGAAATCACGTCTTCCCTTTTATTTACACCCATAACCTCATTCTATTCGACATATAGGTATTCGTAGAATCTAACAGGGTTGATGGACTAGTCTGTAATGATTTGACATTGATTAGACATTTTTTTTGTTTTTTACATGTTTTTTAATTATGTGATTTGTTGTTGATTAAATGTTTGACAGTTACGAAATCCATGGACATTTTGTATGGGAAAATGTTTTTTCTTTTATCAATTATTTTCATCAATTTTCTAATGTTTTTAATACATAGTTACCTACCTACTCTGCTATTCGGGATGGAGACAAATTTATCAAATTAAAAACTCGACAACGAAAAGTTATGAGTTCGAACAGACCCGATCTTATTGATATATAATATAAGATATATAGTTGTATATATTTAGTCTGGCCATAAATACTGTTACAATAAAAAATAATAAAAAATCTATTGCAAATAACATTTATTACTTTTACAGTGTGTTAGTTTAATACATAAATATAAAACAATTTAAAGTATAAAAAGCTTATTCGAAGTGGTCTCCATTGGCTGCAATACAGTCCTTTAAACGTTGAGGCCAGTTATCAATAGAAGCACGGACTCTTTCCATGGGAAAATTTTTCGCTGCCAATCGTACGGATTGTTTTAGGGACTCCATATTATCATGGCGTTTAGAGCAAGCCATACTCTCTAAAACTGACCATAAATCATAATCCAGCGGATTAAGATCGGGACTAGACGACGGCCAGTCTTCAGCTCTGATGAAGTCCGAAACGTTCGTTTCCAACCAAGACTGCGTAGACCGAGCTTTATGACCTGGCGCCGGGTCTTGCTGGAAGGACCATTCTTGATTATTGAACATGGTGTTGTTAAGGGGCTTCACTACCTTCTCAAGAATGGTATCTTGATACACTTGTGCCGATGTTTTGATACCTTTTTCACAAAAGTATGGCTCAGTCACTCCTTCATAGCTAATACCCAACCAAACCATCACTGAAGTCGGATAGTGCCCACATTGCACTCTTTCGACTAATTGGGAAACTTCCTTAGAGCTTTGAGCATAAATACGGTCATTTTGTTTGTTAAAATGTTGCTCAATTGTAAAAAAATTATCATCCGTAAACAAAAATTTTCTATGACCTCCCTTTGCGTACCGCTTCAGTAGTTGTTTCGATTTTACCACCCTATCTCTTTTAAATTATCAGTTAAGAAATGACCAGTACGTCTCTTATAGACTGCAAGTCGCAAGTCATCTTTTAAAATACGCGACATGGTTCTAGGTGCTATCTTCATCTCCCGAGATAAAATCTTTTGCTTTCGGACAGGATTTCTTCGAATTCTTTCACATACTGATTTGACCACCTTTTTCGTACGAACACTACGTGGACGGCCAGATCTTTTTCTGTCACAAACAGAGGAGGTCTCATTGCACCTATTAATAGCCCGGTGCACAAACATTTTACTAATACCAAGCGTATGGAGAGTTTTAAAAATTGCATTTGACTCCATACCTACTTTGTGTAATGCAATCACAGCGATTCGGTCCTCTTTATCATCCCACTCCATGTGGCGCCAAAATGAGAACTCAATGAGCAATCATATAAAAATGACAGATTCCAAATTCATATGTAATATTTTATTTATTTTTAATTGTAACAGTATTTATGGCCAGACTAAGTATATTTCCCTACTTATTCGCTGGTAGCGTAAGGGGCTACTGCAGCTTGGCGCGGACCGGTAGATGAGCTCACGGGCTCAACCTGAGAGAATTGGCTTACACTAGCTCTAACAAGAATGCAGTGCTTCGCAGAAACTACTATAGGATCAGAATTGCGACATGTTGGCCTCTATTTTAAATGCCGTTATAACGAACTGCTTATTTCCCGCAGTGTGGAAAGAAGCGGACGTTATTGGCATACACAAATCTAGAAAACCCAAAAATTATAGAGCAAGAGCCCGTGACAGCCAGACCTTCGTTATTTTATAAAAGCTGAAAGTTTCTCTGTGTATGTCTCCAACACAGGTAAGAACGACCCGCGATTATAGAGTTTCTATTGTGGTTACTTGGGCAGGTAACAGGCAGTAAAGGTATATAAAATAGTACCTTAAATTCGTTAAAGTATAAAGGTATTTTTTTTAATATTTACTCCAGAATATCTTTAGAAATCACGATATCCGTTGCCGGACACTTTTTCCAGTTGTTACCCCCTGCCAGACGCCCCTAAACTTGAATAAATTTTAATTATACTTTCGTTATACTATAAAAGCTAAATTTTATATATGTTACTTAGGGACTTATAAAAATATGTTACCCCAATAGCCGGACAGTTTTAATGGTTCTTACATCTTGCCAGACACATTGAGAGCCCGCTGTAGGTACGAGCGCGAGGTAGCAACTGTTAAAGCGGGTGTGAGCGAGATAGAGTGCTTAGTCTATTGTGATCTTTTACTGCACATCAGCTGTCGTTTATAGGATTTATCCGTTCTAAGCAGTGATATCGAGGCGCTACTCGGCATGGGAAGCTCTGTCATTCTGGCGGGCGACCTAAATTGTAAGCACATCAGGTGGAACTCACACACCACAACCCCTAATGGCAGGCGGCTCGACGCGTTAGTCGATGATCTCGCCTTCGATATCATCGCTCCGCTAACCCCGACTCATAAAAAATCCAACCTCATATGAAACCAGATAATGATGGCAGGGTATTGAAAGATGACAAACACCAAGATCTACTACCGAGTTATGTTAGAGATTCGCTCAAAACTCAATCAGGTATGTAATTATTTTGACAAATTATTGTCAATTTTTATATTATTATNGTTAGTCGATGATCTCGCCTTCGATATCATCGCTCCGCTAACCCCGACTCATAAAAAATCCAACCTCATATGAAACCAGATAATGATGGCAGGGTATTGAAAGATGACAAACACCAAGATCTACTACCGAGTTATGTTAGAGATTCGCTCAAAACTCAATCAGGTATGTAATTATTTTGACAAATTATTGTCAATTTTTATATTATTATAAATACATAATTTTTTTATTATTCAAATTGTATAATTTTTCTTAATTTTTTACAGAAACTGATGAATAAGGCGATATTGATATCGCCTTATTCATCAGTTCAATATACGACAATGAGGAAAATTATAAGAACGATTAAATATTTTTCTTTGACATGTAATATTTTGTTTGTACTTTATAATATTAAAATAACATTTTTTATTTTCTATAATATTGCTATGAACGTAATAAAATATTTTTTTTATTGGATATCTTAAAAGATCACAATAGACTAAGCACTCTATCTCGCTCACACCCGCTTGAACAGTTGCTACGTCGCGCTCGCACCTACAGCGGGCTCTCAATGTGTCTGGCAAGATGTAAGAACCATTAAAACTGTCCGGCTATTGGGGTAACATATTTTTATAAATCCCTAAGTAACATATATAAAATTTAGCTTTTATAGTATAACGAAAGTATAATTAAAATTTATTCAAGTTTAGGGGTGTCTGGCAGGGGGTAACAACTGGAAAAAGTGTCCGGCAACGGATATCATGATTTCTAAAGATATTCTGGAGTAAATATTAAAAAAAAAATACCTTTATACTTTAACGAATTTAAGGTACTATTTTATATACCTTTACTGCCTGTTACCTGCCCAAGTAACCACAATAGAAACTCTATAGTCGCGGGTCGTTCTTACCTGTGTTGGAGACATACACAGATAAACTTTCAGCTTTTATAAAATAACGAAGGTCTGGCTGTCGCGGGCTCTTGGGCTATTAACCCGCAAGCTACCGCCCGATTAGGCTCCTTCCAGCGAGCGATAGGCAAACTGAATGAACGAGTGATTCGTAAACACCTCAGGGGCTTTAACACCTCGAAAAGCAAAAGATAGATATAATAATATGCTGTCATTGGCTTTTTTGTAGGACTACTTGAGATAAACATTTTCATTTTACAAAATATATAGATACGTGTAGCGGCGCACGCAAAAATAGCTCGCAGATGGATGATGTTTTCCTTCTTACACTTATCTTTAGGTATATTTTGGGTAATTCACACTATATTTTTTTAAATTATAACCTATGTGTTATTATGATGTGTAAGCTTAGTGTCATGTTTATTTATATCGAATGGACAACCTAAAAATAAATTAAAAGCTTTTAGGTCTAAAAATGACGATAATTCCATATACAAGTTTTCATTCCCCCCCTTTCAACCCGTTACAAGCCTTTTTTCGCATTAAAAATATATGTTCTTTCTCAGGCTCTAGACTGTCTGTGTACCAAATTTCATTTAAATCGGTTCAGTAGTTTTGGCGTGTAAACGCGACAGACAGACAGGCAGAGTTACTTTAGCATTTATAATATTAGTATGGAGTATGGATTATATAATACTTGATTGTAAGTTTTACGCATTAAAAACGCCATTTTACTACAGTTAAAAACTAAAAAGTTTGCTTAATGCAAGTTTACATTCGTAATAACGTTTAGAGAAGTGTGCACACAAACAGCTGCGATACAACTGAGCTGCAAACAAATGAACATTGTGAACAGAACAGAGAGCAGCTCGAAATCGGAACGTCAGAGGAATCACATACCTACACATACGAGACAACAGCACGAGACTCGCTGAGCTTCATTCAAACACAACCCGTACCTACTGTCGTCTACTCAACCACCCGCTGCAGAGCCTTCAGAGAGAGCCTTGAGAAATCCTATAAAATGCATTGTTATATTTTAATTTAAAAAATCAGCTAACCATTTTATGTTATAAACTAGGAAAATAAATATTATTATGTAATTATAAATTTTCTTCTTATGATTATTAATATAATGTAATAATAAATAGTAATTTTAGAATTATCAAGCGGCAAGCTTTCTGGACCAGAAGCGATCCGGCCATACCAACAAAATAGAAACTAAANCTATAAAATTCATTGTTATATTTTAATTTAAAAAATCAGCTAACCATTTTATGTTATAAACTAGGAAAATAAATATTATTATGTAATTATAAATTTTCTTCTTATGATTATTAATATAATGTAATAATAAATAGTAATTTTAGAATTATCAAGCGGCAAGCTTTCTGGACCAGAAGCGATCCGGCCATACCAACAAAATAGAAACTAAAATATGTTTTAAATTAATTAATTATTTAGTTTTAAAATAAAACAGACTGGCGTGTATCATCATCTAGGCAATGATTAAAAATATTCCAAGTTATTGTGTGAATAAATTTCTAGGCGCTAACGAAAGTCCCACCGCAATTAAAATTATTGCACTAAATAGGCCGATGTCCTGGTCACCGGAGCTCACAGACATAACGAAGTCAGCTTACAGGCAGTATTTCTTCTAGTTTTGGCGACGCGGCGACGGTGAGCACTTACTACGGAACACGGGGCTTGCGTTACGGTAAATTAAAGTAACACGTCGAAACAAACAAACTTTGAATTCGTAAATTATATAGTCAACTGAACAGGAGAGATGCTTGTGATTGAGTAGCGGAGGTCGGCTTGTGCCGCAGAGCTTTTTAGAAAGAATTCAGTCAGTATTTGACAAAGTTCAACACAAACAAGCCTCAGCTGGTCCGTGCACCGCGGCAGGGCGCGGGCGGCGGGCGGGCAGCGCGGCGCGGGTCGGAGCGGGGCCAGTGTGCTGTGTGTGTCAGTCTGTGCGCTACTCTCAGGGCGGGAGGACGCATCTCGGGATCGCTCTCTGTACTGCCACGTGCGTGACATCGCGACTATTTCGATTTTAACAAAGCTTTAAAGTGTTCCTGTTCGTTTCGTATTATCACGGAGTTCAGTGCGACGCAACGATTGTTGTCAGTGCCCAGTTTGTAGTAATTAATAAAGGAAGTGTTCGTCGCGTGATTGCATTTTGTGTTTGTGTTTGTTGCGATGACAGTTCGCAAGCGGACTCGAGTGCGGTAGAACCGCGTCGACATGCTGGCGACTCTCGGCGTCGTGGTCGCGTGGACAGTGTGCTGGGTGTCAGCGGGCGGCGCGCACTCCCAACCTCTCTCTATTCCGGGCTGCTGTCCCGCCGGCCTCAGCCTCGATCTCGCGGCGCTCAGTGCGCTCGTGATCACCCCCGCCGCTGTGCCCTCGGCCTGTGTGCCCCAGACTGATCTTCAGCAAAAATGGGTACCGCTCGTGTACGGGCCGGTCGTGGGACGCTTCTTGGAGCGTGGTCGTTTGCCCGCACAGTGGAAGTTTCGCGACGCGACCGTCCCGAATTGCAAGGAGCTCCAGATCATTCCAGAACACGCGGCTGCTTACGCGCTTCTCAGAAATGACGGCTCTCTAATGATGATCCGGAGTAGAGGACGAGCGCTGGCCTTGTCGCGATACTGCACGGATGCCGCTGCAGCCCTCGTGTGCGCCGAGGATGTCACGCACACGTTATCCAAGTGTTGTGGCGAGGGACGAGTGTTTGACGGTGGCCATTGTATCTTGAACGAGTCCAAGTCTGTTGAGGTTCTTGCGGAACTGCGGAAATTAGCTAACGGCACCGTCGTCGGAGGCGGGTGGCCCACATGCGTCGCCGGCTTGAGCTACGGGGTGACGGGCGCCCTGAGCGGAGCCGTGCTGATGCCGGACGGCGCGCTAGAACTTAGTGGCACCAAGCTAGAGGCGGGTGCGTGGTGTGCAGAAGCAGTGGTGGGTGAGGAGGGCACGCGCATTTTGACTTGCGAAGCGGTGGCGAGCGCGGTGGTCCCGCGGCGGACAGCTCGGCACGCGCTCTACGGTGCAGGGCTGGCTGTGGGCGCGGCGTTCCTGGCCGCCACGCTGGCGGCTGGATTCGCGCTGCCGGCGGCTCACCACGCGCTGCACTGGCGGTGCCAGACGCACTATGTGGCGGCGCTGATGCTGGGCGACGTGCTGCTGGCGGCGACGCAGCTGGCCGACAACTCCGTGCCGCCGACATTGTGTCGCGCGCTAGGTGAGTCGGTGGCCGCTGTTACTCAGCTGGTATTCTGCTGCTCTAAAGTGTGTCATGGTTAAGACGTGTGTCTGTGTGTTGTCCACATGTGCGGCGCTGCATGTAGCGGTCTGCATGCACTTCTTGTTCCTGTCCGCGTTCTTCTGGCTCAACACGATGTGTTTCAACATTTGGTGGACTTTCCGGTGAGTTTCAGCCTCACTAGTGGGTGACTTTATTTCGATTATTTTCGTTATTTTTGTAGGGATTGGCATTTCCACAAATCGATTCAAAATTAAATCAAATATTTCGCGATACAGAGGGTACATAAGTAGTTTTCGAATGTGGACACTCATTGCAGAAATTAAAACATTCGGAGTCTGACGATGTAATCAATAATAATATAGAACGCAATACGCATACTTTCCTCAAAATAATGTGTTCGTCAGTTGAAGGGCTATTTGTTGCTGGGAACGCCCTGATCACATATAGTAGAACTTTTTATAGACCCGGGTTCTAGTTTACGCTAGCTTACGTTGCCGGAGCCTATAAATGTCAGTACACGAATACCGTCACCCGTCGCGATACATGAGGTGAAGTCTCAATTGTATTGTGTAAATGGCTCTTCCATCCTTAGAGCTGGAACGTATGACTGCTTCGCGGTAGAGATACGCAGGTTGGTGCTACCCACCCGTGCGGCTTTATAACGTGCCGGTCCATAACATAGCAACTAGGAAGTTATCAGTTAGAAAGTTACGTACAATATATGAAGATAAGGTAGCGATGGCACCACAATGAGAAGGTCTCACGTTGAACAGACAGATATGTTACGATTGACAAAACTGAAACAGCGATCTAATTGCGTGGCGTGCTATACCGGTTCCAACGTTGCGGCAGCTGAGTGAGCTACGCCTGTGTGCAGGGACTTCCGCCCGACCTCGCTGGAACGCGGCCAGGAGGCGTGGCGCCTCCGCGTGTACATGGTGTACGCGTGGGGCGGGCCGCTGCTGGTGGCCGGCACCGGCGCCCTGCTCGACCACCTGCCGGCCGGCGCCGCGCCTCTGCTGCGGCCGCGCTTCGCCGTGCAGCGTTGCTGGTTTTATGGTGACATGGAGATTCTCGTCTACTTCTTCGGTCCTGTGGGCGTCTTGCTTCTGGTCAATCTTGCACTCTTCATTTCTACCACGCGCCAGCTGACCTGCGGCCTCTGGCGGCGCGATGAGGTCAAGTCTACATCCGAGAGGTGAGAAAGAAAGTCTGCTGTGTGTTTCCTCGCAATTACGACCAGTTCTTTAAATAGCTTGTGATGGTTGCAGGGCAGCTTTGGGACGCGTGTGTGCCAAGCTGGTAGTAGTGATGGGCGTGACGTGGGGTGCGGATGTGGTGTCGTGGGCGGCGGGCGGGCCGGAGTACGTGTGGTACGCGACGGATCTGCTCAATGCTCTCCAGGGCGTGCTCATCTTCCTGGTGGTGGGGTGTCAACCGCACGCCTGGGCAGCGCTGAAGCGGTGTGCTGCGGCGTGCTGCGCGAAGGGCGGCAGCGGAGGCGGAGAGCGGGGCGCGGGCCGCCACTCCTCGACGCACCTGCCGTCCTGTGGGGAATCTCTGACGCACACCACGCAGGCCGCCGCCCCGGCCCCTGCGCCAGTACCTACACCCCGCGTCCCCATGGAGACGGTCTGCTGAACGAAATCCGAGCGGACTTCACCCGAAATTCGAGCTTTAATATATTCTCACATTGAATATTTATTCTACAGTATTATTTTGTATTTTCACTGACGAGCGCGACGCGCGTCGCGTGATCAACCCGCGCCCGCCGGACTGTGTGTGCGTGCGTGTGCGTGCGTGTGTGTGTGCGTGTGTGTGCGTGGACCACGCGACCGTGGTGTGGTACAGCCCGATCCGTGTAACGAGCGTATCGACGACCCTCTTGCCCCGTGAGATTGGCTGTTCAATAAAAATAAAATAGACATTAATGAACATGTTGGTTTTTCTTATTAATTCCCACAATTCAATTGACAAAGGCTATGCTTTTTTACAATTACTTTCCTGGACGTAATGTTCGTGTATGTAAAGCACATATACGCGAATTACAAGATAGCACGCGTTTATGTCTTTTGTTCTGCGCTAGATCGTGGGGAGTAGAAGGAGAGGGACGCGGGTCCCCCACATCGCTAGTAGTGTGCCCGGGCTGCCGGGGCTGCGCCCCACACGTCGTGCGCTGCTCGGTCCGCCGGAGACAGCCTCCGCGCTAGCACTGGACGCGCACACGCCCACTGGACCATCGGCTGTGAAAAATCACTGAATCAGTATATTGTCCTTAAAGCACGTTAGAGTATATTTATGTATGATTTCTAAAATATTGTTCTAAACTGCAGGAAACTTTATTTAAATTTCATGCTTCTACCATCAATAGCCACGAACTTTCCAAGCGGTAGCGGTTTCTTTAGCGGTAGGCAGCGGCTTGGCTCTGCCCCTGGCATTGCTGAAGTCCATGGGCGACGGTAACCACTCACCATCAGGTGGGCCGTGTGCTCGTCTGCCTACAATGGCAATAAAAAAAAAAATTCGAGCTTAATTCCCCCCTTTTTAGGCTAACATTTTGAATAAACCCCTTTATACACATTCATTCATTTAATTCTAACCGGGAGCAGCGCTTAGGGAGAGCGAATTCAAAAAGAACCCCTTACATTTACGTTCATTTGATATTTTGAAAGGTATTTCGATGCGTTAGTTCATTCTATTCAGACGAGTAGATAACTCTCCTCATCATAAGTAGAGGAAAATAGTTTTTGATCATAAGTAGTATTATCGCCTTGAGACATGGAGTCGATGTTCCTAGCATGAGCAGTGACCTCAACAGAGCAGTGGGACCGGCAGTTTGCTGGACTACGTACGTTCGAGAGCCGACATGCGACACTGCGCTGCGCTGTGCTGTGCTGTGCTGTGCTGTGCTGTGCTGCGCTGACGTAACGCATCACGTCCTTAACAAGTATCGTCCATTTGACAGTCATCGAATCGTTACTTAAGGAGCTTCATATCAAAGTTAGGTTACAGACATGACTGGGCTATTAAAGATAAACAATACTAACCTATTCTCAATTTGACTACAGACTTTAAGCAATAACAAAAGTTTGACAATAAACAAAGAGTATACGTGTGTGTGTCAAATCCATGGTAGTGTGTGTAATGTTTTCATTATTGATTTAATGTATCTTTTAGCCATTATCTTAAAAAAATATTAGCATTGTGCACTTTTTCTATATATTCTCTATAAGTGTGGAAAATTTTATACTCCTCCGTCCGCGCAATTTTCGTAAAAAGGGATACAAAGTTTTTGCTTCACGTATTAATATATAAGTATAGATAATTAGCTGACCTGACAGGCTGACACACTCATCTCTCGATCGCAGAAAGTGCGTCTCTCTATCACGTCGCTGTGTATGTGTGGGTGTGTGACGTAACGACAGAGCTTGCTCGTTGAGTACATAGTTTCATAATGGCTTGTCGCAGAGTAGCACGCGCTCCTGGGAGACGTTACTTTCTCCTTTTCACTTTGTGATTGCTTTTCAATTGAATAACGTAATGTTGAGAAACAGCTCGGCTCGCGTCGTTTGATCTGGCGACCTATAGAGCGGTCTCGAGCAGGCGGCAGGCTGTACCACTCACTACTTATCAGACTGGAGCACGCTTCGCGTCACGCGGGTCAACTACAACGACTGAGAACTAACTTGACCGCCCGTCGTAGGACATGAGGTTGAAGTCCCAATTGTATTGTGACGAGTGTGCGGGAGGCGAGGGCGAGGGCGGCGACGCTACCAATTTTGTTATCAGGCCCAGGTCTCTTCAGGATGACTTCTGTTCTAAAACAGCTACAGCTACACGGTATTGTGCGCCGCCGGTCTCTGATTGCACGACGATGTAAAGTATTGTAAAGCTTTCATTTCTTATGAAGGCGAGGTTGCGGCTTCACTGACAGCGCGGCGGAGGCGACTCGCGGTCTCAGCCCGCACCGCGCCCGCACCGCGCCCGCACCGCGCCCGCACCGCGCCCGCACCGCGCCCGCACCGCGCCCGCACCGCGCCCGCACCGCGCCCGCACCGCGCACTCACTACGCCTTCGCTTATATACCTATTGTTCGCATGTCGTGTGTAGGCGCGCGTCGGTGAGAGTACTCGGAACGATGAAATGTTCGCGGAACATTGTCGTGGAGGGTGTCACTTATGTACATGCGATATTATGACGCTCTCGAATAGAAGATTCGAAGAATCAAACAAGTCGATCGTGGGAACGTCTAAAATTAACAAATTATTTAATGAATTACTTCGAATTTTGTACACCTGTAACTGTTGGTGAGATAGAAATATATATAAGTGAATATTATTTCGAGAAATTCACGATCACCTCAGTTTATTTTCGGCAACAGTATCTCAAATCAAATTAAATTGCGAACTGGCGCTGGCGTGTGGCAGGGGCGTTGGCGCGCTGAGGAACACTAATTAGGTGTAAAAGCGTCGACCGAGATAAACTGCGCAGGCCTCGCAAAGAGTTAACTTTATTACCGTCGAGGGTCGAGAGACGAGGCGAAAGTGATTGACCACTAATATATTCGCGGCGTGACGTCCGATGACGCAGGACTCATTGTCGATTCATTGTTCGACTCGCGCGCCTCATGCCCCGTACGGTTTCATAACATCGACGCAATCCAACCGGACGCTCTCGTGTTATGAAAGTTAAACGTCTCAAGTTCGAGACCGGCTTGTTGACTGTTAGATACTTGTAGGCAGGCACCCGTAGCGCGTTCTGTCGACAGAGGACGCGCGTCGGCCGAATAGACACAATTCGTGTTACACTTATTGAATTCAGATTGCTATAAAATTATATAAAACTAGTTGCAGATAAATTGAAAATAGCGTGACGTCGTAGTGTGGACCGGCACCGGCCGGCCCCCCCTGCCCCCCGCCCCCCGCCCCCGAGGAGCGCTTTCACCGAGCGCCTCCGACTCACCGCGGAGTTCTGAGAACACAAACGGCACTATACACTGGGCCGGGGTCTACCGGTGTAGCCAGTGTCCGAGCGGCGCGGCGTCCGCATTCCGTGCCTCATTACTTTGTGAAAGTTCCATAGAACGTCGTCTGTCGTGTAACCTGCAGTCACTGCACCAGTGGAGCGTGAAGCCGGTCTGGTGCCCTGAGATAGCGACCGCTGGGAGCACTGGTCCGGAGGGGACAGAGTGGCCGCACGCGTCGAGAAACAATTGAAGCTGAACTTTAGATATTTTTCGGAGGAAGTGAACAATTTAAAAGGGTCGGCGTCGTTCGTGTCTCGCGAGCGCTCTGTCCGCGGAGCAGGTGCGGCTACCCTTCGCGCTCCTTATTCGTTTCGCGCAGAGCTCGCCCGCCCGCACACACACACACACACGCACGCACACGCCCGTCGCGTCGCTGCGTGTGGAATGCGAGTGTTGCTCCGGTAAATGTTAACGTTAAATCGACACAGTCACGAAGACTCTTGAGTCATGAGTGACCGGCAGACCCGTGTGCCCTCACACCATCACTTGGGTCGCCAAGGGCAGAAAGACAGCGTTTCGAAAATAAATGAAATACACCGTTACGTTGGTCGTTTACCAAAGGATGCCTTACAAGGACGCTTGACGGAGTGGCCCGCATTCCGATCTAACCTCGTCTAAGCTTCAATCTGGAAAATTAGAATACTCCATTTGTTTGTTATTTCGGCGAAGTTCGTGGAGTGCGCTGTTAAGGCGCAGGGGACAGATGGCTCGTCTGGCAGCACGCACAGCACGCACAGCACGCGCGTCTCTGTGTGCTCACTAATTCGTATGTGTGTATCGAACAGACTAACACAGGTGCAATAAATATATCAGGAGTTGCTCTCAAAAATTCGCTCCTAAAATTATTTACCTATTTGATTTATTTTCTGTATAAGATACACTGAGACAGTCTTTTTCGATGTTGTCGACGAGTCATCAGTCGGTCGTTCCACCGTCCGCAAGAGTTGAGTCAGGGTTGAGCCCAGGGGCTACACTCAGCCGCATCGCTCGTTCTGGTTCTATTTATTAAACCAACAGTGGCTCCACCTGTCGCACGCGCGTGCTGCCCAGACACGACCTGGACAGGGACAGGCGCGTACACTCGGCGGCAAGTGATCACAGGAGTCCACAGAGTGCGAACACAGATACGTACCAATCTAAATAAGGTTTTTTAAAAAGACGTTGTTTTTTGACACACATACTCATATTTACTCAAAGAAGCATTCTACTTCAGATATAATTAAAGAAAGTAGGCCTCTTGAAGCGAATACCTTATAATTTTGATTTTTTTTAAATTATTTAAATTACCATTACCTCAATGGTGTTATTCAATTATTCGATGATTGTAATAACACAATGAACGTGTCGATGATGACACATGTGCGGGTGTGTGCGCGTGTGTGTGTGTGTGCGTGTGTGCTCGGTATTGTCAGCGAGTGTGGCGCATGGCGTGTCGTCCGCGCGGACCGGAGCGGGGTGCACTCGCGCTGGACTTGTTTATGCTGCGGTATCTTCAGCTAACACGTGACGTCGGTGCTTGTGTCAATTATTGTCTGATCACGCGGCTCGACGGCCCGAGAACATATTGTTCCACTTGCATAAGTTGCTTTATGTTTGTAAGAAATCCGTCGTCACCGAGAAGAGCTCACGGCCCACCGGAGTTGCTTTACGAGCTGTGGTACAACCTTAACACGTGAGGTCGAACTAATACGACCCACCCAACACAACATCCAATGCATTGGTGTGCTTCAACGGTAATGGAAACCCCTAGTGAGACAGCCGTGTGATCATATTATTATACATAGTCACTTGTTGCATGTCAGACTTGCAGCTTGTTTTAGTATTGCTGTATTGCCCTCTGGAAGTATGAGAAGCAGATTTTTTTAAATGTTGCTGCCAGTCGTGAGTACTGGTGAGCAGCACCTTACGTTACGAGCTCGCTTTCAGTAAACCTCAAAGTTGTGGATGCTAGTGCTTGAACTTCTGATTTCTTAACGCAGTTAACAATCGGTTCTTGCAAGATCGGCTTGGATTTTAAAGTACAAGTTTTTTTATTTATTGCTTATATGGGTGGACGAGCTCTCAGCCCACCTGGTGTTAAGTGTGGCCCATAGACATGTACACCCTAAATGCCGCCACCTACTACACCTAATGAGATGTGAGTACTAAGTCTCAGTTATAAAAGTGCAACGGCTGCCCCACCCTTCAAACCGAAACGCATTACTGCTTCAAGGCAGAAATAAGCAGGGTGGTGGTACCTACCCGTGCGGACTCACAAGAGGTCCTACCACTAGTAATTACGCAAATTATAATTTTGCGGGTTTGATTTTTATTACACGATGTTATTCCTTCACCGTGGAAGTCAATCGTGAACATTTGTTAAGTATATTTTATATTTCATTAGAAAAATTGGTACCCGCCTGCGGGATTCGAACACCGATGCATCGCTCAACACGAGTGCACTGGACGTCTTATCCTTTAGGCCACGACGACTTTAAATTAGTATTAGTGGAGTATGGTCGGTGATGAGTGGTGACCATCTTTTGGCGGCGGTGCAACAGCTGCCAATGGTATTAGCAGGCTGCTTCAGTCAAGCCATCGACTCGAAGCTGAGTAGTTCTACTGTTACTCCACGTGACGTTACTACTGTACACCTGCCCCNCACGAGTGCACTGGACGTCTTATCCTTTAGGCCACGACGACTTTAAATTAGTATTAGTGGAGTATGGTCGGTGATGAGTGGTGACCATCTTTTGGCGGCGGTGCAACAGCTGCCAATGGTATTAGCAGGCTGCTTCAGTCAAGCCATCGACTCGAAGCTGAGTAGTTCTACTGTTACTCCACGTGACGTTACTACTGTACACCTGCCCCCTGCCCAGACCACACGCAGTACACGCAGCACAGTAGGGACACAGTGCAGAGGGAGACTGCTCCGTGGCTTTGACCGAGTAACCTTCGAAATTAACAAAACATTGTGAATACGTAGTATTATTTCACTAATTATGAAGTACTTGTATTGCTAAGTGCATTGTAAAAATAGTATTTTGTACTATTATTAAAACCTAATTTTGTTCTTATAAGGACGGAATTTAGAAAAACCGGCAAAGTACGTCTGCGAGTACTTAAGGAATATTTCCGTTTGCAATCTCTACATTTGGCTACATGTTATTTAAATATTGGATTATTTTGTTGTTGTGTTGATTGGAAGATGAGCCCCGGCCGCGCGAAGCTGGAATAGCCTTAGGCTACCAGCGGAGAGGTAGGGAAAAGAATGTAGATGAGCCTCCGTTCTATTTAATTATCCGCATACTCTTCAGACACTGCTATCGGTATGGCTACGGCCACCTTCGGGACGCGAGATCAATCCATACGTTTTTCTTCGTATGATACATTGCTGCCTCAAATCGGCTTAAAGTGGTAACTGGGGCTTCCAGAGACCTCGACGCTAATGAGGCCGCGATCCTCCAAGTGTCAATCTTATTTTACAAATGTTGTCTCACCCTTTAAGTAGGAACACAGGACTGCGATCTCGGCAGAAATAGGCATGGCGATGGTAGGAACCTGCTTGGCAAATCTGCTCGAGTTTTTTAAGCAAATCAGTGCACCTCGCGGTCACTCGACCCTAGAGTTGTTTCTCGGCAACGCACAGGCTCGACACACGAGCGAGCACTCTACACAGAGTATACGAGCAGCACTGGCAGTACTATTAGCTCGAGTCAACGCTACGTTACGGCACAGTGCGCGGACGCAGCGTGCGGAGAGTGCGCAGTGAAAGCCTCGCTCGTCGGCCAGCTGACACCGCCACCGCTACATACCTCGGTCATGCAAGCACATATCGCAGGCGGTCACCGTTAATATTGATGACCTAGAAAGGCATACGCTCAAAAATAATAAGCCTATTGTCAGCAGTTCTGCTGCGTGCGCACAATCACTTTCTCTATCGGTCCCTTTGAAATCTGTTAAAATAAAGATGTATGCAGGTGTGCAGCGTCCGGGGAGCACCGACGAGGGAGCCTTATTGATGCTGCGCTGTAGCAACACACGGACGGCAACACCTCACTAGGTTATTGTAAATTTTATAATTAATTGTTATAACATAAGCCAGCATCGATCAGATTTAGAGATGAAACATGTGTGTGTGTGTGCGTGTGGTGGCTGCGTTATCATCTGGGTTAAGTGGTTGAAGCCTGCCCGAGTCGCACGCTGCCGCCACACGTCACTGTAGGTTCACCAACGAACGAACGGGATACCTATGTACTCACACGTGCTCTCCCAGTAAACCCTACTCTAGTGTTTTGTCGAGTGACACTTCTAGGGCGCGTGCGCAACAGCTATTAATGTTCTACTTATTTCGTTCACTGTAAATTGACGAGCCTACTATCAGATCTGGACTGTCTTCCGTGACCCTGAAAAATGAACGAATTTGAATAGCTGGAGCTTGGTAAACCCATACACAATCTCCATGCTTCCTTATTCAAGTTCAATCTAGTATCAAACCGACTCGGTGGTGCAGTAATTAATGCCACTGACAGCCGAGCCGAGGTTTGTGGGTTCGATTCTCACATCGGGCGTACGCGATTCGCGGTATGAGAAGGTTTGTTTGCTCGTTGTCTGAGTGTTTAATGCATAATATGTGTATCTGTTTTTGAATTTATTTAGAAGGCCTACGTATGGTTGCGTGGTGAACCTGTGAACAAATACTTGTCTATGAATGTCGCTGTGACATAGCTATGTGTGTTACAACGTGTGGACGTCCTAGTGGTACGGTAGAGTTGTGTTCCAACAGTTAATAGCACTGATAACTCGCGCCTACGAACACTCGCAAGTCGCGTCCGGCGCCGGGGGACAGCTCATCAGCGTCCTGCTCAGACGTGCGCCGCGAGCGCGACTGGATCATAACCAATTTGGGCAGGTTACTTTAATTCCCTTGACTGAGGGACAAGCTTATGGCCCATCCGGTGTTTAGTGGCAACCAGAGCTTATATTCATAATAACGTGAATCCATCTCTCACCACGAGATATGAGGTCGACATCTCATTGTAATGTATGACGGCGGTCTGACCCTTTGAACCGGAGCGCATGAGTACTCCGCAGCGCATGAGTACTCCCATTGGCCGCTTCTCTGGCTTAATATCGTATTTATTGTTTTCATTTTACAATTTCCCATGTCTTGAGTATTTTACGTCTTTGTTTTTGATTTATTGTAAAAAGGCTGTTGTGTAAAGAATAACGAGCGCGAACGGTAAACATCGTTTTATTAAATAATTCTGGAGATAACGTGAGAGCGGTGGCGGTGATGGTGGCGGTGATGGTGGCGGCGGCGGTGGCGGTGCTAGCGTTCTAACATCAGCTAACATCAACTCTGCGTCGTTGTGCCGAGTCCGTCGATGTCCATGAGCAATGGTACGTGTAATTCATTAGGTAGTCCGATAAAACTTTTGGATTGTATTTACTGATTTCGCTTGAGTTCTTAATAAAGTACTTTAAAAAATTGAATAATGTTTTGCTTCATCAAGATATCAGTCATTGATTGTCATGTTTAACGTCATCACTTTAGCGAAAGTGTCCCATAGACACAGCCCACTGAGTTTCTCGCCGGATCTTCTCAGTGAGTCGCGAATCCGATCCGATGGTAGAGTTGTTCTTGCTAGGGCTAGTGTTAGAAAATTCCCTCAGGTTGAGCCCGTGAGCTCACCTACTCGTCCGCGCGTAGCTGGAATAGGCCCTTAGGCTACCAGTGAATAGGTAGGAAAAAAAGTGAAAGTGCCGGAGGAGGCCGGCGCGGCGGTTCTGCTGCCCTACCTATCATTTGTTCCTGTGGAATTGCTTCACTCAGAATTGTGCGAGTGATAGCGAATTCTATAAAGATTGTATGTATAGGTATTGGAATGACTCACTAACAGCGGTAAGCGAGCACATCCGCACACAAAAAGAACACTATAAAACCGTTGAGAAGGTATTCAGTTGACCCGAGTGCTATCTGAAGGATAAGAGGGTACATTTAGCTCTGTCTGTAGCGTGGCCGATAACGCGTCTGCCCAAAGGAATGTTATCACACAGCGGCTCGGCGGCTCCTCGTGCGACACTTGTGACATAACAACAATTAAAAATATATTAAAATACTGTGACATGTTCGTACATGTGTGTGTGTGTGTGTGTGTGTGTGTGCGTGTGTGTGTGGTGCCGCTACTCGCGGTAAAAACTCATCATTAAAATTAAAGTTTAATAATTATAAGTTATGGCTCATTCAATCGTACATATATACATACATATATAGGACTAATTTATCTGAAAATTAGATTGGAAGTGCGCTCTGGAGTCCGCCCAGTGCAGTATAACGTCGCTGTCATTAATATGAACGAGACAATGCGATGTTTGTGCGCACCGCTCCGCAGACCCGGAGCGCGCCTCAGTGCGCGCCGAGCTCAGGACAATAGACAGAGTTGTATCCCTCGCCCATTCCCTAGACCCTTCACGCAGCAGATGTGCTCATACATTCTTAAGGAGTCACGTAGTCTTGCATGTCACAAACAATGTCGTTATTGTCAGTACTATCGGTACCATACTTCTGAGGACACGATTGTTGATTATGACGCCGCGCCGTACAGAGGTTCATCTATTTACGAGCGTAATGTTTGTTATGTTGAGTAGTCGGGTGTCGCACACCCAGTGAGACCCCGTAGACCTCACTACTTGAACACCGCCACCCACCCTGGCACATGAGGTCCAAGTTCACACCGGACTCGCTATGTGTACAAGCTCCATACACATATTATGTAGCTGAGGCGGGGTAGTGGCGGCCGCGGCGGCATGGCGGCAGTGCGCAGTTATTGCTATATAGGTACCGAAACAATACAATAATACGCAGTGTCCGCGAATGGGTTCAACGTCTCGAACAATGGAAACAAATTAATGTTATCTAAGCATTACGTATGTAATTGGTAACCGACCCAGTGACTCAACGAACATCATATCTTAGACAACGGAATATTTAGTTGAAGAACAAATTGTAATTAGTAATCGATTTAAATGTCATGTATCTTTGTGCAAACCATTAATGAAATATTAAGGACACAATAATGGACGGATAGCTCAGCTGATGATAAGTGGCAACTATATTATTTAAACTATAACTACAATGTTGACGAATACAAGTAGGTACCTACTGCTCCACCGAGCCGGCCATTATTGAAAATCGAAAGTTTGTTTTATTATGTTTATTTATTTTAAGTTTATTTTATTAATCGAGACTCGAGGCTTGTGGCGAGTAGGCAGCGGCTTGGCTCTACGCCTGGCATTGCTGACGTCCATGGACGACGGTAAGCACTCACCATCAGTCGGGCCGTATACTCGTTTGCCTACAAGGGCAGTAACAAATAGAAATATAAATAGAACCAGAGAGGTATTTCTTTATTCAAACATTAACTGCGGTGCCTTTGTAGCAGGTTAAACAGGTATTGGCAGCTCGACCCGGGCGACCCTGTAGCGTTCCCTGCCCTCCGTGGAACAGCAGTTATTGGAAAAGAATAATTGAATTAAAATAATTAGACTCTGTGCAGCGATGTATGTAGCCGTTTCAAACAGGCGACTAATCAGAAATAAACGAGGGATCGAGGCCGCGTCAGCCACCTCCTACTCCTTCTAGTCGGACGCTCCCCCGGACGGACTCAGCACTCAGCGCACTTACGTTTGTCTTATCATATCTAATTACAATTTGTATTTATATGTTACTTAATTCATTCGTGTTTCGTCACACGTAGACGGTGGAGACTATAGTAGAATTATGTTGTCCGTGCAGTTTGGGTCATAATACATAGCCCGGCTAGGGCGGTGAGCATGTTGCGCGGGCGCAACGCCATTATCGATAAAAACAAATGAGTCATACGGCGGCGGCGGCGGCGGGGTGGTATACGAAGGGTGGTGAGACATTGTTATGTTAAGAGTCATTTGTACTTACCTGCAAATTATAGTACATTATGTCGAAGAGAAATGTGTTTTTATGCATTCGTTTTCTGAATTTCTTTAGTAGCACGATGGCTACTCCTTTGTTTTGTATCAAAACGGCAGAATTTATTCAAAATAATATTTGCACGTGTTGTTATCGACAATGTGTTAAAAATTTTCACTGAAATAAGAATAGATCCCGAAAAGTTACAAAGTGTTAATTTCTGCCGTTCTCGTTAACTTGCTGCGGTGATATGTGGTGTAAGTGCTCGATTAGTGATTTTTACTTTCATTTTTATCACCCACCCACAAAATGACAAGTCTAAATACATTATCGATAACGCTTATCGACAACAATAATGCGCATCACTATGCCCGTCCATAAGGCTCGTGAGTGGAAGAGAGAGCGAAATATTCGCTTCACCGCTCCGATTTTTTATGACCCAAAGTGCACGGACAAAATAATTCTACTATAGTCAAGTTGTGCTACATACTTTAAAATTAAACGCATGCACCCTTGCACACACACAACACACACACACACACACGCACGCACACACACACACACACACCGCGTGAGACTTCAAATCTGTCAGAGGCATGAAGCACAAATTTTAATGTAATTAAAATGTCGAAGTACAGGAATTATAAATAAAATTTATTTAAAAAAAACTGGTATATGTTGTTCAATAGGTATCGCATAGGTTTTTTATTTTTCATATTTCTTAGATGGGAGGACGAGCTCCTGGCCCATTCGGTGATGAGTGATTACTTGAGCCCATAGACATCTAGGTTTTTTTTTTTTCATACCCAAGTTCTAAGGTCTCAGGTATAGTTACAACGACTACCCTACCCTTCAAACCGAAACGCATTACTGCTTCACGGCAGAAATAAGCGGGGTGGTGGTACCTGCCCGCGCGGACTCTCAAGAGGTCCTACCACCGTAAATGCCACCACCTACCATGAGATATGAGTTTTAAGTTCTCGTTCTTTACACTACAACGGCTGCCCCACCCTTCAACCCGAAACTGCTTCATGGCAGAAATAGGCGGGGCGTTGAACTCACAAGACATCTTATCACCACGTGGAAGTCAATTGTGAACATTTGATTAGTACCTATGTCATTAGTTTTAATATTAGTAGTATAAAATAGTAGTAATATGAAATAGGTTTATTATTATACTCCAAATAATTTTAATAACAAAATAAAATGTTACCGACGTAACGAAGAAAAAAAGAGAGGCCATGACAGGTATCCTATGTATAACCCTAATAGTTGTCGCTATATCTAACATTGAGAATCAAGATTATAAAATGACCATAAATTACAACAGATTAAATTACAACATAATTTACAACAGCGATGCACCGGTGTTCGAATCTCAGGCGGGTACCTATTTTTCTAATGAAATACGTACTCAACAAATGTTCACGGTTGACTTCCACGGCGAAGGAATAACATTGTGTAATAAAAATCAAACCCGCAAACATTATAATTTGCGTAATTACTGGTGGTAGGATCTCTTGTGAGTCCGTGCGGGTAGGTACCACCACCCTGCCTGTTTCTGCTATGAAGCAGTAATGCGTTTCGGTTTGAAGGGTGGGGCAGCCGTTGTAACTATACTTGAGACCTTAGAACTTATATCTCAAGGTGGGTGGCGCATTTACCTCGTAGATGTCTATGGGCTGCAGTCACCACTTAACACCAGGTGGGCTGTGAGCTCGTCCACTCATTTAGCAATAAAAAAAAAAAGATGCACTCGTACGTATGTATTGGTTCGCGTACGTCGCGGCGTCGGGTAATAAAAGAATAGTTACTGAGTGCGTCCCTGCGCGGGAGTGCTTTGTGTAAAACGCGCGCTATCTGTTCGATCCGCAGATATCGGTTGCGCAACCGGCCGCCATCACCGGTGACTCACGTACCATGGAGCCCCTACTTTTACTTTATTGGCCTTCTTGGTATTTCAAAAATTGCATCATAATGTGAAATTTATGTATTAATGAAGGGCTCGCCTCCACGCCGCGCCGTGGGCCGCAAGGGTCACGGCTAGATCTAAAACTGGATACTTAACAATATGTTCAAATGTATGTGTGCGTGTGTGTGTTGGCTTATTCACTTGGCGTTTGTATGTGTGGGCTTGGAGTTTAAAGCATTGATTACGTTTCAAACGAGTAACACGAGTGATTTGATAAATACATTAAGTTTCACACGCAGGTATCAAACTAATGTGTGCAGTTGAGAGTCTGTTTGCAGTAGGAACTCCGCGGCGTCGTGCAGTAGTTAGGTCAGGATTGTGGTGCTCGCTTCAAGTACTCGTCTGTCAGCGAGTAGACTCAGTACACGAACGTGGGAGGAGCAACGCTTAATTGGTACTCATACGAGAGATAAATATTAATGGATTATGATCTAGTTGATAACAATGATAACCAACACGACGTGTACGATTCTCATTACATCATTATGCAGTGGGCGCGCTCACTCAAACAGAAGGGAGTCTCAGTGGAACACTTTCCTTTCGTTTATTACGAAGTCGGCGAGGTAATGTACTACGTGTTGATGGGTGGGCCGACGCGGCGACGTGCCACCGGTCCTGGGACCACAGTGCAGGGGAGTTGAACTGCATCGTACTAACAACAATGACTAACAATGTACATAAAAACGCGTTCAATCATGTAGGGCGGCAGTCGGCGCGGCAGGGAGGCGCGTACACAGGTCGAACTGTTGGTGCCTAGTTCGAACGAGCCGCTCGCTCCTGCGGCCCGGCTTCAACTTTATTTATTTTGCTTAGACGGTGAACGGACTCACAGTCCAGCTTGTGTTAAGTGGTCACCGAAATCCATTGTCATCAATAACGTAAATGCGACCACCCATCTTGTGAATTCTAAGTGTTGCTTTTACAGAACAACGTAGGGCTGTGTTGTCCTATTATAAAACGCCTGTACCACCCTCCAACCCGAGTCGGAAGACGCGGCAGAGCTCCCACTGGTGCAGGCGCTACTCTGGGCCACCGCCATGGCGTTTGTAACTTGTTGTAATGACAAGTTACCATTCATCTATTATTATGATAGGATGTAGGTATGCATGTCCGTAGCTTGGTGCAACTTGCACAACAGTGGTCGCGACAGATATCCACACGTTACGGGAAGGTTATCAACAGCCAGTTGATCCCCCAAAAATACTTTCCCGTTAATGTTTTTTTAGTTTAATGTTAACAGTTTACAATATCATATTATTATAATGTTCAACTTGGTTCAACTGATGGTAACATTAAAAACAACATAATTTTGGGTTATCTAATATATTATGTTTACTTGTGTCCTGCAGCGTTTCGTTTGGGATAGCAGTTAAATAAAATCTACTTCAAGCCTAATCAAGTGCACTGTCCCGGGGTGACGCGCGGCCATATACACGCACGTGCATATCCACCTGGATACGAGTGTCATAATCTTTTCATAATAAATGTAAAAGTGTTAAAGAATTTAGTGTTAGAACGGATTTATATATTATATCCATTTATTTATACAAGCTGGCTGTATCACTGATTTAGTGGGCTAGGCTTAGCGGTGTACTTCCGGAAACATATGACGGTGCCTCGCGCTGAAAGATCTCTTTGTTATCTAACTCGAGATTCATAACAATCATCGTGATGTCAATTTTTTAAATAAATGACGTAGACTTGTTCATTCATTCACCGAGAACTTAAACTAGTCCACTTTTCATTGTAATTACAAACGAACCTCGAAAACTAGAATAATTGTTAGGTGATCTAATTAAGATGGATGCTGACATGGATATAACGTTATATCCGCGTGCACCAGCGCCGCCGGCACCAGCGCGGGGCGCGCGGCCACAGCTCGACGCACCACGTGTACTCGCTGTATCAATTTTCTTGCAATTTTCAAGAATTTTGCAGAGTTGCTTTGTCACAGGGTAAAAAATGCAGGCGCTTGCATTAGTAGCCCGCCATACGTAACAACATCGCACTGTTGCGACATTGTATCCACACTCAGCGGTTTGGAGGTTTCTGCGTGCTTTGCCAATAGTTGTTGACGTATTCACATTGCATCAATAGTGTGCATGTAAGTATGTACTTACGACAGTGCAATCAAAGAAACTGCACACTTACGCGTGTTGTGTGGTTGAGGCGGAGAATGATCTCATCTAAAATCTGCCGTACAATAGTCTGTTTACTATTAACGAGAGGGAATCCTTGTCTGTGACCCAATCAGCTTCTGCAGCAGTAGCCGTTTTTTTTATGATTGAAGGATTACTGGTGGCCCAGAGGCCTTTCCAGTTTCATCAGGACAGGTGGGCGAGCAAAGGCTCAGCCAGGAGGGCTGGGATTTGCTAACAGCTACCCGAGCGCCTCCGAAGAAGACCTAACAGCTCAAGAGTAGCTGCTTCGCGAATGAATCTACTACCGGATCGGAATCGCGACCCGCTGAGAAGATCCGGCGAGAAACTCAGCGAGCTGATTCATGGGTTAGGTTGCACGGCGAACTCTTTGTCGAGTTCGACGAGTACGGTTACCGAGCAGTAGCCGTGCCGTGACAGGGATGACCGCGACGAAGACTTTCCCTCGCGTAGGACGATTAAGCTGGCTTAATTCTTGTGATTTGTTCGTGTACCGTAGGACTTAGAGTAAATATGGTTGCGGTGGATTTATTTTTGTAGAAATTTCAACTTTAGTGACAGTACTTACAAAAATTTAAATAAATACGCTATCTCCACAAATTTCTCCGTGAGAATAAAGAAGCGCGCGTAGCAACCGAACAGGTCCATGGCCTCAAACTGAGCCACAGTATTCACAGGCTATTCTACCCATAAACACACAGCCCACTGTGAGTGAATACTTAGCATCAGATGGGTCGATTGATCACAGAAGTTATTTGCAAGCCGCTTCCGGTCGCGCACGTGTTTGTAATCTACCTATATATAATTACAAACATATTTTTAAATGAACCTATATACATATATCTATTTACATATAACTAGTCAGGTCATAAGTATTGTCACACAGTAAAAAAAATTCTTTTAGAATGCTGGCCACAAAAAAGTTTATTGAATTCGAATTTCGAATTGTTCATGAAAATAAAAATGTATACTTTTAGAATTTTACTCATTTTTAAATATGGAGTGGACGCTTAAAGAAGACCGTGTTGCAGTTATTGCTTTGCATCGTTGCGGTTACGCGCCAATTCAAATTTTTAACATACTGAAAAATTTGAATATAACCAAAATATTCGTTTTTCGTACCATCAAACGATACAATGAAGACTCTAGTGTAGATGACAGGTCATGAAGTGGTCGCCCTCGGTCTTTTAGGATTCCAGCAGCGATAAAAGCTGTGAAGGCGCGAATTCAAAGAAATCCCAAACGTAAGCAGAAACTGTTGGCCCTTCAGATGGGTTAAGCAGAACCACGGTGAAAAGGGTGTTAAATGAAGACTTAGGGCTTCGGGTATATCGAAGAAAAACAGGACATCGTTTGAATGCTCGTCTAATGGACTTGAGACTGAAGTGATGCCGCGTTTTGTTGAAGCGGTACGCGGGAAAAAAATATCGGGAAATTCTTTTTTCGGATGAAAAAATTTTTACCGTAGAAGAGAGCTACAACAAACAAAATGATAAGGTGTACGCACACAGTAATGAAGAAGCGAGCAACCGTATTTCGCGTGTCCAACGAGGTCATTTTCCATCCTCACTCATGGTATGGTTGGGAGTTTCTTATTGGGGCTTAACAGAGGTACATTTTTGTGAGAAAGGTGTAAAAACGAATGCAGTTGTGTATCAAAATACAGTCCTGACGAACCTTGTGGAACCTGTTTCTCATACCATGTTCAATAACAGGCACTGGGTATACCAATAAGATTCGGCGCCAGCTCATAGAGCGAAGAGCACACAAGACTGGCTGGCGGCGCGTGAAATCGACATCATCCGGCACGAAGACTGGCCCTCCTCCAGTCCAGATTTGAATCCGTTAGATTACAAGATATGGCAACACTTGGAGGAAAAGGCGTGCTCAAAGCCTCATCCCAATTTGGAGTCACTCAAGACATCCTTGATTAAGGCAGCCGCCGATATTGACATGGACCTCGTTCGTGCTGCGATAGACGACTGGCCGCGCAGATTGAAGGCCTGTATTCA
>NW_021011503.1:1159634-1184726 GCF_003987935.1 Bombyx mandarina
GCAACACTTGGAGGAAAAGGCGTGCTCAAAGCCTCATCCCAATTTGGAGTCACTCAAGACATCCTTGATTAAGGCAGCCGCCGATATTGACATGGACCTCGTTCGTGCTGCGATAGACGACTGGCCGCGCAGATTGAAGGCCTGTATTCAAAATCACGGAGGTCATTTTGAATAAACTTTAGTGTCATAAGAATCTATGTTTTGTTAAGTTCATTTTGGTATATTTATTTATTTATTTATTTATTTAGACACACCAACAGCAATACACACAAAACATTCAAGCTTAAAATTAACATGTATAAAATTAAGTACTGGTATGTAAGCCAGTTACAGGCATGTACAGCAATCTCTTATAACACACTATGACATGTTACAGCAATATATATATTTGAAAACAACATGAAAACAAGAGCTAACTACNTGTTGATGTTCAGAAATAAAGTTATTTAGATGCTGTGTAATAAAAGGACAGACAAGTGACTCGAAGAGCTTTGGAATGCATGAAAGTATGGAAATTGGTCTGTAGTTACTAACATTGCTTGTGGCGCCTTTCTTAAATACTGGGACTACTTTAGAGCTCTTCCAAATGTCTGGAAATACACCATCATTCAAGGATCTGTTGAAGATAATAAAAGCAAAGCAGAAAATAAAAGCAGAGCCGCAACGTCTAACAAAAACCGGGGGAATATCATCTGGTCCAGCACCTTTATACATGTCTAGCTTTTTAATTGGGCGTTGAATGTCACGTTCTGATATGTTAATACGACTTACAGGAGTTGTATTAAAAGAAAAGTCTACATAATCAGCTAGGGAATCTCTGTTAAATACTGACGAAAAGCAACTTGCGAACATCTGTGCGATTTGCGGTCCGGTAGATGCGATCTGGTTTCCCTGGTACATAATTGCTGGTACAGTGGTCTCACCATTTCGTCTATCTTTGATGAAGCGCCAAAAGCTTTTAGGATTCCTACAAATATCAACTTCAATTCTCTTCTTATATACATGAAGACATTGCTCGCTCAATTTGTGAACACGCTCTCGAAGGAGCTCAAATTCTAATTGGTCGCGCGGATTTTTATATTTCTTAAATCGATACCTCACTTTATTTTTCTCGGAAATAGTCTTTTTTAGAGAGTTGGTAAACCATGGGGGAAATTTAGTAGACACAGGCTTCGTTCGTGGAGTAAATAAATCAATAGCCGTATAAATGAAATCATAAAATATGTCAGTCATTTCATTTACATTTTGACACCCCTCTAACTTTTCACTCCAATTAACATTTATTAAATAGGATACGATTTGACTATAATCTGCTCGAAAATAGTTGTATCGGGGTCTCAATATAGGTTTGAGGAAATGGGGACTATGTTGTGGTAAGGAAACTAACAGAGGAGGATGCTTTTGGTCGATTTTGCTCAATACATTATTGGATTCAGTAACTTCCAATCCGTTGAAATCAGTAAGAACAAGATCCAATATTTTACCATCCACATTATTCACGTTATTAAATTGTGATAAATTATTAACTGACATGAAATCAATAAGAGAAAGTCCCAATTTAGATCCATAATTCATTGCACTACATGGAGAGCTTTCCGACTTTTGAGACCAACCAATATGACTCAAATTAAAATCACCCAAAATTATCACTTGATCAGATTGCTCGATAACATTTGTAGAGTTTTCCAGAAAACTAGACAAGTGCTCGAAGGAAACTGGAGGGGGAAGGTAAACAGCGCAAATAGAAACTTTCTTGATCAAGTTGTTAGTTTTGATATCGATTGACACCCATAGATCTTCAGCAGTACTTTCCCAACCTAAGTGCCTATAAGATGGGATATGTTTAGATATTGCGATCATAACACCCCCTCCATCTGCCTTGGAGCTCGTCGAACACGATCGATCCTTCCTATATACAACATAACGTTTGTCCATAAATTCACTACTTAAAACATTACAATTTAACCAAGTTTCAGTGAATACTATTAGATCAAATTTATTAACAGCTATATTCCTAAGTACATCTTCTGTCTTAGTTCTCAAGCCGCGCACGTTTTGGTAATATATATTTACAGACATCTTTAAAAAAAATCTATTATAAATCAGTTGATCAAATTTATTTTATCACACTAGGCAATTAATTTTAAGCTTTCTTCGTCTTTAATATATATAACGTGACTCTGCTCATTTTTCCTTACGAAAACTTTACCATCCCTCACCCATATAAACTTAAAACCAGTATCTTTTGTCTTCTTACGAGCGGCCGCATGTAAGTGTTTATTTATCGGCGTTAGATGTTCAGATACAAATACTGGCACACGACGTCCCCCGATTCCTAGATGCTCTGAATTCAATTTGTTGTCTAAATTCTTCTTATTGAACTTAGTAACTGCAGCCAGCAACTCATCGCGACGGCGCTGACTACGTAGTTTAATAATCACGGAGCGAGGACGGTCATTCTCCTTATTAAGTTTGGCAATACGTGTTACGTGGAGAATGTCGCTGTCGCCAAAAGGATTTCCGACAATTCTACCCAGCTGCTCAATAGTCGTTATTAAATTTTCTGATTTATTTTCAGGGATACCATTGATCTCAATATTTGGGGAACGCATGCTTTGTTCTACTTGCCCCAGTCTATTTGTCAAATTCTTCACTTGTATTGTTAAATTATTGTTTTTAGAAACTAAATCAGAAATTGTATCGTCCCTCTCGCTTACCATTTGCTTGAGTTCCTCGTATTGTTTATTAAAAAATGTTAAGGATTCGTGGAAGTCAGCTATTTGTTGGGAAATATTCGATAAGTGTTCAGAAACTAGTTGTTTGATAGTTTTTGTTATCTCCTGTTTAATAATGATACGTAAATGTCCTTCAGTAACGTAGGATCCATCGCTGTCACATTTCGAGCTCTGTTTTTTTGTTCGCAAAGTAATATTTCTTTCTTCTCCAAGACCGTTATCTTCATCAGAAGTGGCGGATCGACTCACTGCTCTAGCAGGAGTATTTGTGTTGTCAGATTTCGGTATCTTATTACGACATTCCTGACAACTCCAGTTATTCTTACGGTCTTGATCCATAAGAAAGTAAGATTTAGGTGTTATATTAGCACATAACAAATCATAACCTAAGCCACATGCGGAGCATATCATGTATTCCTTCCTTTGTTTATTTTTACATCCAGAACAAATCTTTGGGACTGATGACATTTTTCCCTTCTTTTATCTTCCCAAATTATATTCTTACTGTCGAAATTAATTACTAGTTCTATGTATAAAAATTATAAATGTATTTGCCAAAAAGAAAAAAAGGAAAAAAATATGTGCTTTGCAGGATTCGATCTTGAGGCCTGTGCAGCTGACGGGTGCATAAAACTCGTTTGACTAACCGCTTGACCGCAGCGTCTTTAAATTAACGTGCTAATTTATTGAATATACTCAAGTTTAAATTTTGTGTTAGTTCAATGTCCAATCTTTTATTCTTCAAACCTTCTTCATACCCTCTTTTTATTATATCAATATATAATTTTGAAATTATTTTTTGGTTTATTCACTGTTTTAACACAATATTAAACAATAATTTTTACACAGTTTCACAGCTTATGATTCACTGATTAAGGTAGTGTAACTTAAGGCTTAGTATAGACAATCTTGACACCATATAAGAAATAAAATCGGTTAGAACTACAATAACACGTCTAGTCGTTTTCAGTATTACTTATGAATGGTTACATAATGAATAAACTTGTTTCAATTATTTTACATTAAACATGTGACAGAATTTATGACCTGACTAGGTATAATGACCTCATGTGCGGTCTGTTTGTTTATTGGTTTTTAGGCTTTGTGGATCGTAAGTTACAATGGCTAAATCTTTTGACCAAGTTGAATGGATTACTCCTGATGTATTGACTTTCCTGAGACAGAACCCGGGACGAGTGGTAAGGGATGGTCGCGGCCAACACAATAACGACTCTTTTTCCATCCGTCTATGGGTGACGGTAACCACTCACCATCAGGTGGGCCGTATGCCCGTCTGCCTACTAGAGCAATAACAATAAAAAGTAGCATCGCCGCACAAATTTTCAGACATTCTGTTAAGGGTATAATAAACTTTTCATACAGGAACGCATGACTGCTTCAGGGAACGAATAGCCAAGAAGAAGGCATCGATCAGCAGGTGCTCACAGCATGCTCCGTCATTGGTGTTGGAGAAGGTCTTGCATGCATGTCTCTCGTGAAGACGCTTAATAAATCGCCCATAAATGAATCCACGATAGCCTCGTTGGTACTTCTGTTAATCATTCATTTTACACATTACAGAATAACATGTAACACGGCATACGAGGGACGAAGTTTTTCCTCTCACTTTATTTATGAAAATACAAGTACATTCTGTTCATAGAGAAAACTAGAAAATATTGGCGTTGGAGATTATTATTTAAATTGCTTTATGAGCTGTCATCATTGAGTGCCTGCGAAATGCTCACAGACAATCAATGAGGTGTCCATTTAGTTGTTCAATGAAAGTGTTATTTCCGTCGTCAGGGCGATCGTGCTCCATCCTAATCGCATTCCGCGGCCCCTGCTAGCCTCTTGCAGTCGACTCGACGACTCGATGCGTTCATTCATTACGTGATAGAATATAGGTACACGTCAACGCACAATGGTTATAGTGTCACGTTCTCATTCAATGAAATCATCACGCACATTGCCGGTATGTACCTACAGCTCCCACGACACCGTTCGACACAAAGACATGTTACAAAATCTTATAACTCGTAATTAGGAAGTTGTGTTAGCGCACGATTGTTCAATTAGTACTTAAACAGGAAACTGCTCCAACATTCCATTTGCTTGTCATGGTATAGACTAGTCTACTTCACATAGAAACTACTAATAGCGATGAGATTGTAGATACCTCTTGTGTTCAATACTCATCTTTTTGAATTTTTTTTGAGTAGGACCTCCTAGGAGGAATCCAGGCCCAGGAGCACGCGGGGTATGTGGGACTTGATGGTCTGAAGTCATGTCATCTAATCCAACAGACCATAGCTACATAGTGAGTGTCAACATTCCCGTCCACAACACACCACACAACAAAGCGGGCCCAAAGAAGCGAAGCCCAAAGAAGAAGTGCCCGGGCAGCCTTTTTTTTCAGACAGGGGTCAAACCTCATACGAGGTTTATGCGCCTAGGGGCTCGCAGGGTATGTGACACTCGACGGTCTGCAGACGTTACAGATGTGTTAGGAGCAGGCCGCCGACCCAATAATGTTTTATGGCCCTACCTACCAAACAATTTTACTGGTGGTAGGACCTCTTGTGAGTCCGCACGGGTAGGTACCACCACCCTGTCTATTTCTGCCGTGAAGCAGTAATGTGTTTCGGTTTGAAAGGCGAGGCAGCCGTTGTAACTATACTGAGACCTTGGAACTTCTATCTCGAGGTAGGTAGTGCATTTACGTTGTAGATGTCTATGGGCTCCGATAACCACTTAACACCAGGTGGGCTGTGAGCTCGTCCAACCATCTAAGCAATAAAAAAATAAAATTAAAAAAAACAACTCCTCTTGCACTTTCTCACCCGACGCTCGATCCCCACCCGGGGTCGGAACCCAGGCAGAGTAAGGGGGTTTCCGCGGTCAACACTACAATCAGACTCGCGGCACCACCCCGAGGACGCCTGACCGACGGGTCATCGAAGGGATAGCCGACCACTCTATGTCGGTTGTCTCGATACGGCAGCCCGCCAGGCCACCCGGGCGGTGCCGTTGGTATCCCAGAATACCCCGCTGGACGGCAACTAGCCTACAAGTCAAAGCGAGATGCACCACCAACCGGCTGCTCTTAGAAAGTAGTTCCGTGAACTGCTTCCATGTTCAGCGCGCCAGAGTACAGGTAGCGCGCCGCGCAGCCTCACCCCGTTGCATCGTAACTTTTACCGGGAGGGAGGTCGCCTTCTACGGCATCGGGCAGCCCTGCTGCTGGTGCGTGGCTAGACAGAGCTTTAATATTTTGCCGTTTATTTTTCTCCTACCAGTCCTAACTCCAGTCCTACTAACTTAAGTAGTAAGTGCAGTTTGTTTTAAACCCCGTCTCTGCAGCTTTCTCTCCTTTCTCCTCAGTATCCGTTTCTCCACGTACATTTTGAATTTATTGATTTTAGTATAAATATAATATTCAGTATAGTTACACACTGCTAAACAATATACATCGAAGTAGGTAAGTAAATGTTGGAGAGTTTTTGTCAATTAACGAGACAGAGTGGCGCGGCCGCGTCGACGTGCGCATACAGAATGCCCAGCCGACCGTTGCCGCGTGCCGTGACGTGGCGTGACGACCGGAACTGTGCGTACCGGAGATATTACACTTCATGACACGAGGAACCACGCTGTGCTCCTGTGGGGTTTCCCGAACCTAATATTGTCCTGATTAAAGATACGTTTTATGATAATCCAGGGCTCATGAAATATTATTTATAGTTTCTGACTTAATTTTGTGATTACAGACAGTACTGTGTTAAGGGTTTACTGCGCGCTCTCCTGCGGAAACCTCATCGGAGCGGTCAATAAAACATTACTTATAATTACATGTTTATTCGCGTTAGCGACTGCGTTGGATCGCTGCACGTTGACCACTGACTGACTAACATCTGTTGCTCATTACTATGTGCACTCTTGGCAAGTAATGCCAAGAAATGCATTTTATATTGAGAGTCGTGGCGAGCCGTGGCCGAGTTTCACTACTGCAGCCACTCATTTTATCGGCGGATCTTCTCAGTGGCTCGCGATTTCGATCCGGTGGCAGATTCAGCGAAGCACTGCCCTTGTTACGACTGGTGTTTGTAAATTCTCTCAGGTTGAGTCGGTGACCTCACCTACCCGTCCGCACTTAACTGGAATAATCACCTAGGTTACTAGCGAATGGGTAGGGGAAATAAACAACCACACCATACATCATTATAACTATATATATCTTTCATAACAAGAAAGATATATATAATAAGAAAGATTTTCTGGTGCATTCTGCGAGTCGTGGAGATACACATACGAGTACAAAACTAGACCAAGTACGTTAAAGATACAGGTACCAACTACTCCGGTAGAGGTTAAGGACATACGCCACGCGTCACTACAAAATAAAAATGAATTATTTTTGTTGTTCGCGCACATGATGTATACTTAGTCTGGCCATAAATACTGTTACAATAAAAATAAAAAAAATCTATTGCAAATAACATTTATTACTTTTACAGTGTGTTTGTTATACATAAATATAAAACAACAAGTATAAAAAGCTTATTCGAAGTGGTCTCCATTGGCTGCAATACAGTCCTTTAAACGATGAGGCCAGTTATCAATAGAAGCACACACTCTTTCCATGGGAAAATTTTTCACTGCCAATCGTACGGATTGTTTTAGGGACTCCAAATTATCATGGTGTTTAGAGCAAGCCGTACTCTCTAAAACTGACCATAAATCATAATCCAGCGAATTAAGATCGGGACTAGACTACGGCCAGTCTTCAACTCTGATGAAGTCCGAAACGTTCGTTTCCAACCAAGACTGCGTAGACCGAGCTTTATGACCTGGCACCGAGTCTTGCTGGAAGGACTATTCTTGATTATTGAACATGGTGTTGTTAACGGGCTTCACTACCTTCTCAAGAATGGTATCTTGATACACTTGTGCCGATGTTTTGATACCTTTTTCATAAAACTATGGCTCAGTTACTCCTTCATAGCTAATACCCCACCAAACCATCACTGAAGTCGGATAGTGCCCACGTTGCACTCTGTCGACTAATGAGCATAAATACGGTCATTTTTTTTGTTAAAATGTGTTCAATTGTAAAAAAATTCTCATCCGTAAACAAATTTTTTTAATGACCTCCCTTTGCGTACCGCTTCAGTAGTTGTTTCGATTTTACCACCCTATTCTCTTTTAAATTATCAGTTAAAAAATGACCAGTACGACTCCTATAGGCTGCAAGTCGCAAGTCATCTTTTAAAATACGCGACATGGTTCTAGGTGCTATCTTCATCTCCCGAGATAAAATCTTTTGCTTTCGGACAGGATTTCTTCGAATTCTTTCCCTTACTGCTTTGACCACCTTATTCGTACGAACACCACGTGGACGGCCAGATCTTTTTCAGTCTGAGGAGATCTCAGTGCACCTATTAATAGCCCGGTACACAAACATTTAACTAATACCAAGCGTATGGAGACTTTTAAAAATTGCATTTGGCTCCATACCTACTTTGTGCAATGCAATCACAGCGATTCGGTTCTCTTTATCACCCCACTCCATTTTAATATCGCAAAATATTGTACAATGTATTGGCGCCAAAATGAGAAAACTCAATGAGCAATCATATAAAAATGACAGATTCCAAATTCAAATGTAATATTTTGTTTATTTTTAATTGTAACAGTATTTATGGCCAGACTAAGTATATTGTTACGCCGGTAACGCCATCTATCGCCGAATAGCCGAATAGCCGAATATCGAGGGCACTAATAAAATTCAGAAGTACAACGCCATCTATTGTCAGAAAGCAGAAACACACATCGAGGCTACTCGACTTGCCCAGAATGTACTCGATAAATCTAGGGATGTCGTATCGAGTATAAAAGTGTTGCAGTTATGGCATGCAGTCAGTTCTAACGGAACTACTCGAAGCCAAACAGCAAACGGATTACGTGAAACGAAGCGGAAGAAGCGAATTAAGAATTTTAAAGTGTTCTGTGAGTGTTCTAAGTGTTAATACAGTGCTAATTTGTACTTCGATAGAATTTTTATTTATGCGGAGCCCCAGCGCGTAACAATACGTTGCACTATGCGAGTTATGCGTGCACGCGAGCAGTGAGCTGCCGACCGGGCCGCAGCTCGCGTTCTTGTTGCGAGTTGCGAGTCCTACTTACTTACATGTTCTATATGTAAGATAACCAGTTTTGTTTCCGTCGGCGAAACCATCACGTACTACAGAGACACACATAAAACTTAGCCTCTGAGAGTAAAAAGAAATGGAAGCCGTCCCAGGGAAGTGTTAGTATTCAAGAAGGCGGCTTAATGGACACTGTTCACGGATGTGATTCAGAAATGAATAAGAAATAAATAAAAAAGCCTTTATTTCTCAATTCCCATAAGTAACAAAGTAAATGTCAATGTTGGTTCTCATTTGCTAGTTGTAGTTAGTTACATTTTTCTTTTAATCTAGGTGTGAGTTCTAAGGTCTCAGTTTTACAGTACAACGGCTGCCCCGTCCCCCAAGCCGTAACACATTACTGCTTCCCAGCAGAAATAGGCACCGTGGTGGTACACACCCGTCTGTACAAATAAGACGTCCTACCACCAAAAGAAGTAATTTCTAGATCTACTTTCGAGCTTGCTTGGTCAAGTGAACTACCATTTCTTGTACATCATCTGGTGGTTCTGATAGTATGACGATGTTATACCTTTTGTTTTGCAATCTATCTTTTTGAATATGTTTTCTAAAATAGCAATAAATAGTACCTATACTTTAGGTGATAGGGTGTCGCCTTCGTTGATTAGGGCTTTAAGTGATTTCCATGTAGAACTGTGCCTAATGCTATCAAAGCTTTGCTATATTCAACAAAACCTAGATATAGAGGCTTGTTCAATTGTTAAATTCTTCATATTTTTCAATAACTTGTTCTAATACCTGTATATGATCTAGTGGTAGAACGTCTGTGAGTAGGCACGGGTAGGTACCTTGCCTATTTCTGCCATGAAGCAGTAATGCGTTACGGTTTGAAGGGCGGAGCAGCCGTTGTCCTATAAAATTCAGACCTTAGAATACATGTCTCAAGTTGGAAAGCGGCATTTACGTTGTTGATGTGTATGGGTTCCGGAAACCACTTAACACTAGGTGGGCCGTGAAACCGTCTATCCATCTAAGGAAAAAAACAGTTAACGAAGCTTGTTTAATTTAAATTAAAACAGCTCAGAGACTCATTGTCTCTTTCAAACATTAGGGAACCGATTCTTTATTCTTTTTTTTTTAAAATACCCATATCAAATAATATATGTCTATGTTGTGAACCTGGTAAAGAGCTTGATTCTCTAATTACTGTTACATATTCATGTCGACGTAGCTGTAATGTGAAAGTCGAGTCGTTGAAATGCAAAGTGAACGTATCGGCAAACATCACAGACGGCAAACAGCTAAAACCTTACATATCGTTTGCACGTTAGGCTGCGTTTCTGAATCTGTCGACTGCGACCGGTCCCTGCGCGAGGCCGGCTTGCTCTAGACACGTCCTAATGTATCTACCTCATCCATTCACTTTGATAACTGGAGCGAAGTGGTATTTCACACGAAAGCAAAGATTTATGATTTATGCCGCACCGGTTCGACCTCTAGTGGAATACCGCTCCCACCTCCGGGCCAGGCTAATACCAGCTACTTCCAATCCATACAGAAGAGGGCTGTTTGGATTCTCGATAAACTCGTTTTCACGGATCATTTGGGACCTTCCAAAAGTTAGAGCTTACTGAGGGACTTCGGTTCGCTCTGTATTTTGTAGTATGTCCGAGTGGTGACCGTCGCCCATGGACTTCAGCAATGCCAGGGGCAGAGCCAGGCCGCTCCCGATCGCTTAATACTCTCCATAAGTATGTTCCACGGGGGATATTCTGAAGAATTGTTCGAGATAATTCCTTTACCTCCTTTTTACCATCACATCGCCCACCATTGGCGCAGAGCTCATCATGATATCCATACTATATAGAGTGTTTGTTTCCAGAGATATTTTTGCCACGTGCCGCTGTGTTTCCGAGCTCAATGTTGTCTTTCTTCAAAAGAGGATGAGGAGAGTTCTCAGTAGTAGGTGACGTTTTGGCTGTGCTCCTGACATTGTTGATGTCCATTAGAGACTGTAACTACTCATCATCAGGTGAGCCTGAAGTTCGTTTGCAGACAAAGGCTAAGCCAACAAACGACAATCCCACGTGGGGCTTGTCGGGTGAATCGTGGCGTAGGACACCTCACCTTTCGTCTGGTGCAGGTGTTGACCGGGCACGGATGCTTCGGGAAGTACTAGCACCGGATAGGAGCTGAGCCGACGACGAGGTGCCACCATTGTGGACACGACCTGGACATGGCGGAGCATACGCTCGCTGTCTGCCTCGCTTGGGAGGTGCAGCGCCGTGTCCTTGTCGCAAAGATAGGACCAGACTTGTCGCTGCCCGGCGTCGTGGCGTCGATGCTTGACGGCGACGAGTCCTGGAAAGCTATGCTCGAATTTTGCGAGTGCACCATCTCGCTGAAGGAGGTTGCGGGGCTGGTGAGGCAAAGCTCTCCTCACTACGCAGAAATCCGCCGCCGCCGAGTAGGGGGATTGGGACCGGGGTCCCATTCGTGACCCGGCCCCCTAAGAGCTTCGGGCTCCACCCGCTTTATGCAGGGAGGGCCCCAGCGGGATGATTTACGCCACGCCCGTAATAAGAAGCCGGGTGATGGTCGACCGCGTTCCCCCGACCGCTCTGGGGGGAGGTGCAGCGTGGTGCCATCAAGGTGAACTCCCGGCCCGTCAACCGTGGGAACCGGTGGTCATGTCGCCGGCGGCCACCGGTCTGGCGTCTGGGGGACGGTGAGATGGATGTAATATGCTCTTCGTAAATCCTGTCCCGCCGTCTCAATAACTCCGACTCGGCTCCGGCCCAGTTCGGGGTAGGGTGCCAGCTGTGAGCGGCTGGAGTTTTTAGTGAGGTTCAACTCCCAAATAACCCCACCCGCTGCGCGGATGGGATCCGACGATTTTCTCCTGTGGAAAAAAAGCCAACAAACGAAAGATGTAGTGTGTGTATATAATAAAAGTTTAAATTCTTGGCAAGGTGCTGTAGGTACATAGATCGAAGTGTATTTGTCAGCAATCTGTTAACCTGTTAATGGTATATGCGAGGGACGTGCTTAAGAAACTTTTTTATTTGTTAGTTAAAGCTTTTAAAACAATTTTAGATTAAAGGTAGAAGTGCTATCGAATGGAATTAGAGTGCTCCTTATTGCGGTTTGAGTTATTGGTTTGGTATACAAACAGTGTAAGGAACATCGCTTCGAACGGAGCACAAATAGACGCGCCCTGTTGCCTTCATTCACTCGCCACTGTGCTAATAGCTACTAGCTGCTATAAATATACTTAGAGATCTCCAGCGACCGTACAGCGACCCCACTCTACGACTTTCGTCCTATGTCCTGCCCTTCAAGAGCATCCCTTTTTCTTCGTGAAAGTGGCGCGCCGTGGCCGCTTCTAATAACATTCCCGGCCCAGGCGTTGGGGCAAAGCACAGCCGCCGTCGCCCTAAATACATATGTTATATCAAATCGTACACACAAAGCATGGATCACAGTTATGGTCGAAGTCGTCGAATGCAAAGAATTCGAAGAGTTCGACGTGCAACCTCACTCAGAGACACAACCCTTTTTCTCGCCGTATCCTTTCCAGCTAAGTACTGTTACTGTCACTTGCTAGGGCTAGTGTTAGCAAATTCCTTCGGGCTGATTACTGCGAGCTCGCCTACCAACCCTCCACGGTTAATGTAGCTCCTGGAGGCTACCGGCGAGCAGGTAGAGGGAGGAGTATACCTTCAATAATGTTTCGATTGTGTTGTATGTCGGCGATTTAATATTTTATTTAGTTTTAATACTAAGACGTATCACTTGGTAATTTTATGTAAATACATTAAACTATTTACTCACGTACACATACACGTACTTTAAATTTATATAGCAACGACAACGGTAAGAGGTTATTAAAATAAATAAGAGGTATTTCTAGTAATTTTAAAATAAAGTGTATTGATACAGAGAACAAACTTGTTGTGATAGTATTACACAAAATAGTTATGGAGTTAAATAATAATTTGAAACTATCCAACCGCTTGGTATTAATCGAATGATTGTGTACCGGGCTATTGATGGAGCTTCACTGAAACGTCCTATGTTTGTGACAGAAAAATATTAGCATCCGTCTAGTATTCGACTAACATATTGGTAAGAAAATTAATGAAAAGATATGAAAAAACGATACGAAAAAGGAAGCGAAAGTAGCGTCCAACACTGCGATGGAGATTTTAGAAGATGACTTAGAACTTGCATCGGGCTTGTTATGGCTTAGGACCTGCATCTTATTTATCATTAATTACCGGATTATTTAAAAATTAAAAAGTTGCTAAAATCAAAATTCCATAGAGTGTATGCTAAGGGAGACCACGATATAAAACATCTTTATCAAGAGATTTTTTATTATTGAGTAATATTTTATAAAAATTGGCCGTACTTATACTCATAGCTTTATGTTTGAAATTGACAGTGACAAGTATTCCCACAGAGAAAGTGCGTGTTTCATTTGATAACAGGTCACAGCGCTTAAAGAATTGTATTAAGGTTATCGGAGATCATTCCGAACACGCAAAAATGTGAAATTTTAAAATGCTCTTTTAATAATAGGTTTTTACGAGGTTGCCATTTACAATACTGGCTATTTAAAACGTAATTTATGTATGACGGCCAATACAGTAAGAATTTAAATGAATTTAATTTAAAAAAAATCTCTCTTCGAAATAAGGTGACACTACAAAACTTGCATACGCCCCGTCGTATTAGTGTTCGCTCACGCAGCCTGCACCAACTTGAAACCCCTTCGAGTTATTCAATCCCGTTCTTAAAGGATAGCCGTCGGAGCACCATAGTTTCTAAGGACCGTGGATCTCCACGATGACCTAGAGCTTGACTCAGTCAGTTAGTATCTACAGTCGGCATCGTTGCGCCACTTTGAGAAGGCGGCACGTCATGAGAACCCTCTTGTCGTGGCCGCTGGAAATTACATACCCGATCCTGTAGACTGAATGGCAAATAGTCGACGTCGCCCAAAACACGACATTACGGATCCTCCCGATCCATTAACGCTGCTTATAGGCACCACAAGCAGCGGTCACCGTTCTCGTCGAACCCGTCGCTTGCGATGAAGGGCTCGACGAGTGAATTAACCCATAGACACAGCCTACTGAATTTCTCGCCGAATCTTCTCAGTGGGTCGCGTTTCCGATCCGGTGGTAGATTCTGCGAAGCACTGCTCTTGCTAGGGTCAGTGTTAGCAACTCTCTGGTTGAGCCCCGTGAGCTCACCTACAAATGTTAGGGCGAAGCTGAAATAGCCTCTCAAGGCTATTCGAGCAAGGAAAAAAAAATTTACTCCCTTTAAAGCAACATTTTAGAAGGTAGAATAAAGAATTGTAATAAGAATTATCTCGAGCTACAACTCGTGTAACATGATGGGTAAACGCATTACTAGTATAGGTACTATTGAACGGTGACTTAACGTGGTGGCGCCATTACCGTAGCCGGAGTGAGCTGCTTCTCGGCGCTCATCAATCCTCGCTCCGTCACAGCCGAATCAAGACGACGTCTCCAGTGCGCCCCACCGACAGCTGCTAGCTGCTACACAGTGCAAGTCACGACAGATGTAACTAGCACAATTGTTTTTTCGTGACATGAGTCCACGATTTCATAACTGCATCTGACATCTCACAAAATCGAAATGGCTTAATTGGTAATTTAAATATGATTCACAAATTGTGCTGTGATTCAACAATGAGATAATGTAATGAACATGTAGGCAGCGGCTTGCTCTGCCCCTGGCATTGCTGAAGTCCATGGGCGACGGTAACCACTCACCATCAGGTGGGCCGTATGCCCGTCTGTCTACAAGGGCAATAAAAAAAAATGAACGGAAGTCCGTCCATCCAAAACTAATAGTTTGTCACAGTTCCAATACTTTAAGAGATGACTTCTTGCATTGAAATAACGACCACTACAGCGCAGCGTGTGAGTGCGACGTACTGTGTGAGTTGTTGTACTGCACGTTGAGCCGACTGTGTGCACCGCGTCGGTAGGAGTGCGACACGAGTGATTGATGCGTGCGCGATTGAATGATGCATGAGTGGCGGGGCGAGGGCTGACCTGACCCATAGCGCGCCCATCTCCATCATTTACACTTCAACTTGCTACTCTTCAAATATGAGGCACTCACAATGTCATACTCACATTCTAAGGACAGGCTGTTCAAAGTTTCTGAACGTCATAATGTACGTAATGTAACGTAACCTAACGTAATATGAAGTATTTTCATGAGAGTTCACATAAGGATATTAAGACATGATTAAATCTGAACGGTTGCAGTGTCATACGCACCAGATTGTGCTGCATCATATTCAAGTCCGTAATAAATGTTGTTTTATAAGTTGTTATAACGTATAATAAATAAATGTAATTAAATAATCTATACTAATATATAAATCTACAGTGATTTTTACGGATGTTCCGTTATAACTACTGAACCATGCATACGATTGACTTAAAACTTGGTATCCGTGTAGAAAATACATGTACTTAATGGATAGGCTAATATATGAGTGTTCGACTCCACACCAGTTGCGGGGGCGTTAATGATGAGAATCTTTGTGGGGATAAGAAATAATAATGTTAATTTTAAATGCCCAGCGAAGCGGACGGGTGCAGCTAGTACAGTTATATTTTTAATTAATTTATAGTTTGAAGTGCGGTGGTCGCGGACAAGCAGGACAAGCGGACAAGCAGGTAGTCACAGAAGGCTGTTCTTAGTAGCAGGGACTACTCTGTACACAAATAAATGGGTTCCATTAGAGTCTAATGATTAGACCTTTGGCAGGGCTGGGACCCGGATTATTTCCGTGGAGTCTCCGAAGCGGCCAATAACTGAGCTCTGCACTTTTTAGAAACTACTTGTTGATTATTCGACTTTATTTGAGATTATTTATGGGATAACACGAGGTGGGCCTGCAGAATATTTTCATTTACATGTAATTGTCATGAAAAATAAATGAAGTATTTTAGTCACATTGATTTCAGAAGTAAAATAAATCTTAATCTTAAGCAGTTCAGTTGAACCAAAAAAGGCCTCACGTGCGTACACGCAGCGGTTTTAGGGCTTATTCAATTATTATTTTCGGGCCGGAGCCCGAACCTCCTATGAGGTCCCCGCGCCCAGGGGGCGCGCGAGGTATGCGAGACTTGACGATCTGCAGACCGCGGGCCCTAGGAATTTTAGGGTCCTACCACACTAAACGGTTCCTCTGCACTGTTACACCCGACGTCCGATCTCCGTCTGGGGTCAGAGTAGGGGGGTTCCTGCGGTCAACACTACAACCAGACACGCGGCGCCACCCTGCGGACACCCGACTGACGGGTCTTCGAAGCGATCGTCGATGACCAGCGACGCCGATCTCCGCGGTACGGCGGCCCTACCAGGCTGGAGATGCCGCTGGTGTTCTGGGATACCCTGCTGGGCCAGAATCAGCCCGCCGGGTCCGAAAGCGATACACCGTCAACCGGGTTCCTCTTCCATACGTTCGGTGACGATAGCGACGACGACAATGCGGACTACTAGAGTGACGGTAGCGTGCAGCCTCAACCCCCTCAAGTCGCTCTGTCACCATTACCGGGAGTAGACTGCCTCCTCATAGGGGCCGAAGCTGGAAAAACGGCCTCCTCCGACCCCCGGCTCGACGGCGGCGACACGGCGCCGAGAGGGAAGAAGAGCTCACCATCTCTCGCCGCCTCATTCTGAGAGATGGTGGACTCGTAGAAGTTGAGCGTCGCCTGCCAGGACTCGTCAGGGCCGAGCATCGTAGCCACGTGTGCTTCACCGTGTCCTCGTTGCAGCCACTGCAGTGGTGGCACTTCGGCGTCGGCTCCCTCCGGGCGACGAGGTGCAGGTAGCGGCCGAAACAGCCGTGTCCCGTGAGCACCTGCGTCGCTCGGAAGGTGAGACGTCCTCGGTCGCGAGTCACCCAGTCCGAGAGGACCGGGCGGATCGCCTCCACGCCTCGAGCACGGCACGCCGAGATTGGAGCTTGCGTGCCCAAACTTCCGCCGCGTCGGGACGTGGCTCGCCCCTGGAGCGCGGATCGCATCGCCACGCGTAATACGCAGCGAGCGCCTTCGCTTCCAGGTCCCAGGGATGCGTCCCGTTGTTCAATATTACCATAAATTAACTATGTTAACTTCAAATGATACCTAATTCAAAATGACCAGTAATTCACAGTTCGTTTGTTATCATAACTCGAGTAAAGTAGTGGTCACAATAGTATGAACACGGTTTGTTCGGGAGTCACGCGGAGGGTCGTCGCGGGTGTGACTCCGGTCGTGAGCACGTAACGGTCACGAGCGGACAGAGAGGACCCGAACTTCAGATGAACTTAACGTTTTGCTTGCCTAATTCGTTTCGTAGTTTGCTACTAGAACGTTTGTCCCTTCTTAATTGATATAAAATGAAAAAAAAGACAATATTAAATTTGAGTGAAGAGTCACGTTCGGCTGCGGGTTGAGGCGCAGGTCCTGCGGCGGGGAGGTCTGGCTATTAACGCTGTACATTGTGCTCGTCTGCGGTTCATAGCTTCTGCGATCTGGATCTATCTGTCGACGTCCCACGTACCACATACGACGTGCGACGTTATGTGTGAGGTAAAACTGGTGTGGTTTTTAGTAGTCAAATTCACTAACGCTAGCGTCGCTTGTACGCGAGCGTAACATATTGCCATTGTTTACGCCATCAATGACAAACATGTCTGCTGTATGATCCTTCCATTGTTTAGATCGTGACTATAATAAATTTGGCCCCGCAGACATGTATGGAACGATCAATTAGCGGTTCCACAATATGTTCTGATTAACGTCTCAGTACTAATAACGCAGTAGGTACTGTGTCGGGTACAACGGTCTTATTTACTTGTAGGAATCGAAGACGCTCTACAATCTACTTTTTTTTATTAGTGGACGTTTTTCCTTCGTCCTTTTCTCAACAAGTGTTTGTTGTTTTTAGCAGTAGATATTGTAGGTCTGTGCAGTCGGTACTGCGGGGGCCACTGCTGAGGTCTACGAGTGACGGTGGTTGGGCCCGCTCCGGTGTGTCGCGAGCATGTTTGTCACCGAACACAACGAACTAAAGTCCTATGGGTGTTGTACACATATGTACATATGTATATATAAAATCGCAGTCAACATTACAAATGAACAACAAGTGGATAACAAAGGTTGATTCTCGTTATTAAAGGAATGACTTGCTAATCAATGTGAGGCCAAAACAATTGCATCTCATTGCGAATATGCAACGACGAGCTACTCTGTGCATTATTATATGTATGTACCTACACACTCTATAGTGCACATACATAGGTGAACACTGCAGAGATATAGCTGTAGTTCTTTTTAATTTTATTTGTTATTGCCATTGTAGTCAGACGAGGATACGGCCCACCTGATGGTGAGTGGTTACCGTTGTTCATGGACGTCAGCAATGCCAAGGGCAGAGCAATGCCAAGCCGTTGCCTAGAAAGTTGTGATATTGCTAGCTATTATACATAACTTAATTGAGATTTTAATTTAATTTATTTATTTTGCAGTATAGTTTTACATCATATATAAAATATACCATAAAACAGATGGACGAGGGCGACAGACATTTCTTGCGATAGAACACATCTAACTCATATCATATACATATATGGCTTCACATTGGTACTCAGCAAGAAGTCGTCGAGGCCCTAAGGATAAGATGCTCGGTGCATTGGTGTGCAGTGATGCAAGTCTGCCGGTGTTCGAAGCTCGCCGGCATTTGCATTGGTGATATCTATAGACTCCGGTAGCCACTTAACATCAGGTGGGACGTAAGCTCGTGCATCCATTGAAGCAATAAAAAGTTAAATTCGGCAGTAGGTATAATAGAGTAAAAACTTGTTTAGTGAGATGAACTATCGCTGCAAATGCTCCTCTCGACTTTGTTTGCAGTTTGATTATTATTTAAATGAATGTGAGTCGCAGTCGCGTGGCGGCCCGTGCCCGCCGGGACTGCTTCACTTCCTGCGACGCGCGGCGCCCCGCCCCAGGACGCAGGACGCAGGACGCAGGACGGAGGGCGCTCCGCTCAATGCTATTAGAAAATATACCCAACTTTGGCGATGTGGAATGTTTAAATTTTAAAGAAAAATGTAAATATATATTAGAACAAGTAATGTAACGTAAATTATTGAAATTTCTATTGAAACCTCAGTTTTACCTAATTCTATAATGTATTAATTTAGTTTAAGTAAGTAAGTACTCGTGTTTGAATATACTATTAGCAGCAGCTGGCGTTGCATGTACCTGCTGCGCGCGGTACTCGCGGCGCGGCGGCGTCGCTCCCCCACCTACTCGTACATTCGGCTCCCGGTACTTGTAATGCACATAGAAACTCGACTAAACATTCAATACCTTAACATTTAGTGATAAGACGTAAAATTGAACATCGTCTGTAAGCGTATTGCAACAGCGTGTGGTTGTATCAAATATCAAAAGCGAATTATTTGTTGATGAAGGAAGCCGCATGCTTCGTGGAGTGGAGTGGCGACATCAGGGACTGTTTAGTTCTAAATGCAGATTCGGTCTATATAGAAGTACTCACGAGCTCACGCTCACCCAGCTGGGGCCGGAGCTCATAGACATGACGGCGCGAACGCCACCAGTGTGAGTGACCACAGCCAAACATGAGGTCGGAGACTTAAATCTCAATCAAAATCAACAAAAACTGTACGACGATTGTGCCATCATTCCAACCCGAGCACGTGACCGCTTCGCAGCAGAATATTCCGACAGCAGAAGTGAAGGCGGCCAGAGGATCACAGAAAACAACACGCATCCAACAGTCAAACAGTTATATGTCTCAAGAGATCACTACTTCTTTCAAACCAGTAGCAGCCTGCTTGGAGGAATACGAAATCCGCCCACATAGGTCTGCAGGTCCACGGGGTGTATTTACGTAACAAAATAATTTGATGACCCGACTTCTGAACTATAAAATGTTCATGTGTTTTCATTTGTTGATCATTTAATATTTTACATTTTTTGTTGAATTGGGTAGAGGGAGGCTTCTTCCCTGGTTGATAGTAAATATCTGATTATGCCACTAACCTAGCTGCCACTGTCGCACTCTGACATGTGGAGTGGAGTTTTGGACTTAAACCAACTGAGACTAACTTTATACCGCTCTATTCGAGTCAGTTAACGATCTATACCAGATGGGTCTTGATTATAAATAAGAAGATTACATGAGAGCCGCGATTAATGTAATTTTATATCCTAACTGAACATTGCCACTTATTTATATTCTGATCCACAGAGACTAGAGCCTGAGCACTAAAACAGGGAATTGTCAGAGTTTAATGAGAGCCCTCTTGTTGTGGTCGCCTCTAATCACACAACCAAGCCATACCAGTGGGCGGCAGAAAGCCGCCGCCGTCCTAAGCACATCTTATCGGATCCTCCCAATCTACTCTCTGTGCTTTTAGGCTCTCTAAGCACTGGTCACCGTTCTCGTCGAATACGAAGAGTTTGACATGAAACCTCGCCCATAGACACAACCCACGAAGTTTATCTTGTCAGCGGGTCACGAGTCCGATCCGGCGGTAGATTCAGCGAAGCACTGCTCTTGCTAGGGCTAATCTTATAATCTTAGCAAGTGGAATAGGTTAATAGCGATTGGGTAGGAAAAAAAGGTAAAGTTAACAATTGAATAGTATTCTCGCGTGTAATATTGGTAGAGTGAGGGTTAGCAGATGACGTTTGATTCGTTTTTATACTTTTATAATATACCTGTTTGACACCGCACATGTGTGCCGTGTGGGTCCCGTGGGGTTGTGGGGCTTGTTCACAGGAGATCGTGCACGAGTTGGCAGGTCTAATGCTGACTTCATTAATCGCACTGGTCATGGTCAAGAACATTTTTAAGTAGCTTCTTCGCATGATAAAAGTACCTCGCAACAACCCCCTAGGTCAAGGTGTATTGTCAGTGTCAAGGTCAGGTGTAAGGTACCTGTAAGTAACGGCTATAGAATCTCTTCCTCTTACAAAAAGAGGCATGATGGGGTGGTTGCCTTGTATGTGTACCGTTGACAGACGAACAACATCCCACCCGACGAGAGGTAGTTACATAAAACTAGACATGACCTTCAGAAATGAAGATGCCGACCCTGAAGAAGAAGAAAGAAGTCTCTTATCGATAATGAGGATAAAAAAATTTTTTTACCTATTTTTATTACCTATTATTTTTACCTGTTCTAGTACCCTCGAGGGGTTATTTTGGATTCACCGAACTAGTAGGTTAGCTCATGGGGCTCAAATCGGAAACGCGACCCATTAAGAAGATCCGGCGAAAAGCTCAGTGGGCTTGAGAGTAATAATTGTGCGGAAACGTGACTAGTAGTAATTTGCCAGCACGATGAGTAAGTAGTTTTGAACCAATGAGGGACAGGTAAAGAGCATGGCGGCACTCATATACTACAGAGTAATCACATTTTGTCTCTACAAAAAATAAATATAGGTATTACGTTATAACATGAATAATATTAATTACAATAAATATTGAACATGAGAAAATGCATGAAAGCTATTTCGCAGCGGCTCAGAGGGGTTCAGCTGTCGGTGAGGTATCTCGGGTATTCCCATTAAGCAGGGCGGCACTCGCTCCCACCTACTTGTGACGTCATACCTGCCCGCGTACACACACTGACTGACAGTGTAAATAAACGCCGAGTCCTTAGTGCAGTTGAGCACAGTTCAGTACAGTTGTCATGAGTTGTATTGTTGTAGAGCATGACACTGAGGTGTGAGAGCCGACATTGAGCCGACGTTGGAGCATTATTGTACAGGGAGCAATTAGCCCACGAGACCCAGCGGGTCGCACTGCTCGACAGATTGAAGCGACATACCGCTTGTCGGTGTGTGCCACTTGTGTATACGTATTGTGCTCTCAAGGTCGTCAAACGCGTGCCGTCATACGTGGCGTCCCTAAAGAGTTGGATGCCGAACTTGTCAAGGCCGACCTTCTGCAACAAGGCCTACCAGTAAATTCAATGCACCGCATGCACACCGGCCGCGGTAGGGAACCATATAATATGGTTTTAGTCGCCCTCCAGCCTATCCCCGAGGGTAAGCAAATTTTTAACATACGGACCGTCTGTAGGCTCTCCGGTATCGCCGTCGAAGCCCCTCATAAAAAAGGCACTCCTAGCCAGTGCCATAACTGCCAATTATACGGACATTCTTCCCGTAACTGTCACGCGCGCCCCCGATGCATTTTTTTTTTTTTTTTTATTGCTTAGATGAGTGGACGAGCTCACAGCCCACCTGGTGTTAAGTGGTTACTGGAGCTGATAGACATCTACGACGTAAATGCGCCACCCACCTTGAGATATAAGTTCTAAGGTCTCAGTATAGTTACAACGGCTGCCCCACCCTTCAAACCGAAACGCATTACTGCTTCACGGCAGAAATAGGCGGGGTGGTGGTACCTACCCGTGCGGACTCACAAGAGTTCCTACCACCAGTAATTACGCAAATTATAATTTTGCGGGTTTGATTTTTATACACGATGTTATTCCTTCACCGTGTAAGTCAATCGTGAACACTTGTTAAGTCATTCTGATAGAGGCACCCGTCACGTGCGGACGTGCTCATCGTCCACTCGATCGCCCGGTCTTTGTTCGCCCGGCTTTTGTTAGCCCGGCCATTGTTCGCGCGGCCTGTGTTCGTGGTACATCTGCCGACTAAGTGCTCTTTCTGGAAGTTTTTATTTGTTTTGTTTCCTTTTGTTGTTTCTGTGTTCGTGGTACATCTGCCGNTTAGTACTTGATTGCGGAAATAAAGGCTGATAATTATTATAAACTACATTTTATTATGGTCACCCTAAAACTACAACCAATGTCGAAATTATAACAATTGAACGAGTTATCATTTTGCCTTCGGCATTTTACATAATGGCGAGCGTTTTTAAAATGACGACGCCGTTTGTAAACGGCGGAATCATACAAATTGCCTGCGACATATACATCATATATAATATACGATAAAACAGATCGACGAGGGCGACAGACATTTCTTGCGAATAGAACACATCTAACTCATATCATATATACGGTATTATAGAATGGTTTAATAATACTAGGTAATAATAGGTACGAGTGCAGCTACCCAACTATGATCTTGTGGAAGGAATTGTTTAGGGGATGTCAGTGTTAATTAATGTGGAGGTCATAACCCCGTTGAAAGCAGTGTTACTAAGGATGGGTTGCAGCCCTTTTGCGAGTGAGGCCTTCATCGTAATAGTTGACGATTTTTCATTTGTTGCAAATCATAAGCTTGGTCAAGTTTATTTTTATCTTACAACTTACCTACTGCTAGTCACCTCAAGGGGTTGTACTAGTTTCATTGAACATGTAGACGAGTCCGCGGTGCCCAGCCTCAGAGATCCTTGTCTCAACTCACAAATAGACAGCATCATTAGCAATATCTAAGAAAACTAGGAAAACTGTATTAGGAGCTTGAGATATGTATTTACGATGGCTTCATATCCAGAACAGAGTAGCGAGTGCCATGCGCCTAATCTGTGGGGTGGAGCTGCTGTTCGGACGCTCGCAGCGTAAAAACAGTCCGCGATCGTGCTGCTGTTATTCTCGGCAGACTCTATCCCATGATCTGTAAGCGGAGTAAAATGTCCCTTCGGAACAAGGTGACACTTTACAAAACTTGCATAAGGCCCGTCATGACTTACGCGAGTGTGGTGTTCGCTCACGCGGCCCGCACACACATAGACACCCTCCAATCCCTACAATCCCGCTTTTGCAGGTTAGCTGTCGGGGCTTCGTGGTTCGTGAGGAACCTTGACCTACACGACGACCTGGGCCTCGAATCAATTCGGAAACACATGAAGTCACCGTCGGAACGGTACTTCGATAAGGCCATGACTACCGCCGCCACTGACTACTCCCCGAATCCTGATCATGCAGGAGCCAGTCACCGTCGACGCCCTAGACACGTTCTTACGGATCCATCAGATCCAATGACATTTGCATCAGACTAGGAGCATGCTTAGGGACCCCGGTAACCGTACTCGTCGAACTCGACAAAGTTGTCGACGTGCAACGTAACCCATGCATCAGCGGTAGCCACTATGAAGTCGTCGTGGCCTAACGGATAAGACGTCCGGTGCATTCGTGTTGAGCGATGCATCGGTGTTCGAATCCCGCAGGCGGGTACCAATTTTTCTAATGAAATACGTACTCAACAAATGTTCACGATTGATTTCCACGGTGAAGGAATAACATCGTGTAATAAAAATGAAACCCGCAAAATTATAATTTGCGTAATTACTGGTGGTAGGACCTCTTGTGAGTCCGCACGGGTAGGTACCACCGCCCTGCCTATTTCTGCCGTGAAGCAGTAATGCGTTTCGGTTTGAAGGGTGGGGTAGCCGTTGTAACTATACTGAGACTTTAGAACTTGTATCTCAAGGTGGGTGGCGCGTCTACGTTGTAGATGTCTATGGGCTCCAGTAACCACTTAACATCAGGTGGGCTGTAAGCTCGTCCATCCATCTAAGCAATAAATAAAAAAAGAACATACAAAAACAGGATTAGGCTCTGCTATGATTGTAGTTAATTGTACCAAAAACGTCGATTTGCTAAAATTACTCATTTGGAAATTGATAGTACTGTACCTAAAACCCTTTGCGAAAGGTGATATTTGCTTAAAATCGGGTGAACAGTTTCGTGGCGTATGAAATTAAAACAAATAAACTTTGATTTTAATACTTTTGAAGTCGTCGTGGCCTAACGGATAAGACGTCCGGTGCATTCGTGTTGAAACGATGCACCGGTGTTCGAATCCCGCAGGCGGGTACCAATTTTTCTAATGAAATACGTACTCAACAAATGTTCACGATTGACTTCCACGGTGAAGGAATAACATCGTGTAATAAAAATGAAACCCGCAAAATTATAATTTGCGTAGTTACTGGTGGTAGGACCTCTTGTGAGTCCGCGCGGGTAGGTACCACCGCCCCGCCTATTTCTGCCGTGAAGCAGTAATGCGTTTCGGTTTGAAGGGTGGGGCAGACTATACTGAGACCTTAGAACTATATCTCAAGGTGTGTGGCGCATTTACGTTGTAGATGTCTATGGGCTCCAGTAACCACTTAACATCAGGTGGGCTGTGAGCTCGTCCACCCAT
>NW_021011503.1:1189679-1312250 GCF_003987935.1 Bombyx mandarina
CGTGCCGCATTTATTCTCGGTAGACTCTATCCCATGATCTGTAAGCGGAGTAAAATGTCCCTTCGGAACAAGGTGACACTTTACAAAACTTGCATAAAGCCCGTCATGACTTACGCGAGTGTGGTGTTCGCTCACGCGGCCCGCACACACATAGACACCCTCCAATCCCTACAATCCCGCTTTTGCAGGTTAGCCGTCGGGGCTCCGTGGTTCGTGAGGAACGTCGACCTACACGACGACCTGGGCCTCGAATCGATCCGCAAACACATGAAGTCAGTGTCGGAACGTTACTTCGATAAGGCTATGCGTCATGATAATCGCCTTATCGTTGCCGCCGCTGACTACTCCCCGAATCCTGATCACGCAGGAGCAAGTCACCGTCGTCGCCCTAGACACGTCCTTACGGATCCATCAGATCCAATTACTCTTGCATTAGATACCTTCAGCTCTAACACTAGGAGCAGGCTGAGGAACCCTGGTAACCGTACTCGTCGAACTCGTCGACGTGCAGCCTAACCCATGCATCAGCCCGTTGAGTTTCTCGCGGGATCTTCTCAGTGGGTCGCGATTCCGATCCAGTAGTAGATTCATTCGCGAAGCAATTGCTCTTGAGTTGTTAGGTCTCCTTCGGAGCGCTCGGGCAGTTGTTAGCAAATCCCAAAAAGGAAAGGCCTTCGGGCCACCAGTAATCTTTAAATCATAAAAAAAAAGTCGTCAGCCGTCGACCGTCTGGTGTAGTGGTAAGTGACATGGTCACTATACATAAGAGGGTCGCGGGTTCGAATCCCGCCAAGGGAAGATATTTGTATGATAAATATAAATGTCTTCTCCAGGGTTGTGGATGTATATTAAATATATGTATGTCTATACTAATATTATAAAGAGGAAAGATTTGTTTGTTTGTTTGTTTCGAATAGGCTCCGAAACTACTGGACCGATTTGAAAAAATATTTTTCCATTAGAAGCCGACATTGTCCCTGATGAACATAGGCTACTTTTTTTTTTTTGTGTTTTAATGTTTCCGAAGCGAAGCGAGGGCGGGTCGCTAGTGTATAATAAAAATCTTACATTTATTTCCGTTATCTGGTACCTGTAATACAAGTTCTTTACGAACTTATCCCGGGACCAGTTAACGTGGCGTGTTTGTTAGTAAATATTTATTTATTAAAAAAAAAAATTAAAAAAAGGTGTTATATTACTCAACTCTGAGTCAATCTGGTGTCTACCTACCTACCTACTGATTGGAAATTTACAAGAAGCATTGGGAATCAATTCATTTTATATCTGGAATTAAAGGCTTTTGTTATTGCTGATGTTCACTAACTACGGGAACCCTTTAAGGTCTAATACATTGAAGGTTCGACTACCGTCAATGAAAAACTAAAATCCCGTTTTGTGAATTTCAACACGTTGCTAACATCCAAAACAATTGAAATTGTATGTTCGTGGTTTCGGATTAACTTTGTGTTTGCTTTTTATATTTTAATATTAGTGAGGAGCTTTATTTAGTACTCAGCAGGAATCACGGTCACGGATGACTATTTAAATACATTTTAATGTTACGAAGTGCAGTCTCATTATGAAACAATGGTATATTTAAATGTATAGTACATTGTGCACCAAGGGAGAAAAGTAGGACATTTCCTCCGGCGTGTAAAATTGATGAGATGTCCTACTTTTTTCCCGCGGTGCACATACTATTTTTTCTCCTACCAGGCCAAAAGTTCGTGGAGTACCGAGCCGGGGTCCAGGGGCGAAGCTCCGGTGAGGTCGGTGGTCGGGAAGGGGTAGGAGGCGGAGCCCCCCCCATACTCATAAAAAAACAATTTAACTGTTTTTTTATTTTTAAATAAACTACTACTAATTGAATAAGAACTGTCTGATGAACTCATCTTTGTTTAATACTTCACTATTAAATTTTATTGCCTTTTGTTTTTATTTCACTTTTATACTAATCACAATATTGCAAATTACCCGAGCACAACAATGGCGGAGAATTTTAGGTGCGTGAGAGCAGACGTAGACACTAAAGCGCATGCGCACTTGTCAGTACCCAGGGAGGAAAAGTTACACTTTCTTCCCTGTACAGCGGGACGAAAACCGAACTTTCGGCGTAGGTAGGAGAACAAGTTTATTTGCACTGAGAAGGGACTAAGTGAACTATGTTGTGGTCTCATAGATTATCCCAGTTTGGTTCGTTTTCCTTAGAAGATAGTATTAGTTGTGAGATAAGGTGAATCAGAGGTCGCTTCGAGCAGAGAGTGCGAGGGCACTCCGGGTGCGTTCCGATGAGATGCACTTTGAGGCTCTCAAACGGAACTTCAAGTGAGCGATCGTTCAGTAAGTGAGGCTCAAATGTATTATTTGTTTTATTCTTTTCTCTACTATCGAAAAGAAACACCTGAAAATAATGGTGTTAAACTGGAAATAGTTGACGTTATCTTCGATGTTAAGAAAAAGTTTTTACTGTCTTGCTGTGTGTTTTTATTTATAAGATGGGTTATATAAAAAAAGTAATTTATAGCTCAGATTAGTTGATGTCAAAAAATTAATTAAGATTTTTTATCTTTTTTTTCCTACTTATGCTGATAGCCTTGAGAGGCTATTTCAGCTTGTTTTTATCTGCTGAATGAAGTCTCGTATGTTCATAAATATTCAACCTTAATGCTCAAGTAAAATAAAGAAAAAGACGGGCATGATGTTTTATGATTTTGCTTTATTTGTTAGTGATAATTTTGTGAATTTACCAACTTTTTGGGCAACTACACTTATTGTTCTAGAAACTGTTGTCGAATATACAAACAAAATGATTTCTCGGTTCTATCTTTTTTAAAGTCATGCTTTTATATGTGCGATGCAAAGGTTAAGTGATTTGTGTCACCGGATCTAGTATAGAGCGATGTACTGCCGCCGCGTACTCAACTATACGCGTACAAACAATCAAACAGAACAATACACTATCGCAGAAAGCACTGAGCACTCCCTTCATGTCTCGGATATCAACACTTTCATAGAAAATGTTTAATATAAAATATAGCGCCTTACCTTCACGATATAGCTTTGCAGAAGAGAATTGCAGGAATTCTAAAGATCTCTGCGGTCGTTTGAGGTAAAGGGATGTTTCGTTAGTGAGGCACACGCCTCAGACCTACTCTAATATTAAGGTAAGTATTATACTATGTATTATTAGAAAACTAATTAGTTGGAGGTTTAAGGGGTTAGAAATTAAGGTGAAGAGTCGTACTAGGGATATAAATTATGAACGCAAGAGGCGAAGCCCTGGTGACTCAAGTGCCACAGATGATGACCCCCATGCACCAGCCCACTGACTTTCTCGCGGGATCTTCTTAGCGGATCGCGATCCGGTAGTATATTCATTCTCGAAACAGCTGCTCTTGGGTTGCTTGTTAGGTCTCCTTTGGAGGCGCTCGGGTAGCTGTTAACTAATCCGATCACTCCTGGCTGAGCCTTTACTCGCCCACCTCTCCTGGTAAAACTGGAGAGACCTCTGGACCACAAGTAATCCTTAAATCATAAAAAAAGATGACAACCAGAGTCAACTGTAGCATGTAGCCGGAGGAGAGGCTATTTCCACAATCATTAGAGCCTTTGACTATCGCACCGGTAACTGACGGATACTGGTAATGCTGGGAATCGTAATTCGATTAATTTTAATGGAAATTTAAAGATAACGACAGAGACACGTAGAGCATGTGATCACCGACGGGACGGACCGACCGTCTCTAGTCTCATGTATGCTCGACGTGCGAGCTGCGAGGGGGAGCACAGCAGCCCATACATAATACTTACATTCGTATTCAAGAGCCACACACGATTAGCATGTAAATAACTTAGAACTCAGAAAATAATGACTCCGTAGTTGGCTCCGTAATTGGTATTTTGTTTATCAAATAGACAGCAACAGACTTCAATGAATAGCAATAAGCATTAATATTAGTGAGGCGAGCGTCGCCCCACCCGAGCGATGGCGGCAACTTTACTAATTATCCAAACTGAGATGATCATCTCGACGACAACAAATCGTTTTATAGATCACTTCGCTCTCGGAACTTTAGTGATTAGACGTCGCCATGTTCATTACCACTTTAATAGAAGACATTTATTGGACATTACCACGGTCCGCCGGGTGTGGAGTGAGGTTGAATCTCAATTGAACTGCTGCTGATGTTGACTAGGCGGTTCATGACATTATGGTTTTGGTATTGTTTTACAGATAATCCCGAAAGAGGGAGGCGCGGCGCAGCCTGTGATGTGGCCAGTCGACTGTAGCACAACGTTAAGTCCTGATTAGTTTTTTTTTTTTTTTTTATTGCCCTTGTAGGCAGACGAGCATACGGCCCACCTGATGGTGAGTGGTTACCGTCGCCCATGGACTTCAGCAATGCCAAAATAAAAAATTAAGCAAAGTATTGGATGTGCAGTCTTACAGAACGATGCGTCGTATGAGGTTTCGCACTCAGCGGAGAGTGTGGTCGTATCGCGGTGGAGTGACCTACCGAATGTCGAGTTGCGAGTTGGCGGGCACAGCTGCTATTGTACTCGTATTATAGGTTCGAATACCGAGGGATCTTTTTTTTTTCGGGCCCGAGACCGATGCTCCTACAAGGTCCCCGCGCTTAGGGTGAGTGTGGGGTGTGTGGGACATATCGGGAGAACTGAATCACCCCATGCAAGGCGGTCCTCAATATTGTCTTTGGTTATTCTATACAATTGTGATAAATATGAAATACTGAGAGAATACGGCTAGGCTGTCTTTCATCCGAAATCCATCGCTTCACCGCGTTAGAAAGGGACAGCGCGATGGTGTCAACTCGTACGGGTGCCACCAGTCAGAACAGTGATCAGGGATAACTTGGTTCCCCGTTACGAGGTCAGAGTCAGAAATCTTCAGTGATCTATTCATGAAACATTCATTATAATAACAAAAACATTATCATTTTTTAATATTCGGTTACTTGGCACGCTGTCTTTGTGATAAATGTTGTGAATAACTTTGGTATGTGTTTATCTGTTATTGAAGAATTTTCCTTATATTCTTATTCAGTTTATTTCATAGAATTTTACTAACATAGAGCTTGCGAACCGTTTGGGGTGAGCCTGATACTGATGGTCGTGGACATCACCGAATTCGGTCGCCGAACTAGGTAGGCAGTGGCTTGGCTCTGCCCCTGGCACAGTAAGCAGCGGCTTGCTCTGCCCCTGGCATTGCTGAAGTCCATGGGCGACGGTAACCACTCACCATCAGGTGGGCCGTATGCCCGTCTGCCTACAAGGGCAATAAAAAAAAAAGAACTAGAGACTTGAGATATTTTAATTTTCATTTGTCACTGTAAGCAGACGACCCGCTCTTGGCTAAGCCCGTTCGGCCGTCTGTCCCGGCAAAAGCGGCGAGGTCTTTGGACCAGCCGCAATCCTTTCATTCCAAACAAAAAAACAGGTCCACCTAATGGTAAGTAATCTTGTCGTTCATAGAAGTCAGCAACGCCAGGGGCACAGATAACCGCTGGGTTGGTGGATGATGATCGGATGCTGCCTCTAACTGTCCTCTTTATAGTGTCCGACCATCTTGTTGGCGTCTTGCCTTTGGCTCGTTTCTCCTCCACTTGACCAAGAATGAGAAGCTTTTCCAGACTATGCCTTAGAGACCGCATGGTATATCCGAATCCTTGTGATATGGAATTCTTGTAGTATTTATTAATTTGTACTCGTGGTAGTCCACAGTATGCGGTATACGTAACATCCTACTAGAGCACCACATTGGAAATGTCAATTGGAGTCTGAAACTCCAACCCTTAGTTACTTCGCGTCAGAAATGAATAGGGACCAAAATAGCGATTCTGTGAAATTAGACGACGCTCGTCGCAACCAGGGCCCGGAGCGCGCGGCGTCTATTTCCGGCACAATGGAGCCTTGAGCGCCCTTCCGGTACATCTCAACTCTCTTCGTCTCTTTTAATGAAGCCTCACATGTTGGCGAACGTATTCCGTACTAATGTTGTTCGTTGATACATCCATCCATTTATTTATTGGAAAAATAAATGTAAATCGAATGATTTTCACATTGAGAAGTGATGAGATCGAATGCGGAAAGTCGGTTTGGTACGTCATCTTCTAGAATGGTTTTTTTTTCTTGCCCTTCTAGGCACCTCAACATATGCCATCAACTCACTATCCACACGGTCCGCTTGATTTTGAGATGTTACTGTTGCTCGTGGACGTCAGCAATGCCAGGGGCATTCGAAAGCGTGGCAGAAAAGATGTCTTCATCATTTTGAAAAACAAGCAAGTTATCGCGATAGGCTTGTAGCTCGATGGGCCCGACAGGTCATCCTCTGTCTTCTATGAAAACGAATCCTTGTTGGTTGTATAGGAGAGGTGATTCAAACGCATTAGTGCTGGTGTCAGCCCAGGGATGCAGGTTTTCAAAAGTTCTGTAGGGATGTTATCTGGTCCTCTGGACTTACTTATGTTGCTAATTGACAACAATATCTTCTACATCTTTATACTCTTTTTTCTCTTAGCTCAGAGACAAACATAATAATCACAAAATTCAATTAGGCTGTATCAAGAACTTTTACTCTACAAAGTTTTTTATGAATCTTGAATGTACACCTCAGAATTTAAATGAAAATTTCACGAAACTTCTTATTCTTCTTCTTATTAAACTTTTTGTCTTAGTAGTTAGCCGGTTTCTTTATTTAAGCCTTATTGCTCAATAAAATAGCTTTCCGAAACAAGATGGATGCAATAAATTACCAAATAAAAGTTTAAACGACGGAAATTTTATTCAACAGAACGCTGAGGTACTTCATTTACGATGAATAGAAAATGTAAGTAGCGGTGGTGGTGGTGGTGGAGGTAGAACCTTAGTGAACTCAACATAATAATCTCATGATACTCGTATATGCGACGGACGCGACTGCAAATCGACTGGTCGTTCCTAGTCTGGACTAGGGAGTGACACAAGCAACATGAATAATGATCATCCATGAATACAATAAATTGATAAAAATAAACACAGTCAGTAGGTAGAAATAGCCCGCAGTTTCTATACAACTTTCAACTAATTAATACCATGACTAAAGGGTATAATTTGAAAGGCTAATAGTATCTAGGTACTTTTCTAAGCTTCATTGTGTGTTCATCCCACGCAGCCTTCTGTGGAGTGTCTCCGGAGGACAACGCCCGTCACCGGCAGAATCACAGTGTAATAGTTACGTATTACGTATTTAGCTATCTATGTAACTAATAAGTAATTAACTATGTACTCAGGTGGTTTAGAAAAGAATGAAACGAAATGTCAGATGAAATGTGAATATATACATAGAATAAGCGTTAGACAAGTAAGCAGCACTCAGTGAGGCTTGCGGGAGCTGCGTCCGTGTGTCAACGTAACGACTTCAACCTCTTTGTAGTTTAGTCTCGCGTTCATTATTTCAGTTTTATTATTTCGTGTTCAGATATTTCATCCATTGATGCCAGCGTTTGAGAATCAAGAAATTATTAATAGATTTAACTTGAAGTTTCGCATCTGAGTTTCCTTAGTATTTGCAGAGTTTTATTTAGAAGTATTTAATTGACCGTTAAGTGTTAAAGTAAACAACGGTGGTGAAGCATTTGTTAATGGTTAAGTCAAGATTCTTTTGACTTAACCATTAACAAATGCTTTTTGCTGAAGAATGCTTTTTTTTGCGTCATGATTTTTATCAGTGAACCCTACGAATTACACCCTCTATGAACTTTTATCTCCATTATAAAAATTGTAAGGGAAATGTGCTTGATTTAGTACTAATTGAGAATCTGTAGAAAAAATATAAAGCTTCAAACAAAATCGTGTGTTGTGAACGTGCATGGGTAGAAGGCCATGAGCTCGTTCCCATCTAAGCCCATCTGAAGCAACAAATATAATTATTTCATATTACATCTATAAAGTATTTTAGCTTCCAGAATAACGAAAAGACTTACGTGGCTAGTTTGAAACCTGTGACCTTGGAATTGTGGCACATGCATGTCACCGAGGAACTAGATCAAGTCTGAACCGGTTCAAAATCACCTCAGCGATAGTTCATTCTCTTCATAAAGCAGGTAGCGGAGCAGAAACAATGTTATTAAATAAGGCTCCGTGTAAACAATGCTGAAACAATAAACAAAGTTAATATTTGATCACTCGCAAATTTTAGAGGAACATCGTAAGACATAATAGTTAGCTAATATTTGTACCTTAATGTCTCGGTCGAGCAGCTCTGGACCTTAGTTTATGTAAAGATAGCACTGAATCCCGGATATTGCATTTTATTATATTTATTTAATTTCATCCATTCTTTGAACTTTGGTCACCAACAATGTCACTGCTGTTTTTAATCTTCTTTGTTGCGCAGACTGGGTGGTTCCGTACCACCAGAGCGATCGGTCACCAGAAGGATTACCACTAACGACAACAATATCATATGTAAAATCTCCCACAGCCGCTCTCTTCGGCACTAACCAGATAAACAGTGTTCATATGATCATAATCGCTCCATCATTATGCTCATTATCTCGTGACGTCGTTTCCTTTCCAATTAAATGTATTGATAAAATCACTGGCCGGAGTCGAACGGAACATTAATTATATCTTCCTGCTACTGCTCTAATGGAGGATAATCACCTGACTGTACAGTTATTTGAATTAATACAGCAATAAATAATATAATAAAACAGTAAAATCCGGCGTGTCTCTATGTTCTAAATATCTGTATGTACTAAAAGTAGAAAGGGGATAACTTAAGAAGAATTTAGTAAGCTAAGTGTCATTGTAATAAGTTGACATTGCGCGCAATGTATCGCAAAGTTGGAGTTGTCCTCGGTGCCTCGATCCTCTCAGTGCCGTTGACCTCGCGAGCGAATCATTTGAATTTGGATTTTGTTAAGTACATTGCGTCTAATGTATTATATTTGCAAAAACATTATTTCTAATGTATTTGTTGTATTATCAGGTAAGGAATCCCACCAGCAGGTGTAATGTGTTCGTTTCCGAATAATGTCAAGGATGTCCTAGTGTGCGTTGATTTGCTCTGAACGCGTGGCGTGTCGCTCTCCGAAATGGAGTAAACTGAGTACTGTGAGCACAGTGAGCACATTGATACATCGATACTACATCGATCGCTGTTATTAGCTATATACTAATGAGTAGAGCAATTGACTGATGTAGTATTTTTAAAGGCAACGGTGTGTCATTATATCAAGATGTTAAATGAATATCCATCACCATCTTTCTGCCTATTTGTGTCGTGAAACAACCACAGGTACCGGTTTAAAGTGGCACAATAATGTGTCCAGTTTTTCTAAAGTCCATTCAACTTAAATTTCTCCATTTCCTAAGGTGAATCTACTTGCTACATGAATACTGTGAGCGATAGGTGATATCTGTCAGTAGAAGCTAATGAATAAATTAAGCCAGATACCGCGTCTCAATCTACACTTACTAAAGGAAATTCATTGTAAAATCGTCAAACAAGCAGAACAATAAAAACATTTTTCAAGGGTGGCAGCGCCATTAACATCGCGGACCGACATGTCCTGTAAGCAATCAACAGTCGATGGGCCGTACTGCGATCGTCAGCGACCTTGTCGTGGAGAGGCGCTCCTCGTGGCAGCGTGCTGTGTGCTGTTCATGTCTCAACGTACTTTAACGTATGCACGTCGGATGTAGTCGTGTGAGTGAGGTCGTAGCGATAGTTTGCGTTTTTGTGTGGACGTGGGGTCATTGAACTATCTTTGGTTTTCAACAAGTGTTTATTTTTGTTTATCTTAAATTTAACTGTTCATAAATTTACTTTGACATATTCATGACTCAATTTCGTTTTCGTTAGAGCATGTTGTGATTCCGCAAGGACTGCCGCGGCCTGAATCTGAGGCGACACATCAATGCGATCTGATCTTTATACAGTTAGTGCTATCGAAGACTAGGTAATTAAGATGAGGTCAGTATACACTATGAAGTTCTGAAACCAATATTTATATCTTTTTTCCTGCTTAAAAGACCGCAGACCTAAAGGACAAGTGCATTGTAAAACGCTGTCTTAGTTTGTTGCAGTGATTCGAATATAGATCATTCAGTTATTTAAAAGAAATTACAACTTTAACTTAATTTGAAGGTGTGACTATTAAAGTAATGATTTGCATCATTTTGATGTAAGTGCAAAAATATTATTCGCTAATGGAACACGGCCACGGTCTGTTGACGTTTTTCCCCCTACCTAATCGTTAGTAGCTCAATGGCCTATTCCAACTTCACGCGGACAGGTAGGTAAGCTCACGGGCTCAACCTCAGAGAGTTGCTAAAACTATCCTCAGGAAGATTAGTGCTTCGCAGAATCTACCACCGGATCGGAAACGCGACCCACTGAGAAGATCCGGAGAGAAACTCAGTGGGTTGTGCCTACGGGCTAGTTCGCACGTCGAACTCTTCGTCGGAGTCGACGAGGTCGACGAGGACGGTGACCGGTGCTTCAGAGACCTAAAAAACCGAAAGTGGATCCGGGGGATCCAACAAAATATGTCTTGGGCGACGGCGGCTTTGCTCCGTCACCTGGGTCGCCTGGGTCGGGTATATAATTTATTATTATTAACTTTTGTGAAGCTTCGGATGCTCGCGGAGATTTCGGTCACAGGGGACAACTGCCAACTGTCAACACGAGCCCGACATAAAATATGGTACATTCACAAGTAATTCAACCAATCATCTTCCCTAAACGATAATGTTGTTCTTTTGTTCAGTGTTACTTCAGTAAATATAATTAAATCACTAATGGTTAATGCGAGTGGTATATTTTCCCGTAACAGTTTTCGGGGTTACAATCCATGCTGTATATCAACTATCTACTCAACCCAAATAAAATACCACAGAGAATAACTATGTCATTAAGCGGATTAGATTATAGAGTTATACAGTTAATAATAGTGCTATTGAAGTAGGTTATCTTCCTGTTAAGTCGCGTCAAGTAGCTGGTAGAAGAATGAGAGAGGGCGCGCACGTCCCTGCCGCTTGTAATGCAGACAGCAGACATGACACGACCGACTGCTCTCCCTCCGCACCGCTTCCGCCACTCCGGGTCTTTCTTGTCTCCTTGGAGCGATATTTAAACAAACGCGCTTAAACAACAGCCGAAGTCGTCGTGGCCTAAGGTAAGTACGACGCCCGGTGTACCTACTAGTATCGATCGATCAGACCATGTCGGTACTCAAATCCTGTAGGCGGGTACTAAATTTTTAAATGAAATACGTGCTCGATATATTATGTTCACAAATAATTTCCACGATGAAGGGATAACATCATCCAATAAAAACCAAGCTAGCGAAAATTATTATTTTTTCTAATTTGAGACATTCATCTGGAGACTCGAGATAAGGAAATGACAAGTGCGAATGTTATTTTTCTAATATAAAACTGAAATGATCCGAGCCGTTTGCAAAACAAACGTTACGTTTTATTATAATATGATGGGCTTGTGTAACCAGAATGTGTTTAGTCAAAGCAAAAACAAGCAATAGCAGGTTCGAGATAAGACACATAATCACTGTTTATTTTATCGTTACGTTCATGACGATCTTACATGAGAGGAGATGATAATAGTTGGCGAGACTATTATCATTCTATTTCTCTAATATCGTCGGTAGGACGCAGTGTCGGCAGTAGTCGGTAGTGAGGGCAAGTTCAGAGCCGAACCTCGCTTTGAATGCGATTACAGAAGGAAACTCAAATCTTCGTTATCGTAATTAGCCTTCACACTGAGAGTCCAGCGACCCTCACATGTGGTCTATGTCTCAATTGTATAGTATAGCGGCTATCGCATTCCAGCTTTGCAGCAGAAATAAGCAGGGTAGTAGCTTGCACAGGCTCAAAAGACACCCTAGCTGTATTTAAGCAAATCATAATTTTTCAAAATTTGATGTTTATTGCATCATGTTTTCATATCACCATGGAGTTATTCGTGAACACGTGCTGGGTACGTATATAATTTGAAGCATTGGTAGTACCCGCCTGCGGGGTGCGAGCACTGGCATAGTACCGTGAGAGCGGCGACACACCGGCAACGTCGATGTCTCCACTGCACGGTACGCCCCACCACCCGTGATAACGACCAGACACCCAGTATACGCTCGTACATTGTGTTTGCAAAACAGTTATCAGGCTCTATTTGATTACACGCAATTGTGGAGTAATAAACAATAATCCTCGTGAGGTGGTCGCGGCGCGCACTCCTCCACAAGTCACACCAGTCAGCGGCAGACAGGCGCGACATGACTCCATTATACAAGCAGGTATTTAACTTTATTGTAGTACGTTGATATTAAGTTAATTAATAAATTGGAATAATTATCGTATTTACCCGATTCTGAGCGCACAATGTGTGATGCTGCTATGCCTATCCTGATGTACAAAATCCATTTTTCTAAGGAATTACGTACCTAAAAGGCTTTCGCGGACCACTTCCGTGATAAACGAAAAAGTAATGTGTAGTACAAATGAATGTCTGCAAACGCGCAAGTACTCATAGTTCATGTAAATACAGTATGGGAGGACGGATGGAGGACCTCTCTACTAGGTGCTAGCCCATAAGTAATTCAAACAAACTTTCAAAATATTATGTATATTCTTTTAGTCATGGGCAGTGTCTGCAGTGCTATTGAATATGGTTGGTCACGGAATGCTCCTGAGCTACACCACCAGCCTTCTTCCAGCTCTACAGGCACCTGACTCTCCTATACCAATTGACTTGCAAACTTCTTCGTGGCTATGTGAGTATATTTAAAAAAATAGTCGTGTCTTTGTACGGGAAGCGAGGCGGTGACGTTGCCCCGGAGAACCACTAGCCCGACTCTGTTCTGTTGAATAGTTCTCTGGTAATGGCTACGCATTTAGGGATATACACCGCGGGGTCCATGACCGTAAGGCAATCTAACGTGCAAACAGTGTATTCTGAAGAAAATTCAATTGGTGGCTCTCGTGATTGGTCTTGCACATCGTCAAAAATATTGTTAACAATAAAACACCGTTATTTTTTCTATTACATGTAGCATTGTATATTACAGTCGTCATTCATTTAATTATTAAATTTTGGTCTTTTATCTAATAGACCTAATACAATCCTATATATTTTTGATTTGAGCACAAAGCTCATTTAAATAATAATAATAACAACCGGGAACAAGTCATCCGGTCCCAAATTTAGGATTCCCCGTACTATGGGAACCAAAGACATATTTAAGAGCTAAAAGGCCTAAAAAAGGTTTGATTTTTGAGATTCGCTTCGTTTTTATATTATGAGTTAGCTACTAGACAGTGCGCTTTTTATAAAACTTTTCTCATTAAAAAGTTTTTAAAATATGCGGAATAGGTGTATAGGTACATTGTTAATTTCACGAGCAAACAAACAATTGGCCTTAGGACCGGATTTCTGTGAATTATTTCCTACCCTTAGATACACACACAGCTCCGCCATAAACAGATGATTCAGTTTTTATTTCAATAGCTCGGTACAGCAACATTCCATAACTACTTTGCGTAATGCCACCGCTGCAGTTTGGTTGTCTACATCGCACAAGACTGCAAAGTAGTCAATATTTGCAAACAACAAATTTTTAAAACGGTATAATTTACTTTCTGTCTTACGATTTCAGACCTAAGCTGTCTGTCGCAAAATACTTTTTTGTACCTGATCAGATCCTCCATTGAGGTGGTCGCGCACCAGACGCGCATTATTTGTGAGACTGCGAAGATGTTGGATACGACCCACTAAACGACTGCCACGTACTCTCGCTCAACCCCAAAACGCCCAGCCCACCTGCAGCCCACGGTCGACGTCGAGTAGTGGAAGCGAATCAACGACTCTACGTCGACCGTCTCGGTACGGTATCCAGTGAGACCAGCCCCGGGCGGCGCGGCTGTGGTTCGGAATACCTCGTTGGCTCAGAGCCAGTCCGGAACCGGAACGCGATACATCGCCAACCGATCGTTTTTTGACTAATGTTGTTTTGTTGGGCAGCGCACCACACGGCTTCTATCCCTCCGGTCGCTCCATGACCCTCACTGGGGATGCCATTATGCCCTCTCAATAGGATCACTGTTCCCAGAAGCAAGCCCACTCTTGTATTTTGTTTACACGATTTTGTTTGTTTCACGCGTTTTACGATTAATAATTTAATTATGATTATGATTAAAATACTTCAATGACAAGAAATAACAATTGTTACTGTTGTAAGCATTTATAGTATTTATCGGAAGTTTAGTAAACATTGTTACAAATAAATATTAATTAAAACAAACAATCCGAGAGTATGCATTGATTTTGGTTTGCGTTAGATAACGCTCATCGACTGCGTCATAACCATTACCTATATTTTTATTGATAACCTCATTGCACGATATTTATAACTATTCTAATGTTTGTTATATTGAGGTCTGCATAATAGTTTAGATGCTAATCGTATTGAAGAATTTATTAATTCTGATAGCCTGATAATATAAAAGTAATCTCTGAAATTTGTTGTGTTTATCGTAGACAATGGATTTTGCGGGTCGTAGATAAAACATTTAGTTATATTTATTATGAATACTACGCGTAATAGAGGATCGCAGATAGCTTATTCGTGGCTGTCAAAATTAAATCAGTTAACTGTTTGACTTAGTCACTTTGCGACGTGCGTGTAACGATGGTACCAAAATTTAGTGTTAAAATATTAAGAACACTAAAATGTATTGAATGTGTATTTTATATATTTTCAGCATCTTCAATCGGCATAGCAGGGATACCTGGGTTCTTCATATCGTCCGCACTGATGGAAAGATATGGGCGAAGAATAGCACACTTTATCCTGATGGTACCGGGGCTACTTGGATGGTTGCTAATATATGCCGGCAATACCGTTCCAGTTTTGTTGATGGGTAGACTTCTAGGAGGAATGTCTGCCGGAGCCACCGTATCCTTAGGAGCTATCGTTATTGGAGAATACAGCAGCCCTAAATACCGAGGAATGTTTTTAACTTTGAAAACTGCTTCAGTCTGCTTAGGAGGGATGTTTGTGCACATTTTGGGCCATTTTTATGATTGGAGAACCATAGCGATGCAGGCCATGACCCCTTATATAATCTCCTTGGCCATTATTTGGACGTGGCCAGAAAGTCCAGCATGGTTAGCGTCGAAACAGAATTATGAAAAATGTGAAAAAAACTTTTATTATCTAAGGGGAAACGCTGCAGAGGCCCAGAGAGAACTAGAAGACATGCTACAGTCGCAAATGAGTCGCGCATCTCAAACTACTAAGCAGCTAAGTTTGAGACAAAAGTTGATAGAGTTTTTCAAGAAATTCACAAAAAAGAATTTCTTAGGGCCGATGTTTATATTACTGAGTAGCACTGTTTTATTGGAAGCGAGTGGGCGGCATATATTTCCCGCTTACGCTTTGCAGATTATTAGCGAAATAACTGGAAGTAAATCTCAATCTTATTACTACACGCTATGTATTGACGCCATCATAACGGTCAGTGCCGTGTGCTCATCAATCCTCGTTAATGTGATGAGGAGGCGCACGTTGCTGCTGTCCACCGGGCTGGCTGCCTGCTCAGTTTTGATGGTCGTCTGTACATATTTGTTCTTAGTGGCACGAGGATTCATATCTGAAGATTACCACTTTATTCCCATCGGTTTATTTGTGATGTATTTCATCCTTGCCAATTTAGGTTGCAGTCCGATCCCTGTTGCGTTGTTGGGCGAGTTATATCCATTGGAACACAGGGGTGTTGGGTCAGCTGTGACTGGGGTGTTTATATCTTTGGGCGTGAATCTGGCATTACTTTTGACACCGTATTTGTTAGTGAGTATCAAAGTGTACGGGACATTTGCAGTGTTCGGCTTAGTCATGGCCTTCAATTTAACAATTTTGTACTTCACGTTACCGGAGACCAAAGACAGGACGCTTCAAGAAATAGAAGATTACTTTGTCGACGGTCAGTTCAAGGATAATAGAAACATTAAGGAAAGTCAAGTTACTGTTAAAATGTTAAAATAGGTATAATTTTCGTCATTTGTATTGTTTTTGTAACATAACATATTATGTAAGGTGTTCAAGACTCAATAAATCTGTGAAGGAGTTGGTGAGTACATTTCTGAACGTTCTTCATAGTATAGTTGTGTGTGTGTGTGTGTGTTTAAGACATTATTAATGTGGTGCTGTCGGTTCTCGTTTGTTTGCAGTCAGCCCCCATTTAGCTGGTCTTTGACCTTGCAGTACATTTTTATAATTCACGTTTCATTTCACAAATATGTATGCTTCGGTTTCATTAAAAATGTAGACCCGGAGCCAGCGAGCTACTCATGTTTGAGAATTGTAATCGTAAGCTGGGATTAACTTTAGATTTATACTTTTAGCAAAACATTTAAATCGGTAACTTACACTATATACTTACATGTTAATTATCTTGGTCTACTTGTAACGTGTTTCAGTTATAATAGTGTAAGAGCTTGAAGAGCTTAGAAACTATTATTGTATTTTGTAAATTGGTGCACCTTTATAATAGTTTACCATTTCTCTTTTCGTAAACGGATTAACTTATGCTTCATGGCCCATCTGATTTTAAGTGCGTATTTCGTTGGAAAACTTAATATTTATCTGGGGGTTTTGAGCACAGGTATAATAGCATCGGTTAATACGAGTACACAGTACGCTTTATCCTAAAGTTAGCGCCTCAAGTCCACGTCGATTCCTTCTGAAACACGTTCACAGCTTGTAGTCTTTGAGAATATTGATGATTGGTAATCAGGAAACAATTTAGTGATGTTGTAACACAAATGTAATTCTGAGATCCACAGCCACGTACCTAAGTGCTATACCAACACATGCTACTAAGCACTGAATTGGTGGCACTGAAGACTCTAGCATCCATGGTATAGAATCCTGTAATGTTTGAGATGTCCGGCTCTCGGACCGCCAGTAATCAGCTGTGGTGCGACGTGCGAAGTTAATTCGGTCTCGGGTCGTTGTCCGCGGCATCTTCACTCGCGGTGGGGCAGTCGGCGTATCTTATCATTACAGAAGAACGGGCAGAATGATAACTACCGTCGGTAAATTGATTACAGCACTGAGAGTGAATGTCCTGAGGTACAACGTTCACTTCAATGAGACTTTGTTGAGAGCTTTCATGTTCCATTCACATGTCCTTCATTTCTTCTTCATTATTTGACATTTGTGCGTTGTTTTTCAATTATGCATTTTCTTACTGTTACAAACTTGATTAGAATAATATATTGTTCATAGTAAGGCGTTCCGGGTTGAAAAGCAGGATGGCTAAACAATAGTTAAAGAGTGGATAACAATCGAATCTTGGACCTCATGATGGGATCATTAAAATTGAACTATGAACGAGACGAGACTATTAGTGAACTATCAAAACAATAGAAATTCAAAAAGAGGATTGCATTCTTTGTTGTAATAAAATAATATATTACTTAATATACGTTTTAAAAGATTCACAAGGTCCCTCGGGGTTGGGTAGCACTCACATTCATATCCACCCACCTTTCCAAGACTAAGGGACTGAACGAGGAACAGGTAGCGACAACCTACCGTCGCGTCGCGTCGAACTCCGAACTCGGGCGGCGCGCCTTCACCGTTCTGATGGCTCTACGGGCTCGGGTGACCACACCTGATGGCCAATGGGTTGGCGTACCGATACGCTAATAAACTTATTTATCACATTAAATGTGGTAACATACCGCTACCTATACCAAGGCTAATAGTGTCGTACTCCCTCGAAATCGTTTCGCCGACACTTCACTAACTTCGGAACATTCTGTGTATATAATTAGCTTTGTAGATAATTAAATTATATTAGTCTTGTTTACAAGTGCTTGTCGACAAGTAGTCAATTGGACGTAAGTAAGTTCTAGTAAAGAGAACAATGGCGAGTCAGTTGTGAGACGGTCGCGTCGCGGCGACGGGACGACGACAACTTATTAGCAGCTAATTAAAGTGTAGGTGCGTATTGTTGTGGATTTCATTTATCGGAAAGTTTTGATGGTGCTCGCAGCGCTGTGGCCACGTATAAGAAACTCTGTGTTTGACATTGCTCATTGTTCATTACAGTTATTACTTACTGATCTTTCGATTAACCGATAGGCAGCAATTTTTCCAACCAAATAAGTACTTAAGACAAGTTAATTAGATTTAATTAAATAAAAGAGTAATGAGTTTAGGTCCGAAGAGCGCGGCAGTCCCTGTACTACAGGACCGAGACTTAGAACTGACGTCTCGAGGTGGGCGGCGCCGTGTGTACTATTGGTCAGGTGGTCTGTGAGCTCGTTCACTGATCTAAGTCGTTACGCAAATAAATAAACAGAAAGTACATAAAACTTCACAAGTTTAGATGTTTACTGGCCGAGTATTAAGTATTAAATATAGATTAACATAATTAGAACTGTGAACCGACTGGACTATTTAGAACTTATTCTCTTCAGATATGCGTGGGTTTAGTTTACGTATGATTTATTACTTTAAAATTTATAACAAGACTTTAAACTTTCAAGTCTGTTCCAATTTGTAAATAATTATAAAAGAAACTAAACTGATAAAATGTTTGACGTCAGCAATGTAATAAATTAGTGATGCGCATCTCAAAGAGCCGGCGGATCTAGACTACATCTAGCGCCGCGGAAACCGTTTTAATTTATAACTACTGTGATTTGAAATAGTGTCTCTTCTTTATAATTAATGTATTTGTGGAGATACATTTATAAGATGAATAATTGAGTGTCGCTGGAGTGTACAGATATAGAATATTGAATAATACTAGACGCCCCAAATTATGTAAGAAAGTCATCATGCCGCAGGAAGAATATGCGACGGTAGATATTATGTATATACGTGACAGGATTGTCGCTTCAGCTGTCTATATGCCAGCCATCCGATCTATCACGCTATTAAAAATTAAAGCAATCACGAGCATTATTACTAGCTCCACCAACATTACCTTTATATAGAATAATTATAAACGCTACAGTAAGTACAGGGCTGTTTCGTTTCACGCTGAACTCATGCTGAGTACGCACTGAAGCGGCACATCTTCGCGGCTGCTGCTTTAACTGGTGGTAGGACCTCTTGTGAGTCCGCACGGGTAGGTACCACCACCCCGCCTATTTCTGCTACGTTTCGGTTTGAAGGGCGGGGCAGCCGTTGTAACTGTACTTGAGACCTTAGAACTTATATCTCAAGGTGGGTGGCGCATTTACGTCGTAGATGTCTATGGGCTCCAGTAACCACTTAACACCAGGTGGGCTGTGAGCGCGTCCATCCACCTAAGAAATAAAAAAAATAAAAAAAAAACAACATAATCATCGGAACTTCTCGCCGCAATCTAGACGGCCTACTAAATGTATGGTTTGGATCTAGTTGCGGCAGACTTCACGCACGCTTCTCATGACAGACATACTCGGCTGGATGAGTGCCGTCGCCGCCATCGTCGCCGGACGTACTTCGGATGAGCGGTTGGCGATGTATTGTGTTCCGGGCCACCGTACCATCATTGGTCGTAAACATCTTCAGGGTGGCGCCGCGAGTATGATTGTAGTGTTGACCGTGGGACCCCACAATTCTGTCCTGGTTTAGATTTCGGGCGGATTATTTGAATCGGCACGCTGCCCGAAGAAACAAGGGCGGCACTGCTTGTCGCGTGCTGTGTCACCGTGCTTGATCACATGTACGCACCCATATGTATGTTACAAACATACTTGCAAAGCGAACATTTAGAACATCATAGACACTCACGTATGAATGTAAGTAGTTAGATCAGAATCAAAATTGTTCGAGTGAAAGTATACAGTTTGTTATTGTTGGGAGTTGTTACAGTTTGATATTATGAGTAGGGATGAGTTACAATGTTCGGTTCAATACATCAATAGTAACGCATGTTATTTCAAGATGTGTTTGTTCCATAGTTTACGATCCACACTTCGTCTGTCACGTGTTCAAAATTAAGTTAATAATATTTTGAAAACAATATAACGAAGCGTAACAAAACTAAAACATTTTAATTAGTATTTGTAGTAATGCGTTTTGGTCGTGTCAATCAGCGAGCTTAATTTCCTAACAAAGTAGTCAAGTTGTTTGTGCTCATAATATTATGTTTTTTTTTTCTGGATTTTCGTGTTATTTTAGGAAGGCGTCGAGCGATGGATGCTGCGCGAATGGTTTGTCCTGTAGTATGCGTTATGTTTGTGATGAGGTTTGGTTTGGAAGGAAAACATGTATTTATTTATTCGTAGCCCACTCGCAGTCCACCTCATCTTAAACGGTCATCAAAGTGCTATGGGGCATCAAATTATACTTTCAATCACTTTATATTAGTGATTAATGACAGATAGGATGTCTCTGTTCCACCGATTTCACTGAACAATATTCACTCCTTCGGATCTGCGACTCAGAGTCAACAAGTAGCTATTGTCGTTAGGTGCGAAACAGCACTAGGTTTATGTATACCTAATCAGAAGTTGTTCATGGAATTGCCTATTGCTTCCGGACTGTGAACACCATGCAGGCGGCCGGAGGGCGATTACTTTTGAACCGAACACAATTTATTTTTATTTTTATTGCTTATGTGGATGGGCGAGCTCACAGCCCACCTGGTGTTAAGTGGTTACTGGAGCCCATAGACATCTACAACGTAAATGCGCCACCCACCTTGAGATATAGGTTCTAAGATCTCAGTAGTTTGCCAGTGCTTGCCAGTGCCAATTGCCAGTGCTAATGTACTTATTATAGCTGACCCATCTTTTTGAACGAGGGTGAGATACAAGAGACACAAGAGAACAATTAGTTAGGTATCGCACGGTCTGCTTTGAATAGGAAGTTGCGCCCGGCTCGGTGCTGGTCTACTTACTAAATATAACGCAGACATTTCTCTGTCGATCTGTCCGTGTGCACTAATTACTTGTGGGTTATAAATATAAACACATTACTTGCAGACATCCTAACGCGTATTGTTTCTTTATCAGACGAGATCAGATAGTATTAAGCGGCTGATTGATATAAGTAGTGGGGAGAGGGAGCTCCACCACCTGCACCTACTTAGCTTGAAACGTCAAGTCGATGCTGGCCGCTATCTCACTCACACAACTAGAACATGAGGTCGCTTTAGAGCAGCAGAAGGTAGGATATAATTTTGCACTAACAATCAACTGGACATAAGGCATGAGGTGACAGTTATGCATATAGGCAGATTTTAATATCGTAAAGTATAAAAGTCCACAAAAAAGTTAATTTCATCTTGAAGAGTAATCCGATGAGATTACAAGGTCGATAAATTTAAGTGGAAACTATAAAAAACGCGTAAAATAAAATCTTCATTAAAACTTCCAATGAAAATAATGACATGAAGCGGAGGAATGAGTCCAAGAGCGACGCCGGGTTCAGAGGTGGATCGTGGGGGCGGGTGGGGGGAGTAGCCTGGAAGTAGGAATGCACGCAGCCAGAAGACGAGATGAACGTTTGATTTGGTGAGAGTCGGGTGCGTACAGCCCGGGCCCGGGGTAATGGAGATACGTGGCAGAGACCCACACCCGGCATTAGTTGTATTAAGATTGAAAAGAAAAAGAAAATGTATAGATATTAAATTTAGTATAGAGCTCAATTTCGTAGAAAACAAAAAGGTAAAATGAAATTAAAGTTAAATATGGGAGACGGCGGTGCGCTTTCTTTTTTTTCTTGCCCATGCTGATAGCCTTGAGAGGCTATTTCAGCTACGTCCTAACATGTAGATGAGCTCACAGGGCTCAAACCGGAGTGTTGCTAACACTGGCTCTAGCAAGAGCCGTGCTTTGCAGAATCTACCTCCGGATCGGAAACGCGACTCACTGAGAAGATCCGGCGAGAAACTCAGTGGGTTAATTCATTCGTCGAGCCCTTCATCGCAAGCAACGGGTGACCGGTGCTTGTGGTACCTAAGAGCACCGTTAATGGATCGGGAGGATCCGTAATAGGCGATCCCCATGCGACACGTACATACATAGATGCGGATAAAGATTTTATTTTGGTTCGCAGCACCCTGGTTTTACAGGGTGCGTCAATATCAAAATAATGGCATGGTGTCAACGTCCACATGAACAAAACGGACCGTTGCTTCGTGACAGTTGTTTGTATGACAACGGCACCACGACTAAAGTTTAAAATACATATTTTATGTAGATATGTTATATTTTTCCCCCTGCCTATTCGCTGGTAGCCTATGGGGCTATTGCAACAACATGCGGATGGGCTACATGTGTAAGACTAAGTATATGTAAGTATGTATGACCATGTGTACATAAAGTGAGAAATCATCTTTTTTATTTCATGTATTGTATTAGATTCGTCTAGTGGCGTTGTGATTAAGAGCCGTTAGTTTCAATGTATCCATGTAAGTTAATATGTACTACAATTTATGAAATTGTACTGATTTTGATAGATTTAATGAAGTTTTATGCTTAGGCAGCCGTGTGTTTTAGACGTCATTTTTATTAAAGTGAAGCTGCGGTTAGGTCAGTCAGCCAACGAGGGAGGTACCGCAATGTCTGCTTATTAATATTTGTTTAGATCTACGTTCTGTATGTGTAAGGCTTGTACTTCCTATTTTGTTCCCCGTTGTAAAACATTTCAACTACATATTTTACGCTTACGTTTTTTCCACTTTTTAATCTCAATTAAAAAAAAGCTAATGCCTACGTAATTGATCCGCATGAAGCTTCGTTAGTTTCGGACCCAGTATAGACATACTAGAGTACTTACGTATAGCGTGGATCTCTAGATACAGAAAATACACACGTCTTATGAGAAAATTCCACGTTCTTAGCGAACTTATTATTAAAGAATTGTTTGTCCGTGGTATTAGGGATTTTTACCTGCGGCGAAGAGACAGGATAATGATATGTGAGGCATCTTTTCCCCGTAACTTCTAAAAACTTATTATGATATTTTGTTAAACAAAGTACGATCAATAAATAATACGCAACACAACATTACGTTATACGGCGCACTTCGCATGCTCGCTCACCGGTAGGCTCTTCGCATGTAAAGCTTTTTCCCTGCTCAGTGACGAATAGCTTAATTTATTTTTATTCCAGTAGACGGTCAAACAAGTTCATGGTCAGCCTATTTGGAATAGTATCTCCCAATCCGATCTAATGGTACAGAAATGCGCGTAAAAGCAATGCAATCGAGACGTCAATATGATCTGTGAGCGAGCGAGGGAGAGCGCGTGCCGCCCGTGGACCACTCGCTACATCAGGCCGCTCGCCTCACAATCAACATAATTGGTGATAAATTTGGTAATAATCAAGCCTGATTTTTTTGCTTTATGTAGTTACCGATTGGAAGTTTTAACGACAAAGGGAAGATTTTCCACCGAGCGGGTAATATTGTTCGGTAGACCGACGGTTCAAATATTGTTGTTCGGAACTTGTATATATGTAAGATTATCTTGAAAATGTCGTAATCTGGTAAGAGTTCACACCTCGGGTCATGCCGGCAGTGCTGGTACCGCCGTCTAGTATATTTTGTCTTTCACAACTATTGCAGTTCTTATTCAAATAAATGTTATGAGCGTTGTCACCTGCTCGCGTGGTCTGTGTTGACGTTATACGCCGGGTGAGCTGTCAGAGCATGTGTCCTTCTTAAAAGCTCTCGAAAGGAATTGCACACGCTTATTCAGGCTCAATCTGTTTCGACCAACATGTTACATCAATGATTTGTTGTTGTTGGGCTGGTTCACAAGTTGTCGCACGGACGGAGTTAGCGTCTGACTGTGGCTGGCCCTAATACTGTCATCGAGAGTATTTCATTTCCAAACGACTGCATTTAGGGCTCAACTATCTTTATTTTAAACATCAATGGTAATCAGACCTATTCAGTATGTACAATGACAGAAAGATCATTTGTCTAGTCTGTTCTCTTCCAAGATAAAACTTGGAGTGATGTCTTGAATACCGCAGGTGACTCTCCGCCTCGTGCCGATGTACGGCTAAACGCAATTAACGTTCCGTTCGTAACGACACTTGGTGCATTGGTTTAGAAATCCATGTTGGGTTTGACCATACTACTAATAACATACACCAGGCCGCGTTTGAATAGTTTCATAAAATTGATATTTGTCATAGAATGAATAACTACAAACATATTCACGGTGCTCCTAGAAAGAGCACAACAATCTGTTGTTAAAGTGGATTATAAATTTAATTTTACTCTATTTCACACGAGATAGTAAATTTTTGCAAAGTACAGAATGCATTTGTAAAGTATTGCATGCAGTTCTCTAACCAGTTCTGAGGTGTCAGCACCCGCGACTGAGGAAGTGTCCGTGTCATATTGTCATCTGCCGGAGAATAACAATTGGCCACTTTTTAATGTTCGGCGAAATATTCAAGAGCCACACAGTGTATTTACACGTGCCGTAATATATTTTTTGTTGATTTAGTGGCCGACAAGCTGGTAGGATCGGCGGAGACAACCTGACTCCGTGGCCGCCACGGGCAGACCGCTGGACCCTTCGACCGACCCAACTCGAACGTACATCACTCTTACTACACATTGATATTTGTTTTTTTGTCAGTCCGACCCGCTCGTTTTGACTCTGTTTATAAAAAATTGCGCGAAAGAAGTTTGACGTTTTAGAAAGACTAATGAATGTGTATTTATTATTTATGGTGTTGCGTGATGCTGCTATTGCGTATGTCTCAGCATTTATTCTAGTGATGTGCTTCTTCCCATAAACAGATCTGCACTGCATTAAATATGTTGACCAAGTGAGAGAGTGAGTGAGCGAATGAGTGAGTGAGGCTTTCAAGCACAATTAAAACAGCTTTTACGATTTATTGTCGCGTTTTTTTATATTACATTCAATAGCTACAGATTCTATTTGATAAGTGCGAGGGAACGTGATGGACGGTGACAGAACATAGTGCGATTGAGAAACGAATCAGTAGGTACATGTCGCGTGATTCCTGTTGTGTTTCTGACAATGTACAAAAACTCATAATATTTAAAACAAGTTCAGCTACATCAAGAGCTGCGCGACCGAGCGTCCTGTGCGCTGTGGAGTGTCCACGCGAGGGCCGCAAGAGTTGTTCCGCGATATTTCATATAAAAGTGTCGGGCGCTCGTTACGTGGCCGCGTCGTGCCCGGAATGTGTCGCGTTATTTATCGAGCGACGCTATTTGTGTGTCGCGCGATGTGTGCCGACCCACCGGCCCGCCGCGCCGCTCCAGATCTAATACTTTCTGCTGATCTGCGATAGATAGCTATCATATTTTAAAAAGTTTTTTTTTTAATTTATGGAAAGAAACAACAATAAAAGTCCTGTATATTCGTCTTCGGTCGTGCGTCGTGCGTACCGACGCGGCGACGCTCCCCGGGCGCGAATCATAATTACGATATAGCAGCACGCGTCACTATGGACACCCACATTAATGGTACTAATAATTACAACGGAGTCACAGGCACTCAGAGAACCTTGCTCCGTGATCGTGTGTGGCTCGCCCTCTTCGATCAACTAATGTAACTTCCTGTCCAATCAATACAATTTTCATTAGAAATCGCTCAAGATGATTTAGACGCTTAGAAACTTCGATCAACAATAGCAGTTGTTGATCGAAGATTGATCGAAGATTAGAATATAATAGAATAACTATTCATCAAATCCCACAAATGAATAACAAACAATATCAGTTCATAATATACATACATACATACATACGTACTTAAATGTAGGACACAATGGCGCGTTACGTCGTCAGGAGTACTTCACTGATCTGATTGTTCTGGAGGGGCTGTCAGATTGTGAAGTGCTGATCACGCCAACATAAAAAAATTAAAAGTGACTAGAGCCCGTAGTGGGATCACCTTCAATTTAAGCTCCTGACCTGATATAGCCAATTGGATCAAAGGGACAAGGATCAAGGAAGGTCAAAGGATCGTGGTGATCTAAAGATACCAGACCCCGACCCCTTCTGGCAGCAGTAGGCTACTATTGCATCTTTCTGTAGTGGTGATATCTCGGCCAGGATTTTCACCAGACACCCATCAGGGTATTAATAAGGTATTAATAAGTATTAATATCCTTAGGAATCATCCTAAGTCATAAATCCCGTAAAATGCATAATTTTGCTGATGTCAATAATGGCTGATGCAAGGATGGACTGTGCACCCGCGCGGAGATGTACCTCCATCCCGCACAGCAACTGTGTCAGTAACGCTGAGTTTCTTTTTTATTGCTTAGGTAGGTGGATCCGATCTTAAATGGTTACCAGAGCCTATCTCAACTCCCAGGTTAACTACCGCGATCTTAGGACATTTTACACTACAACGGCCTTTCAAACCGCAGTGTATTACTGCTTCAAGTAGAAATAGGCAGCCACTCATGTGAGCTCATAAGACAGCCTACGACAATACGGAAATGATAATGTTTGCAGGTTTGACTTTATTACACGATGTTATTCCTTCACCGTGCAATCTACGATCGACGTCATCATGAGAGTCATTCATGACATTTGTTAAGCAGGTACATAGTTCATTAAAAAAAATTATTACCCGCCTGCGGAATTCGAAGACTGGCACCTTCGCGTCACTCGATACGAGTACACTATGTGTTTTAACCTTTAGGCTACGATGACTTCAAAATGATAATAATGTGTATGTTGTGTTGGGTAGCGTGCTGTGTGTGTGTGCGTGTGTGTGTAGGTGTGCTGTCAGTGTATTTCGAATTTGACGTCGCTTACATTTTATAGTGAACTCCGTTTTACTGTATTATCATTGCACGGGTGGCTAAACGAGCTCTGCTCATCTGGTGTTAAGTGATGACCGGAGCCAATATTACTCTTGCCAGACTTTATCGCCAGCTAAGAGACTTAAGTCTCATGTGTCAACGGTCAAGATGTCAAGCTGAGTTGCGGAACTACAGCCGTCGCGTCGTGTTCGTGGGTATTGTCTAACTTCAGGGCTTCTGCTGCTAGTAAATAACGACTTCCTGCCGTATTCACAGGGTCGTCAGTACCTTAGTAGGTTTTTTTTAAATAGGTTCCCCTGGTGATTAGTGTGTGTAAGTAATAGTAGATGAGATACTTCAAGTGACCTGCCCTGCAAACAGAAAACCCAATTGCATCGTAGTTGCGGCCCCGGGGCTCGCGCCGATGACGATGCGACGCCGGTTCAATACTTTATTGACAATTGGAGACGGCGGCTTCAACGCTTTATAGAAAATTGCTTTACTCCATCATTAAAGTTTTTTCATTGCCGCTGATTGCTGGACTCTTTCAAACTAAGGAGTTACTTATCTTCAAGTCTTCCTCAAGTAGTAATCCTTGTATCTAGCGCTCGTGACTACTTCCAAATCCTTATGTTTGGCGGCCTTCGATTGTTATAAAAACATGTTTTCTTCATGAATTTGTACTTCTTCATATGTTTTTTTTATTTCAAGAACGGAAACATAGTACAATTGAATTGTTCATCTTAATTTTTTATAGTGTGTTGAGACCGGGCCAGTGAAATAAATGCAGCACACACGAATATTTGCAAATTCCTGACTAAATTTCCAAAACAATTAGCCGTAACGTGTACGGAAACGCGTTTGGTAAACAAACTCATGTCTTCATTGGAAAACCAACCATAAAGCTGAAACTTGAAAGTTATAATTAGTTTTCCAAGAAGCCCTCGCTACCGGTTTCGGAACGAACGCTAAATGAAACAAAACCGAACAGTAAAATGTGTATCGGATTGTATTCTAGGAGTGAGCAGTCCAGGTGTTGCAGTCTGCAACATGTACTACAGACAGACAGTAAGGCAAGTCGTCGGGATGGTTCAACACTCATGTTACGACGCGGGAAAATATCTTAGAAAATAATAAGTAGTAACAATATAATAAATTATAGATTTTATTCCGTGGTAGGTTCACTACATAGGTAGGGAACATTGACGGTGTTGTTTGCTTTCAAAACGTGTAACAATGCATGATAAGAGCGGGGTTCACCAGTACTCACAAGACGATGTTTCTTTTTCATTCGACTGCCATCTTAGACGGACCACGAAATGCTTCAATGTGCCCAAGCGAGAGTTAAAGCTGGGGTCCAAAGATCTGACACGGATAAGTTAGATGAAGTTGGGAATGGGCGACACTGCGATTGCCATTCGAGCATCATGCACGCTATTTGAGTATCATCGCGTATTTCGCAGCCACATTCTCAGTTTTTTAGAACTGTTCTTCGTTGCATCAAAAATAGCTTCACTAAGCTTTATTTCTGAATTGTTATACTGTCTCTTCACAGTGCAGTGCTGGCTAGACGGAGAGCTGCGGTGAAAGTTGGCGAGTCGCCGAGTCGCTGCGGCGGCGGCGCATTGTCCCCAGGTGGGATGCACGCAGTCCGCCACGTTATGCGTCTGAAATCAGTGTTGCGTTGTTTTATTCCAATGATACGTAACGTATGATTTTGGATGTTAAGCGATTTAACAAATCAGGTGACGGTACAGCTTCACAGGTAGACGATTGGGAATTTTAGTATGAGTAAAGCCGTTTGTTCGTCCTTCCGTAGGTCAAGAAAAAAAACTTTGGTCGAATATCAGACTAACGCAAAAGCATAATATTACTAAATACAGGTCGTTAGTTCGCAGAAACATAAATGTAAATGTGAGTACAAAAGTACTATATAAGTAAATGAGGCCAGTTTAACGCTTTACTGAAATCCGAGTATTGTTTAAACGTCGGAGGCCTTGATAGTAAAAGAATCGTTCTCATTGAAATGTTTACATTCAGTCGAGCAGTTGTTATGAGACGAGCCAGTTGGTTCAGCCCTTGGTACCGCGGAGGAGGAATTGATCGCGGGATCACGTACTGCGCTAGGATTCGACTGGTTTAAGCGTTATTATCTCGATTTAAATCCTGCACGCGCCGGCCGGCGGCCCGGGGCGACATTCCGCCGGAGTCAGGAGATCGCAGAGCTGTGTGTGCTGCAAATGCATAGATTTCTTGTAGTCGGTCTACAGCATTATTAATACGTAGATAGATAAACGAACTGACGGAGTAGACACTACACTAAGCGGTACTGGTAATCGTGCCATGAGAATCAATCGTGCCGCTCAATTAAAAAACTTCAGATCAAGTTGTATATCTGCCTAAGTCTGTAAAGAAGTCACGTGCACACGTTGGTGTTGGTCCGTCGCTCGCTCTCGTCGCAGCGTACCTGTAAGGTAGGTGACGGCTGGTCGGATGGTAACCGTCGTCTGCAGTATGTAACTAGGCTGAATGTTATTTGTTATTATTTGTGTTATCTGCTCAAGGGTATCTTAAGTATACAAGTTTTTTGTTTGTAAGGAAACCTACTTTTATTTAAAATACTGAATTTAGACTAACAATTAAATCAAGTAGCAAAAACTAGTAATAATACTGACACACGAACGAAGTAATTAATGAAAAAAAGTGATATATTTTAAAATTATAATAATATTACAGTGACGGTTTGTTGAGTCTTCCATTAAGATTATTAGAATACTCTAATATAAACTTGTGGTGGAAATTACTGGCCACTTCCCTTGACTACAAAATTTTAAATTTTAAATTTACACAATACATTATAGAAGTATTTAATAAATCACTTTACAGCGATGTAACGATAACGGATGTAACTAAGTACAGATAATTAAAGCTGTGGTGCTACTTCGTACTGAGTGATCTAATTTGAGTGCTCATAGAATGTACCCTCTCGTCAGATACGGCTCAACATTATTGAGAATATGCATTAAAATAGCATATGAAGTCGTCGTGGCCTAAAGAATATGACGTCCGGTAAATTCGTATCTAGCGATGCACCGGTGCTCGAATACCGCAAGTAGGTACCCATTTTTCTAACGAAATACGTACTTGGCTAATGTTTACGAATTATTTCCACGGTGAAGGAATAACATCGTGTAATACAAATTAAACCCGCAAAATTATACATATTATGTTCACGAACAATTTGCACGATGTAGGAATAAAAATAATCTGTAAGGATAATTGAAATGAAACCAGCAAAAGTTTTTATTTCATCTTGACATCTTGTGAGCCCGCGCGGGTAGGCAGCAACGTCCTGCCTATTTCTACCGCAAACTGATAATATGTTCCAATTCAAATGGTGAGTGGCGGCATTCACGTTGTCATGTGAAGTAAGCTCGGTTAACCACTCAACATCAGGTAGGTCGTGAGCTCGTTCACACAATTAGGCAATAAAATGAAATGAGACTGTCGTTTTCATCTTTAACGTCTTATCTGAATATTGTCTTTGTCACTTTGCAATTTTTAATAAGCTCCTGGTGCACCGTAGCGCGTGCTCAGAAAAGGACCGAGTTGCGGATGAGCAAGCTTTGCAGCAGAGCTTCCTCTGTTCGCAGACCGAGGTGTGTGGACTCCAAGACTTCGAAATCGCGTACTTGTATCTACTGATTAATAGTCGACCACCTTTGGCCTGAATTTCTGGTTTCAAATTGAGTTTACGAAATACTCGTTTGATGTTGATCAGCTCACATCAACTCAAACAGCACACAACTCCCTTTGAAGCAGTCACTAACCACTTACCGTTTATTGCGTGGCACGTACAGAGCGCACACAGAGCGCGTAGAGTGGGACCGCGTGTTACGATTCATAAACGATATGCAGCAATCAAAGCGAGTTGTAAATCATGGAGTATATGTGCAGTGCCGCAACTTACTGTGTTGCCAGATTCTCAAATGTGTAAATAAATTTTTTCGGGACGTGTCGCTCTTATAGGTACAAAACATATTACACCATCGACAGGTTTAATGTCGAGTATAACTGTCACTTAAGCCAATATCATTACTAAGATAGACATAGCCGATGGTCGACATGGTGCCAGGTGATTAGTACGTGTTATTTAAAATGGCAACCCAAGAGCTTGTGACCGATATTTTTCCTAGCACTTCATTCAAACCAGCGGTATAACTGCAAGGAGGGCCTGTAAAGTTACTTGACTAAAAAAAATATATTTTTTTGATGCCGTAGCTGTCTTGAAAAATTTATTTCCAGTCTTAATTGTATATATGAGTAAATTATAATACATATTACTATTATATACATGAGCCAGCTCAATACTTCCGAGTATTATTTTTCTAATATATTATACTGCAGATATTTTTCAGTGCATGACAACACACGAATTGTCGATTAAAGAGTGTGAAGATATGAGTTGTGGGTATTCAGATAGAGCTGTTTAGTGTTATCTGCAGCGTCGGTGGGAGCCGCTTTCTCCAGTCACTGCTTCATGTATAAAGGTCGGGTCTTAGTGTTGAGTAGTTGCGATAAAATATCAAATTATTAAATGTGAATTTATGTACTCGTATTACAGGTGTACCGTATATCTGACATCTTACTGCATCGTTTGAAACATTTTGTTAGTTTTATCAAAAAATCGAAATGATGGTGCTGCATAGCGAATCCTGTATAAATACACTCTCGATTTAGAGGCATTTGTCACTGAGTCTTATATATATAATACGTACTAATTATTCAGAAATATATTAAAGTTTTTTGGAGCACGCATTACGTAATTAGTAAACCGCTCCTCTCGTCGCCAACACAGAGCGCTAAGTGTTAGTATCTGCGTCTGTTCTCGTAAAACTTTAACAGCGAAGATAAACACAGGCCTCGTACATCTTCCTTCATTTAAATGTGCTTAATAGATTAGATTATTTTATAATGATTAGTTTTCGTGTTCTAATACGTGGAGATGGATCGTTCACATGACTCGTGACACACAACACAAATGAACATTGACATTGACAGACGACAAAAATCACAACATTTCCTACTAAGTATATTAAACGAGTAAAAGTTATATATTTGGTAATAAAAATGGTTTTTATCCACAAAAAGTTTCGCAACTGATTTAATGTTTATGTTTAATTTTAGTGCAGCCCAGAAACTTGTACAAGTCTTTCAAACAATCAGCGCGAGCCGCGCCCGCGATCGTTGGCACTTCATAGAGCTTGTGCTTACTTATTCAACATGCTGGCAGTCTATATTTTAACGGTTGAGATACTGATATTGAACAAAAATCCCGTACACATGAACTAAAATTTAATTTTACATTTTTTATTTTACTTTTATTTTCGTTAGGTAAATGAATGGCTATGCTAATGGTAGCTAAAGGTATGGCGAAAAATGCTAGGAATTCCCTGGACAGCACATCGCACTAACGTGTCGATCCTCCAAGAACTCCAGATAAAGACTAGGCTTTCTACCATCTGTCTACGTAGAGTTCTGGAATACTTTGGCCACTTTGCAAGAAATGATCACGGCAGCTTAGAGAAGCTAATGGTGACTGGCAAGGTGAACGGAAAAAGACCACGAGGTAGAGGCCCGACACGTTGGACTGACCAGACCCGCACTACCCTCGACACCACAGTTCAAGATGCTCTACACTCGGCGGCAGATAGAGGCAAATGGCGTGGAATGGTCCGCAATAAACTCTTGTTGCGAGGAGGTGGTCACGACCCTCAGTATTGAGGAAACCGAAGCAAGAAGAAGAAGGTATATGAAGTTCTAACACTAATGAGGAATGAACTCATGACATCAATATATACAATAAAGTAGCAGAGGCAGATGTGTCTATAGATTGAAGAGTTCCAAACATAGAGAGGAGTTAAATTAACAAAAACTTTAAACCATTTTAAGAATACAATTTTGTCTGTTAGTTTTGTTGATTTGTGTACATGTCAGAAACTTTTCTTTTACTACTATTTATTTATTTCATGTACTTTTCACAAGTAGAGAGACAGAGAGAGAGAGAGAGAGAGAGAGATTAGATGAAAGTTACTCTAATTGTTACGTTTTCACTTCCAAGCCTCTGAACTTATTTTGAGAAATTTCGTCCCGGGAACAGTATGAACCTTGGGAATGAATGTAGGCTACTGTTGATTTCATTATTAAGCACGGATCTGAGACCACGCCATATAACCAAAGTGGAGCTGCGGAGTAAAAGGTTCGTAAAAATTTAACAATGACAGAAATAATTAAAATGAAGTGGCTACCTAGTTGTACTTGCAGTTTACTTTTTTTTATAATGCTCAAAACAGATCTGACGTGAAGCAGTGCACGGAAGATAAGCAACGGCAAGATTACTTGTATTGGTTAGGACAATTTTACAAAGCACACAGAATAAAAAAAAAAAAACTACCTATACTGGTAGCTTTGAGAGGCTATGCCAGCGTAACCGAATAAGTAAGTGGGCTCACGGGGCTCTAACCTGAGGACGTTTCTAACACTAGCCCTAGCAAGAGCAGTGGTTCTGTATCCTCCTTATGATTATGGTTCAAAACTTTTGTATATAGCGCGCTGAAGAAGGGTTTTTCAAACCATATTATTTTAAATTTATGTAAGTTTGCATAGGTGATGATAGATTGTATACATATGATAGTGTTTTAAATCTAACTCTTTTTCACAGTAGTAGAGTCGTCTTTAGATAGTAGAAGACTCGATGACCGACCTCAACGACGTACACTGGGACTCTTAAATGAGTCCTAGCTGTTGCTCGAGTTCCTTCTACCATTCTTCAACGTTGCAGTTTCGCAATAGGTTATTAATAATTTTAATCTCGAAATAACATTCAGGATGTTTTGGATTCTGTTCAAAAGGCATAGAGTCTGGCCTTCATATTGAATATGTCCGAAATGTCATCACAAAAGTATTCATACAATACTCTCGGTTGTAGGCTGTGGTTCCTTGCAGTTCGGAGTCTACTTAGCATATTGTTTTAATCAAGAAAATTCATGAATATTATGGTTCACAATTTGATAAATTATTCAGAGTGTGATAACTTTGCCATCTCGTGCGTAAAGTATTTAGAGAGCTTAAAGCCTACGTGTTATAGCGATAAGCTTACATCATGTATTGTGGCCTTTCAGCGTCTGCACATGTGTGAAATCCCGGCAACCTAATCGAGTATACTCATACAGTATTCATTGTTTAATTAGTGAGCACACAGGCGGCGGTAAGCTAAGACGTCACAAACATACACGTAATCTTGTCGTGTGGTACATATACTGTTTTACAATACTGTCTGCAACACTAATAACAACAGTAACATGCAACAAGAACTACTACTAAAGCAACCTTTTTATAAAAACATGCGATATCTTATCGATAAGAATATGTCATTGTGCACTTACGTATTGCGAATATCGTGCTGTCTCTGTCTTACACGTCTGCGTCAAATTCTTGGTGACGTCATGATCCATTATAGATCCTTTTTTTTTGTAACTTTATTTTTGCTGTCGCCTTCAGTATTTAATGGACTGACGAGCTTACTGCACACCCGATGTTAAGTAATTACCGGAGCTAGCAGAGAGATAAGGTCGTCCCCCTGCTTGAGACATGAGCATGAATGGCCAGTCCCCAGCCGAGCTGGTCTGTGAGAGCCACAGGAAGCCTACTGCCCACCAGTGCATAATCTCTGTTGAACAACAACAAGCGGCTAACTCCTCGTCAGGTTTGAGCCCCGTGAGCTCACCTACTAGCCCGGTGACGCTGCATGGTCTCTCTAGAGCTAGACCATCAGCTTAGGTAGGAAAAAAAAGGTTAATCTATTCGTGTACATTGCTTTGGTTAAAACGTCTGTTTAAAATATATTGTAGATGAAATGATCTAGAGCGCGTAGTGAAGTTATTTAGTTTAGAATCGATCTTCGTTAGTTGTATTTACGCTTGCAGTAAAGTAGACTGCGCGTATGAGAGAATGCTATCTCTCAATTTGTTTTACAGTTTTCGACATTCAGTTAACGATTTTGTGTTGCAAATTACACTACCCAGATTAATTTAAGGTATCTGGAGATTTTACCAGATTTTAAAAAGATTTCAATCACAAGATGAAGGAGAGTTCCTTAGTCACGGGTATGTTGCCAATACCAATCTTACTGGATAATTTCTCGCTTAGTATTCGGTGGGACCTTCTTTTGTTAGCCTTGATGAAGTGACAAGCTCGTCTCCGGTGTTAGCGAATATGAACACCTGTGAAGGCTACACCTCGAGACACGAAGCCGGAGCCTTAACTTGGGTAAATGTAACGATGAGCTCACATGATGACTATGTCTCACTGTCGGGTAAAGTTAATGAGACGCGGTGGTCAGTTAAGTGACTAAAGCATATTCTGATTATAACGATTATAATTAAAACGCAATTTTTTATTTATTGCTTAGATGTGTGGACGAGCTCACAACCCACCTGGTGTTAAGTGGTTACTTAGGTAAGGCAGAAATGCCTGTAGCATCGCTGTAATATAATACTCGCTTATACTCGTATGTACAATATACACTGGTGGGTAATATGCGTACATAAATGTAGTCCTTGCTAGTGTGCTACTACTCCTAGATCGCTTTATGCACACAAACGAACGTTTCGATAGAAAAGTAGTTGTTTGAGTTCAGACGACGGATTAAATTAATTTCTAAATGTTCTTGAAATAGATTCATAGACTTCATTCACAGAGCCAGACTAATGCTAAACAAAACAACCATCATATCACTTTTTATTTATAGTTTACCATATATCTGACAACGGGCGGGGAAGCGTAAGTTTTTTAACGCCAACAGACAGTTTAATCGGCCTCGTGATGGGCGCTAGTTGCAGATCTTCCACTAAATATGAACGGTGCAGCCACGTGTACTTAAAGTTGTCATTTATTTAAAAACGGAGTGTCTAAATCTAACAGATTATAAAAGAGAAAAAAAAATTACCAGTTCAGGCACGTGCGTAGTCTGCCATTTTAATACTGAAATAATAATGTGTTTCTTCGAGTATGTATTCCCTTTAAGGTCAACTTTGAAAGTGTGTTGATTTCGAAAAAAAAAGCTTAAGCTATAAATAAAACCAGATATCAAATGGAAAGCATCTTCCTGATGGTAATTGAAATCTTTTAAATTACAATAGCTAAGACCGGAGCATGCCGGCAGTGGTCGGAGAAATAATCATTGACTTTCTCCATCCAAATGAAACACGTTGCCACTGAACTCAGTTTCCTATTGTAAAATCGCCAGCAAATTCTGTGCAGGCATTCAAAATACCCCTAACAAAAGAATGAATTTGAAGGGGGTTTTATGAGTGCCGAATACACCAAAGAGCTTAGTAGTCACGCTTGTTGATTTGTAGAACCCAGCCGGGGTGCGCCCGTGTGTGGGGAGCAGTGTGCACACGGGCCGGAGAGCACGTGTTAGATGCAGATTACATTAATCTAGAATGCTCCACGCCTTCGTTATTCTCTTTCCTTCCTACTGTTCGCTTGTGGGCACGTGCCATTTCGAACTTTTATATTTTCGTAGTGGAAATAAACAATTACACAATTATTTATAAGTGATTCTAGGGATGTTGGAAGTTGTCCCCTTTAGTCTACGCAACAAGCGCAACCGTACAAATATTACTTACTAGTGTAATTAGTACAAACCTCCAAAAAAATCAGCAATTTCTACATTATTGGCCTGGTTTTTCGCCGCGACCCATATATGTTTTTAAATTCGCACAAACTTGGGTCTTGTACATTAACTATTGTCAAAATTATTTAATAAGAAATTTACTAGGGCATTGTGAAACTACACTGGAACATACAGCCTCCGTCACAATAATTGAGATCGATCCACATAAATTGATTCACAGAAACATGACATCATTATAACTCTTAAATGGATATAACGACGCAAGCATATTTTGATTTATAACTTCTTTATCGTCAATTCTAATATCGGATGCCATATTTTAAACAACGACAGGAGTTTATCAGAAGTGCGTCTTCACTGGAGGTTCAAAGTGGAACTTATCTTGAGTTCATTGCACTGTGGACACACACATCTGCATTTAAATTGAAATAATTTAAACATATGCAGTTTCACACCCCCCGGCTGCCCTCAACGGATTTAAAGTTAGGGTAGTTTTATGACAGTACGTTTGTGACGTACTTAGGTGGATTTTTCAGAGAAAATCATAATTATTAACTTGTTTATTATAAGTTTATTATAAAATTATTGTGATTATATTTTCTTAGTTTTTTGCTATTTTATATCCTAATATATTATTTTTCATAAATGGATGCATAAGCTAAATGTAGACGAAAAATTCGAAGCGCTGCGGGGCGACTGCTTCTCAGCAAATAATGTTGAACACTTTTGTATTTAAATAAGAGGACTTCGCAAAAATGCTTCTGGCCGAGTTCATCTTGAGTAATATGATTTTGAGAGAATAAGTAGATCAGATTGGATACCTCTCAGCTCCTCAATCCGTCCCAATAAAATTAGCACGTCCCCCTAATGAATACCAGATTACACAATAGTAACAAACTAAGGGCACGTCCACGGAGGGTCGTGTGTGAACTCCTCCGGGATCACGTGTTGTGATCCGAGATGTGAACTGAGATTTTGACAGATGATAGAACACAGAAATTGAAATATGGTCCTGTTCTTTACTCGAAAAATCTACTAATAGACGTGCAGGAACTCATTAACACACAGGCACAGATACTTTTAACAATTCCATTTGATGTACCAACGTCATTACTAATGAATTCACTACCGTTCTTAGCGCTTATAGCCCACCTGGTTCCGGGCGGTCATCGAAGTCCGTTAATATTTATAATACAATAGCAACTTCGAAATGAGACATGTTGTCTGTACATAATGTCGATGGGAGGTTAGTTAGCCAGTATTTAATTCTGGTCGTCTTTGATAACAGAGATCGCAAGTTGGAAACTAGGCATTTTGTAGTTGTTTTCAGTCTCAATGAATGTTGTACGAGTATTATGTACGGAACGTGAAATGTGTGTGTGTGTGTGTGTGTGTGTGTGTGTGTGTGTGTATTTTATTGATTTCCATTAGATATCCATTAGATGAAAAGTTCCCTTTGGAATCGCTTGGTTCGTTGGGAGCATCGGGCTCGTCCTCCGGTATGCACAAATTCTTCTGAATTTCGACGCTTTGGCTCAACAGTCTGATTTTATTGATTCTGATTGTCTGATTATTTGGCGTAACTACTAAGGATGGTACTTAAGTAAGGATTTGAATTATTCTACTGTCTCGACGTAAGCTCGATACGAGCGTCTTACTCGTTAATAGAATATGTTAACGAGTAAGATGCTCGTAACGAGCTGTTCGCCTGGTATTCCAGGCAAATCTTTATTTGATGACCAGGAACTACGAAATATTTATAGTAAAAATGTGAATATTTCAGTCAACAAAGTAAATGTAATAATATGATCTTAATAGCTTCAAAAGCAATTCGGTATCCACTACCGGCAGTCCGTCACCCGGTACATAATACTATTATAAGGAAAAGTATCAAAAGAGGAAAAGAGAGTTATTAAATTTATTCTTTTGAGAGTCACCGTATGGTTCCGAGGACGATTGGGACTCTGTACTCAAGCTGCTGACGGTATCTACTTACTGACAATATCTTTGACACAGTTCATAAAGATTGGAGACGGTTGATGGTTGAGATACTAATAGGACGTATTGATGGTGACGAAAGGCAGTAGATAAAACGTAGTGCAATCTGGCATTTCAGGGCCAAGTTGTACATTACACAGATGAGCTCTTGGAACTGCCGATGAACGCAGCGGTTTCAAGTAATACCAACTACTGCTAACGGAGCTACGCCTCGATCAAGATGAACTGTTGATTTGCCACCAGCAAATACTACTCGTGGTCGAACGTCCTGTGAGTCCGCACGGGGACGATGTCCTTACTGGGGCCGCTCTAGACTACAATAAGTAATGTCAGACAGCGGCGACAGCACGCTACTGAGCATGTAGTCCGTGTGAACTGAGCCAGTGACGCAAAACATACAGACAGTAACATTATTAGCAGACGGCGCCATGCAATGCTTCTTTATTTTCTATATAAAGCTTTTCATGAAAAAAAGCATTCCAGCGTATGTTGTGTTCGAACTGGTCCTAATAACGTGCTTGGGTGCGAGTGTTATCGTATGTGAAGCTCGCGCGTTATGTGGCTGGTTCGATACTGGGCAGGAATGTATTTTCAAGGTGGCATGACGTAGAGTTATGTCATTCACAGCGCTTACATTTCGATGCGTGCACCTCACTGCGTTACTACTACTAGACCGTTAAATGATATTGGCGTCCTTGAATTAAGAACATTTAGTGTAACAAATAAATAATCAGGATAAACCAAGTGAGTGCTCCGATTCCCCGGAGTCCAGGCGACGGCCCGACCTTGCGATTGATTCTCGTTATAAGTCAGCGGCCAGCGCACACAGAACAGCTGTCAGTTAATGCACATACTAACATCTCTTTTATTACAAGCAGTGTTGCTAAACTTAAAAAAAAACAGAGTATTATGGAAAATAAAATCAACAATTAATTATTAACCCATAATCACATTTATCCTTTATTAAATGAAAAGACAAACCACTATTTATTAGGTAGAAAAGTCGCTATTCCCTAAGTATGTGATAAATTAGACGTAAATATTTAATATTTAAATTTTTAACCCATTCAAAGTAAAATAATTGTAATTTTCTGTACAGGTACTTAAAACAGCAGATAATGAAAACAAAATAATAATTGTAACTTTTGTTGGTGTGGATTTACAGAATGATAACAACTATAATCGATAGTTTATTCCACAAAAACTTGAATATAAACAGAGATTCGTATTAGCGGTAGTAGTGTTCACAAGTGTTGCAACACAAGTCAATCTCGATCAGCGATATGGCACAGTCGTTACTGTCTCTGGCGCACCTTCATCCAGTTTACTGCCAGATTTATGTCCCACTCGAGTGCCGAGTGTTCGGACGCTGTGTCTTGCAATGTTTGGTTTTTACACCTTCAATTCAATTTATTTATTGGATTAGATACAGCATTTGGGACACAATTTTTTCCCATATTATAAAATACAGAAAGCGTCTATTTCATTTTTGACACTGGTTGGTAGACGGGCCCACGATTGGTCTGCGAGCGTCAAGCGTCGAGTGTCCTCCCATGTGTGTGATCCACACGTACATAGATACATACATATTCGCACACATCGGTTCCATGTGAGATGATAACGAAACTATTTCCTGTTCTCGATGAGTTCACCTCCTACTAATTAATCGCAATCCGATGTTTATCGGGAATGCTTCAAGAGGTTCTATTTAGTTATTTGCTGATTTCAATCACTCATTTCGGAAATAAATTCTCATGTCTAACAAAACGCGTGCGCATGTAAATCAGAACAAAAAAAAACAGTTTCCACCGACTAGTCCTACGGACGAGCCGATACTTAATTAATTTTAATAGTTTAATTAATTATTATCATCGATAAGCGTTGTTTTTCATGCGCTACTAGAAAAAAAGTGTAATAAAAATAAATACAGGTTTGTGAATTATGAGAATATATATGTAAACAGCGTTTAATTAAACATATTTTCTTATTTGCCAATACCGTATATTTCGACTTTCACGATGTAAGTGATCAGACCTACTGGACAAATGAAGTTCAATTCAAAGTAAAATATAATTACGAACCGATTAAGCCGATAGGAATAATATAAAAATCAGGTTGCTAAGAGAAGAACATTAGCTAATTATATACAAGAGCACTGCTATAGGCGTCCCAGCTCGGGTTCGAACCACTGACTTTTATTTCCTGCTGCATGAACGGGATAATAGTTATTGCCGTCATCAACTCCCTTGCTCACCGATGTTGCTGCAACAGAGAATGAATCAATAACATGAAGCATTAAGTAACCTTCTCGCAAGGTCACAGCGCTACTCCGAAGTGAACAAACACACAAGGCTCTAATTGTTTTATCATTCGATCTGTAACGGCCAATAAAGCGAACTATAAGCTGTTCCACTTGGATCCGTCGGTGCGTGAGTCAGTAATTATCGACGGAAACCAAGGCCGAAGTCACTACAGGATTTTTATTATCATCGATGGTCGACCGCGCTGCCGCACCGGCTGGTAATCACAAGTCATTTTTATATTTGTTCATAGGCAAAAAGACACAAACTGTTATTGACCTTGTAGAAATTTTGTCTGTGTTTACCAGATGACAAGTCTCAGTATATTACCTGTGCTTGTGATTAGTCCAATAGTATATGCAAACTTAGGTATTCCTAAGTGGTGCATCCAGAGCATACATTGTGTGAAGTGCTCAATCTGTCTCGGGAAGTTCATCATATCAAGAAAAATTTGTTGAAAAAAAAGTGATTCGAAGTGCGTCAATTTAAATATTTTTTGCCTCAATAACCTTAGTTCTGCCCTGCCTTACTTCCCTACTCAAAATCCTGGCAAAGTCCTTGCGCGGCGACCGACTGGCCCGATTGTTGAGCCCCTGTGCCTGCGAATGTTTGCTGAAAGCATTCCTATGTTCATTTCCTGCTTGAAGTCACTAACGCTCAGACACTCACAAGGTTACAGCTATTGATCAGTTTACCGTCCTCCTTCAAATGAGACCAATGTAAATATCTCTGTCGCTCTACGCGATGAAGGTAGCAAGATTTCATAGCTCTCGAAGCTACGATTTCTGAGGCACATGTTAAATCCTTAGACTGCTTGGAAGGACAAGGAAGCTACTGTTGTACATTGTTCTGCCATCGGCTTTAAAACTTTATTCCAGTCTACAGCGAGTCGGTTCCACTTTAAAAACTTTTATTAATGTACTTGAAAACATTTCAATTGTGTGTTTCTTTTATGTACTGTAGCTGTATTGGGTATGTTTGAACGAATAAATAAACACAAAAAAGGGTAAAAGTTGAAATTCTTAATTTGTTTCAAATATCGACAAATTTAAGATAAAACTTGAGCAGTTTAATATTAGGTACGAAACTGTCGTATACTATAACACAAAGAAGAAAGTTAAAGGTTACTCGTATATAAATTTGTAGTCTACATTGATGAAAAATATACAAATGTGATGAAAACAAAACACCATTCAATAAACAAATGACTGAATATGAAATCAGAATTACATTTGTTTAAATGAATTCATTTAGATTTACAATGTGTTGGCGTGTATGACACATAAAGTACGTTTCAAATGGCCAGTATTGTACATAATATAACGGCAACTATACACGACGTACGTGTTATTTATTAGAATAATTGAGATGATCTATAACATATCTATTTATTTATAACATTTATGTCTCTCTGAATAGATACTAATGTAATCTCATAGAAAGTTATGGGACTTCTTTTGAACATAGAGAATATTGTTTATTTATTTAATAGTGATGAGCGCACCGATTTTGAGTTTAAAAACATCTGTAGGATAGCCTCGACCTATTTTTTCTGCATTCCGCTGCTATAAAGTTGAAGGCTGTAAAAAACGTAAAACCTCGGTAGCAAAATTTATATGCAATGTTTTATTATGTATGCGATGTATGTAGTGCACGAAATCGTAGCATGCATATGTAAGTTAGCACAGTCGATTGTCATAACGGTAACTTAAGAAACGGGCGAGCGCGCGACGGCCGGCGCACGGGGGAGGTTTCTACAATTGTCAGATAATAATTAATTTGATGCATCTTTTTTGGTACTGAACTGTTAAGGACTTGTTATAAAAATTTCAGCTACTCAACTTTACCGTTTACCGACATTGCGCTACATCTTATAAACACTTAGCAACGTTAACATTTATAAACCTCCACATCGCGTTGGGCCCATCTAACTGCACCCTACCCGCCGCGCCATGAGGCGCCACGGCACGCGACTCTCAACCCTCAATCACCCACACAGTGCATCTTCTTATAAGTATATTTTTTCATATTACCATCGGTTTATCCCAGCTTATAGAATACATTCTCAGATATGAAATATATTATAGTATAATTAGTAGATGGATTCAATTTTTTTTAGGACTGAATGATTACTGGTGGCCTGGAGGCCTTTCTAGTTACACCAGGACGGTTGGGCGAGCAGAGCAGGACGGGTGGGATTTGCTAATAGCTGCTCGAGCACCTCCCAAGGAGACCTAACAACTCAAGATCAGCTGCTTCGCGAATGAATCTACTACCGGATTGGAATCGCGACCCGCTGAGAAGATTCGGCGAGAAACTCAGCGGGTTGATGTATGTTGCACGATTGCACGTTGAGCTTTTTGCCGAGTTTGCCGAGTTTGACGAATACTTACGGTTCCCTAAGCCTGTTCCTATTGTTAGAGCTAAAGGCAACTAATGAAAAGGCTATTTATTGGATCTGATGGATCCGTAAGGACATGTGATTCAACTCTATGTCTGACGGACATCGAAGAAAGACTTTTCTTTAACAGTTGTACCTGTAATGTTAAAATCGACCAATTTTAATAAAATTACTCAATAATGACTAGGCTCATGTGTCAAAAGACCCCAGGTCCTAAAATTTTAAACACCGCTGCGTTGTATCTGCCCCCACTGCTTTAAACTAAAAATATATTCATAAAGCATTGTTTGAGCTGATTATAATTATTCATCGTCACAAATACTATGGTGCGGGCGTGTAACAGAGATGGCGAGATGTTCCTATCGCGCACGCACTCTTTCATCATATAAAGATATTCATTGCTACGTCTTAAAAACTAATAAAATGTTGATGTTAATGTAAACAGTGGTAGTCGGGTACGCGATGTGCCAACAATTGAAGCCCAAGTATTGTACCGCAGCAAACTGCGTCTGGATCAACTGAAACATCTGCTACAGTAAGGCTGCACTGTGGTTGTTGTTGTGACGTCACGATGATACGCTGCCTCGGAGCCGTTGAAGGGCGTGTCCTTGAACTGTGACGTCACAGGGACGAATAAACAAGGTCGATGACTGTGCATGTGTCATACTCGCCTCTACTGAGCTTTACGGTTATGTTAACAAAGCTCGTTTACGGTTAGTATTTGAACTAATGTTATGTACATTCACTCGCTTGGGTTCGTTTAGGTTCAATTCAACCGGAATTTCCTTAAGTCAGTACGAGAGTGTCGAGTGCTCACTGAGGATGACCTTGATGCACGCCCGGGTCGACTCCACCGTCCTGATCGTTAGTAGCGCTTCATTAGTTCCGATATCATGGCGAGTCAACCGTTAGACGATACAACTAACTTATATTTCCGTATTCACGAAAGAATTTATTTTTATTAATTATTATAGGTTCGGTTGTTTTAGTTCAGTTACTGGTAGAGCATGCGTGGGCTCGCAGGGATGCGTAGCGCCGACCTGCCCGTCTGCCTGTTGAAATTCAAGATTGCTGGTAATTAATTCATGGCAGCCCAGATCTACCGCGGCTGTAGTGCTCGCCGCTTCTTCGGAGGCCATTACTCTCACTCTTGTCGCGGCCAACACAGTTTTCGGTTTTAATTCACCGCTACTTGCCTGTGAGCGAACACACTGTTTTGATCGCTGTACGCTCTGTGTTTACGTAAAACTGAGCGCAATCATGAAGGGACGCGCTGTTGATTCACTTGTCTGTCACTACAATCATAACTATTTAAGTGATTTATATGCGGCTTGAAGGGTATCCGGCGCATGCATAAAATATAGTGTTTCGATAAGGATGCCATATCGTTTTAAATTTATTTTATATATTAATATTGTAAATGTCATTTACTTATAATATATATCTTCATAGAATAATGATGACATACATGATATAGACAAATCGTAGTCAGATAGAATCAGTCCTATACCGAGTGGATGACTCCAGTGAGGACTGCGGGGGAGCGGACCACGGGCCCACCAGCACCGCAGCATCCTCGTCGAGTCTGTCATTCGAACATGCAAGCCATACTCGTGCGACGCGGGCTATCAAGTAGTCACAGTAAAGTAAAATATTTAAAGATTTTTTTTGGAACAAGTTTTATGTTTATTTAGTTAAAAAAAACTTTTTTATATGTTTATTGATCTAAAAATTCGGCTTACAAATACAATGATGCCACTGTCACTGCAATAAATCAGGTGTAAGTAAGTATATTGACATGTTACATACAAGCGATGTAATGGATAGCTGCATGCACCAATAACATATTTGTTCAATTTAGTCGCATCGCATTTTAATGAAACTGTCAATAGCCTCCCTGAATCAGCGGTAGCTGCGAGCGCAGCCGACACGTTGCAATAAGAATGAGCTGTGAGCGGATATTAACCGTAACAACGAACCGAACTTGACCCGCTGCTCTACATTTTAGAGAGCGCACACTAACATACGCGCACAATCGTGTTTTTGATATAATAATATGCCAATTCACCACTTTACTCTGATCGCATAGCAGCAGTAACGGTCTATTGACTGACGCCTCATACCAGGGTCGCAGGAGACTAGTGCTGTCTGAGCATGTCCAGACGGATTCAGATCCAAACATTCAGGTCCAAAGCTGGCCAGCTTTACTTTTTGGGAATTGGATAAAAAGCACCTAGTCCTAAGATTTTCATAGATTAGATGCTACTTACCAATGATGGAGTAGTAAATGGTTCGCCCATCTTCAAGTAGATGTTCGGAATACTGGATGTTTTAGCCTGATTTGCCATAAAACAAAAAAAGATGTGATGCTCCACACGGTACATTAAAAATATAAATATTTAAATAATTAAAACCTTTGCTATTGTATCATAGTATTTTATTATATAATTGAAGATTTTATTACATTATACATATTATGTAGATTGAAGATATAAGTTAATATTAAGCCATAAAAGTATGTATTACTTCCATTACGGAGCTCCACACCAGTTAGACAGTAGAGATAAACGTTAATTCGTCTCCAGGACTCGCTTGAAAACGACGAGGAGCACAAGAAGCGACGGGGACACAAATATCTTCTTGACTAATTAACATTCTAATGTGAGCCGCTAAAGTAAAATACAAGTGGAGTTCACGGCAGAGCTCACGACACAGTTAATCACTAAAGCGCCGAGCGTTGAGAAGCAGGCGATCCATTACAAAACCTTCCCGATAAATAAAACCCGACTGAAACTAGAATGTGCCAAGAACGGTCACGTAATAGAGTTTAATCTCGCATTCTTGCTGTGGAATGCCGATAAAGACGCAAGTCGAATGGTTTGATAATTGGAGTGATCCTGGCCTATTTTTAGAAGATTAATGGGTTTCTTACAAATGAGATGTTTTTGTATTATATAACGAAATATTACAATACGTTATTGGTGATCTTAAGGTTCGCTTCAATATTAGACATTCAATTGATTGTTTGAATTTAAGTAATTAAATATTGTTTTTACAATTTCAAAGTAACGCGTGTAATCTCTTTTTTTTTTCCCTCTTTCTTTTTCTATCTTTACAATATATGCAGACTAACCAAAAAATATATAGTACTCTATACGAACCTAACAGTCGAAACCGCCACGTCGAGTTGCGTGTTGGTTCCGCGCACCCCGCGTCCTTCTCCCTGGTAGACCTACCTACCTGTCCCGATGAAACTGGAAAGGCCCTCAAGACCCTAGTAATTCTTCAAACCTAAAAAAACTCCCGGTAGCGTGGTGAGTGTGTATGTGCGGGCATATCGCTGCGTGACCGCACATTGTTCAGTTAACGGATGAAGCCAGTATCGTCGGTTCAGATGTTTCAACTCAGGATTCTGTTCTAAACTCACTTTAGAAGGACATGTCATAGTGCTCAAGACACCACTTAGGAGAGAGCTTATTTAAGAGATAAATGGTACTTTCTAAAAGAGACCTCTGGGAGCGCTTGATGGTTGAGGTCATGGTTACAGATAGTACAGATAAAACTACTTCTCTAGCAAGTGGGGCAATGATAAAACGTAGACACTGTCGGTACAATAACTTTAGGGAGAGAGAGGCATTCAATTATATTACGCCATCCTGTCGAACTCAGCGGCTTTGTTAATAGTCTTTATTTACGGAATGAGGAAAAGAATAAATGTCTGTATAAGTAATTTAGATGCAGGTGAACATATATCACGTGTCATATAGAAAAAATAATTAGCCTTCCTACCTTACACGCGTAACTGAGGGACAAGGAAAACATTTTCAAGGCGTATCTTTAATTTGGTTTAGTCTGTTTGTTAAAAAGGATAAGGAAAAAAAAAGAAGCATTTCATATTAGAATCAACAGTTGGCATTGTTCGAAAAGTGCTTCTAAAGTTGTACACTGAATGTAAAGGACATGCTTTCTTATATCATGCCGTTGATGATACAATTTACTATATTTATACTCTATGTTGATTACATTATTCTAACGATTCCTCATATTATGGATTGCTTTTTGTTTATCTGTCCAGATATTTAAATGGCCACAGGGCGCGCCTCAACAAATTGTTGAAAGCTGAAAACAGTGGACAGTGACACGCGTTGGCCGCGCCAATGTCGGCCCTACAGTTCACAGACAGACAGCTCATCTGCCGCCGCGTGTAACGTCGGCGCTTTTTTTTGCCTACCTATGCTGATAGCCTTGAGAGGCTATTTCAGCGTAACCTTAACTAGTAGATGAGCTCACGGGGCTCAAACCTGACGACGTTACTAACACGAACCCTAGAAAGAGCCGTGCTTCGCAGAATCTACCACCGGATTGGAAACGTGACCCACTGAGAAGATCCGGCGAGAAACTCAGTGGGCTGTGTCTGTGGGTTAATTTACTCGTCGAACCCTTCGTTGCAAGCGACGGGTTCGACGAGAACGATAACCGGTGCTTGAGGTACCTAAAAGCACCGTTAGTGGATCGGGAGGATCCGAAATGACGTGTCGTCGGCGCGTGAAGCGACACGACCCGTACAAGGCGATCACCTTGAGTGCTAGTGGGTCAGCGGTCGCGACAGCATTGTAAGTGCGCACCCAGCCGTGACTACTCACGCTGCATTGTACTGACTCATCAATAATAATAAGAGCTATTGTAACTTTAAGTATATCGCGATATTAGGACACTGGGTCGGATGTCAAGGATTTGATGTTTTTAGGTTGAACATCCCATAATTGGATCCGATATATGAAATGATGTTCGTTGGTAATGCTTTCTCTCGAGAGCCCCCGGAACGCATTGGCTATTTTGAGTCTTAAAATTCTCATAGCAGTCCAGACGAGGTTCTTATCTATCGGCTCCGCTAGTGCTTCGTCTATCATCATCGTGAGTCGTCGTGCGCCTTCTTCCTAGGGGTGGGCAATGTCTATCTCGCGAATTATCTGAAATCGTCGTGGCCTAAAGGATAAGACGTCCGGTGCATTCGTGTGTAGCGATGCACCGGTGTCCGAATCCCGCAGCAATTTTTCTAATGAAATACGTACTCAACAAATCTCCACGATTGACTTCCACGGTGAAGGAATAGCATCGTGTAATAAAAATCAAACCTGCAAAAATTATAATTTGCGTAATCACTGGTGGTAGGACCTCTTGGGAGTCCCCACGGGTAGGTACCACCCCCCCGCCTATTTCCGCCGTGAAGCAGTAATGCGTTTCGGTTTGAAGGGTGGGGCAGCCGTTGTAACTATACTTGAGACCTTAGAACTTATATCTCAAGGTGGGTGGCGCATTTACGTTGTGGATGTCTATGGACTCTAGTAACCACTTGACACCAGGTGGGCTGTGAGCTCGTCCACCCATCTAAGCAATAAAAAAAAAAAAACTTCACGAATCTTATAATACTGTGAACTGTGCTCGAATTAAACAGATAAATATTCGTGATTATAAAATTAAAAATACACGCTTGAATAGCAAACCTTACTAGCAACTGTAGATACTGGTCAAGATATTAGAATGTGTGGAAATATCTTCACCTCGTTTTGAAATTTTATCATTTTCCTTACTCCTGTACTGATATGCCAATTAAATATTTACCGTTTTGATTGTACTAGCTATCTAAGCTACTGAGGAGGCTACGACCTGCGACTGAGAATTGAACGGCGGCATGGAGGCGTCGCTCAAGACGAGTCGCCACACCGTGCCCCTCATCCGCTAGGCCGCGACAATCAAACGTTTAATTAAAAAAAAATGTGTGCGTGTACTAGTGTACACACGTAAGAAGTGAAACTTGTTTATGGCCTTATTTTTCGAAAAATGATCTACATGCAACTTTCTAGAAATTGGTTAAATAAAGTTAAATTAGATAAAGTTTAAACAAAAGGATTTTATTATCATAGACATGAATACAAATAATACAATTATTTCACTTTACCNCCGCCGTGAAGCAGTAATGCGTTTCGGTTTGAAGGGTGGGGCAGCCGTTGTAACTATACTTGAGACCTTAGAACTTATATCTCAAGGTGGGCGGCGCATTTACGTTGTGGATGTCTATGGGCTCCAGTAACCACTTGACACCAGGTGGGCTGTGAGCTCGTCCACCCATCTAAGCAATAAAAAAAAAACTTCGCGAATCTTATAATACTGTGAACTATGCTCGAATTAAACAGATAAATATTCGTGATTATAAAATTAAAAATACACGCTTGAATAGCGAACCTAACTAGCAACCGTTGATACTGGTCAAGATATTAGAATGTGTGGTAATATCTTCATCTCGTTTTGAATTTTTATCATTTTCCTTACTCCTGTACTGATATGTTAATTAAAGGCTTACTGTTTTGATTGCACTAGCTATCTAAGCTACTGAGGAGGCTACGACCTGCGAGTGAGGATTGAACGGCGGCATGGAGGCGTCGCTCAAGACGACTCGCCACACCGTGCCCCTCATCCGTTAGGCCAAGACACTCAAACGTTTAATTAAAAAAAAGCATTTTCAGTTACCTTACCTTAACTTGTCTTATTATATGTTTTGATCATAATTGGAGTCACCAAATGAGCTGCTTGCCTCAAAGTGTAGGTCGATCTCGGTCCAGTTGAAGCGGCGGCTGGCTCGCGTTGTGCGGAGACTGGTCGCTATGCGAGTGTATCCCAAATACTAGTTGTTAAACGTTTATTTAATGAAATAAGGCCTGTCATTGATTTATTTCGTGCTCGTCGAAGTAGCCGGTACTTACAGTTTTTATGGAACTGCTCGAGGTAGCACTAGTCCGGAGTCGAATAAGCAGATAAAGAAGAAGGTTCCTCGGGAAGGCAAATAAAAAATATTTAAAATAATGATAAATTAGACTAAGTACATATTTATTTTGATTTTTTTTATTGCTTATACTAGGAATATATTTTAAGGATGGGCCTTACAGACTCGATCAATATTCGATTTTCGACAGTAATAAGTTAGGTATTGTTATTATTAATTAAAACTTAACTGTTTTTTGTTCAATAAGGCTTTTCAAATCAATATTACTTTATCAAAAAGTTGGAATGCAATTTCACTGCTGAAAAAAATTTGCTAGAAATTCAGGGTTTGCATTTTCCCAAAACAGGTTGTTGCACATCGCTACACCGACATTAACGACATTTATGACAAAACGTCTCACTAAAACCAGAACAAGTCTACATTACTGAGCAATGATTTTTGCAAGTGACGTAAATAATGTAATTGTTTTCTAATACAAACGGAAGAATTTCTACGAAATAGCTAGGAGTGCTTGGAGATCGACGATCAGAATATTTTTTATTCAATGAGTACTTTATTTCAAACATTTATTGCATAGGTGGGTGAACAAGTTCACAGTCCAGCTGGCGTTAATTGCCCATGGGCCTCATAGACATGAATGCTACTACATACTTCGAGATATGAGATCCAAGTCTCAATTGTGTTATATACCGGCTGTCTCACACACTCAGCCTTCGCGGCAGAAACAGGCAGGCTGATGCCATCAATCATGCCGTCATCAGTTAAAATGCCGGGAATCGATGAATGCTGAGTATTGTTTTCGTGAATTAAATGTGCGAGCTAATAAACTTCTGTACAACTATTATTATTATTTTAACGCGCCGAGAGAATTTTCGCTCCTAGCCGTTTTTTGCTTTTAACAAACTAGGCTACGAGTTATGCGTAATTAAGTGCCATACGTATTGTAAATAATATAATATAATGATATGATATATACGGGATCCTCTATTTGTCTGTAACCTGGATGGTTTTGGCCATCAGTAGCTCGTGTTTTGACGTCAGACGGAACTAAAAATAATGTTATTTAAGTCTGTTTTTTGTATAAATATATTTCGAGGCAAATATTCACCAGTAAGTTTACGTTGCGCATCCAGTACGTCTCGGCGGAGCTTTAAATTGTGTAAAGTATTGCGGGCGGGGACGGGCAGGACTGCAGGGCTCGGCTATACGCGACCCACGTCATTCATTTCAGTTATTTTGTTCACCGTATGTGTACTCATGTGTCGTGTTGAAGGTGGCCACTGTTTGGTTTTTGTTTACTTACATTAATATCCTATATGAATGTATTATTCTGTTCCCAAATAAAGAAATAAAATATATCGGTAGTGTAGTATATAGTGTAGTTATATATCATGTGTTCTTTAAATAAGTAAATTAACATTATAAGATGCTGTATATCTGCACTGCTTGTGTAACTTCCACGTAACAAAATTTGTCGTACCATAGACTCAGGTGTAAACGTAACAATTATTGTAAATATTTAAAATAATCAAACAATGGCACTATTAGAGAATAAATTCCAGAGGTTCAGTCATTCGGTCACGGGCGCTTCGGATCCGATAATTTATTTGTCCGTCCGAGTCCGGCCCTGGAGTTCACCTGAATCGAAAGAAAGCGAAATAAATAGAAGAGTCTCGGAGAAGAGAGCAATCAACCGGCAACACGTCATGCGAACCTTGCTCCAGATGTTCATCCTGTGAATGATGCTCTTTCAAACACAAGCTTCGCTTGATAAAAGCTGTTGTCTGCGCTGTTCTGGCTCATACTCAATCCCGTCAGCGAGACGGCGATTTGTGTAAGCATCGTTGAACTTAGTTAGTAAACATTCAATAAAGATTATAACGGGGGAGGGGGGTGAAGAAGAGTGGGCGGGGAAGAGCTCTTTGTTGTCTCTCGCACTTTTGCACCTGACGGCACAGCGGCAGTGACAACTATCGTTATCTTCTTTCATTGAAAAAATCATTTTGAAGAATATAATAATATATTAATTAGGTCATCTTCAACATTATGTGAAATATAATAAATGTTACATTTGATATTAGAGTATTCTGTAACCGTAAGGCGAGTCAGTGCTTAATTAGGCTACGAGATGAGACGCTCGGCGAGACGTTTAAGGTTCAGTTACATAATGTTATAATCTACTTCGTTTATTAATGAAATACTTTGTGAAGGATATTTAATCTTAGATCTGTCTCTTGTTTTTTAGAAATAGCAACCCGATACCAATAATGAAAAAACTATTTAGTTGTTACAAGGGTCTTTTACTAAATGTAATTAATTGATCATTTATTGAATCTAATTTATTTTTATTTTGTAAATGGCTCAGTGGTGTGGATTGAGAGAGGCCTATGTCCAGCAGTGGACGATTGTGGGCTGTTGATGTTGATGATGATGATGGTGATATCACGATCTACCTAATCTAGTGCTAAGAGGTTACTGGGGACCATAGACATCAAGATGAATGCTGCCATCCCCACCTTGTGCTTTAAGGCAGATATAGACAGAGGTGTTCATCCGTGTGGGCTCATAGTGCGCCTTACCACCGGTGCTTGCTGGTCGACGAGCGCCATATCCCGATATGATACTCAGAGAGTGCTGCTGCCTATTCTCCCGTGAATGTCTCGATGGTTTTTTTTTTTACGACACCCACGGAAATATTTTTGATGGTACTTAGAGGCCGGTCACTATTTGTCGTCAGGCGAACCTTGACCTGTCATACATTACTGTAATAACAAATATGTGATTATTATGAGGAACTATTTACTGAGTATCATTGGTATTATATTCAGACGTCTTGCGAGAAACTCATCGTCTTAAAATGAACTTACGACATGATGTTAATCCCTTGTTAGAGTGATAACGGTTGAGTATAACACGATATAAGCCGAGTGCACACTGTGGCGTGCCCGCCCGCACCGTCTCCGTATACGTTACAGATTCAATAGTTAGTTTTTCATATTATTTACGTATTTGAATTGGGATTTTAGCAAAATTTCGAAACCATCGTTAATTTCAAGTTAAACCTTTTTTATAATAACAAAATTGTAACGTTAACAAAACTGCTACTGGTGATAGGAGCTCTTGTGAGTCCGCGCGGGTAGGTACCACCACCCTGCCTATTTCTGCCGTGAAGCAGTAATGCGTTTCGGGTTGAAAGGGTGGGGCAGCCGTTGTAACTATACTGAGATCTTAGAACTTATATCTCAAGGTGGGTGGCGCATTTACGTTGTAGATGTCCATGGGTTCCAGTAACCACTTAACACCAGGTGGGCTGTGAGCTCGTCTAACTATCTATGCGATAAAAAAACTTTTTTTCAAAACCATTTTATTTTCAAACGAAATAAGCATTTTATTTTCGACTGTAACTAACTACTGTGAAATTGGCATCTATATATTTATTTATCCGGAACAGAACGATGTTTTTATTCCTAACACGAGTAGACGAGGACCAAACGGAGCAAGCAGACTCCTTGACGGGCCCATTTCGCCATCCAACCTCAAAGCGAATTCTCGACGTTAGTGGAACAACGGCTAAGCCGGAATCAACATTGTTTTCATTCATACTTCAAAGTGAGCTTTTATTTATTTACGTAAGTGGGACTTTATGAAAGCTCGTTGTTGTTACCCCAAGTTTTCCATTTGTTGTGAAGTTAGTAAATAAATATTCCCGGAAGACGGAAAAGGTTTCTATTATACTTGTTTATGATTTTGAGGAAGTTCTTTTTGGCTAAAGAAGAGATTACATTACCACGATCCGCTTGATGTTCCGTTGTTTAATGTTTAGATGAGCACACAGCTCATTTGGTGTTAAGTGGTTACTGGAGCCATCAGATGTCACAGCACAAAGGTCATCACCTACTTTCAGAATAAATCTACAGTCTGAATTTGAACTATAATGAATACCGGCTGGATTTATGGAAAGCTTGTGCACTTGCGTCTACTCTGAACACGTCTAATACTTATCTAATACCAAAATCAATGTGTTTTTCAGTTTTTGCAATGATTCTGTAACTATATCTGTGACATAAAAAAGCAAGAGCTCTTTAAAATAATACCAACTATATTTACTTGTGTAACATTGGTCAAGATATGCTTTAGAAATATTACGGTAGACTGTACGCTATTGGAGCAGGGGCTGTCTCTGCCCGCGAGCGACAGCGTCCGGTTTAACAAGTATTAGCTGTTCAGCCTATTGATATTGATGAATTAACTAAATTTTAACATCATTTCAAGAAAACATAAGAAACAAGCGCGCGATCGAATCACGATTTGAAAACAAACGCCGTCACAAGACTGAACTTTAGATACTCTACTGTTACACTAAAGGCTAGACTGTTGGACACTTCGCTAACGGCGACTTCCGCGTGCACCAGATAACAACAAGCCTCGACAAGGATACATACTACTGGCAAACTTGGTTCGGAATGTTCAACAGGTGCCAAGGTAGCGCTATTATTTGAACCAGTGGTCCCCCGGTAGTAGAAATTCGACTAAAATTAATTAAAATTGTAAAGTACACTATTATGATTTTATTGTCAACGACTATTATACTTCTATAATCATCACAGATTTCGCCAAGACTGTACTTTATACAAATGTTAATAAAGACAAATAACATTTAATCTAATCTCAATTTGACCACAGACTTTAAACAATAAGAAAAGTTTAACAATAAACAAATAGTATGCATGCGTGTGTGTGTCAAACACATGGTAGTGTGTGTGTAATATTTTTATTTATTGATTTAAATATTGTATGTATTTGTACTGTATGTTGTATATATTTGTACTGTATGTTGTATTGTATGTATTTTTATGCATAATTTAAAAAAAAATTAACATTCTGCACTTCTTCTCTATGTTCTCTATAAGTTTGGGAAATTTCACACTCCTCCGTCGGCGTAATATTCGTAAAAAGGGGTAAAACGTTTTAGCTTCACGTTTTTTTTTAATTGCTTAGAAGGGTGGACGAGCTCACAGCCTACCTGGTGTTAAGTGGTTACTGGAGCCCATAGACATCTACAACGTAAATGCGCCACCCACCTTGATATATAAGTTCTAAGGTCTCAGTATAGTTACAATGGCTGCCCCACCCTTCAAACCGAAATGCATTACTGCTTCACGGCAGAAATAGGTAGGGTGGTGGTACCTACCCGTGCGGACTCACAGGAGGTCCTACCACCAGTATTAATATATTATGTATTAATCACTAATCTATAATCACTAATCTATTAATCACTAATATATAATCGTGTGCCCTACCGGTGTAAGCTATAGTTCTCTATGGCTGAAGTTAAGCTGGTATCGGAGGCTTATATGGTCAATGTCAGTGTCCGCCGAGAGACTGATAGATGCCTTATATCCATTGACACGGAGACGGGCTCATCATCCAAACCGGAACGAGTGGTTGCTGAGTGGCCCAAATGGTCGGGTGGCGGTCCGGTGAGGGCATGCGACATGCCTTTCGATCATCCCACTTTTAATGTCGAGAATAAGTGGTTAGGTAGGAGGAATATTGGAGAGTCCGACCGATTATGGAGGGGGAATTTTTTATTTGATGAGCAAGAGGGAGACAGACTGCCTGAAAAACTGAGCTACTACTAAGCATATATCAAAGTTACCATACCGCTAACATGACCGCTTTGAATGACAGAGACCGTTGTTTACTTTGAATCAAGACATGATAGACCATGTCAGTGTGCTGAAACAAATTTATAAAATGTTATGCGGTAAAATCATAGCCTATTCCTGATATAAAATTAAATCTGTAAACTTTAATATTATTTTTTAACGAAATGCAGAAAACTGAGTATGTAAATTATTGTCATGTCATCATTTTATCAATACAGTTAAAATCCCCGGAGAGCATTCGCCTATGGTTTTTTCTCTTCAAAGGCTACGAATAGGGTAAATGTAATCTTATTTATTTTTTGTAGTAAAACGTAAAATAAAAATAGCTATGATAAAATATGATATGTCGCGTCCATTGCCTCGCTGAGAGAGTCTCACTACAAACCTGTGGTTGCGCGGTGGTACTGTGGCAGCAACCGCGGCGTACGCACGTAGGTATGTAGCGGTCATGTGCTCCAGTTCAAAGAGCTTAGAGCAGACATTATAGTATGCAATTGAGATATAGACCTCATGTCTCAAGCTGAGCGACGGCATTCACATAAAGACTGCTATGTGCTCTGGCTATCAACTGATTCCTGGTGGGCAGTGACTTTAAATACATATAAGTAACAATTAGTAAAACCAGCACACGACAAATAAGCAACAAATGTTACGACTCTGAAATATATACTTAGTTATGGAACATCCAACGACATAGGTGAAGGCTTCGCACGCATGTACATATATATTAACATGTACATACATACATACATACATACATACATACATAAGTGTTGCGCCTCACTGTGGGTTCCGACGTGACAAACAATACCAAAACGGTAAACAATATAACTCGCTCTTAGATTATCCTAGCTAAAAAAGTATTCGCATACATATGAATATCCTCTAACAGTATTACTTTAATGAAATTTGAATGGAATCGTCGACCCGTCAAATTGTATTACGCGACACGGAAGGACCCTTACATTATACATATTTGTTTGACAAATAAGAATCCCACTGCAAACAATCATTTCCACGCCGCAGGACTTCGCAAACCTGTCAGCTTGTGGGCCGGGAGCTGCAGGGATATTCCTATATATCCTCCTATATCTTATATATTTGTAGACTATTAACATAATAGCGCGATTTAAGAGGTTAAATGGATCTATTCCCTATGTGGATCTTCCATTTGAATGAATATGGTAACTAAGAGAAGTAATCACTAGCTGCACTAGATGATACGATAAAGTACTGTACATATATAAATACATATATATTCGTCGAGGAGTGGTTTTTTAAATATATGACTTTACGACGCACCGCTAAGTAGTTGCGACTCCACACCAAGCTGATCATCTTGATCCGCATCACACACGACGGTGTAGACTACAGAGCTACAAATCATGTATGTGGTTTATGATAAAAAGCCAGACTTATTGTGGAAAAACGCAGAAGTTCGCTAGAAATACATATTTTATTGTTCTAACTAAGTTTTCAGAAACTTTACAATATATATCGTTACAGTCTTACTTCCATTTTAGAAACGGTTACTTAAAATTCTCAGAGATAAAGCTTATCTGGATTTAAGTGACGTCTCCGAAGATTTAACGGCCAGCCTTGGGATAAAAGCCGTTCCGTATCGGGAGCGGGACCGACGGCTTTCTGAAACCGGGTCGACGGATACATTACAAGTCTAATGTTTTGTTGGTAGGCGGCTAGCTGAGCTCCTATTGTAATCGTTTTACAGTCATTCGCTTCAACGGAGATACACACACACACACACGCACAGCCAAACATGCAAACAAGATAAATATCGTCACTATCATCCATCATTAGTACTCATCACGGCTCCTATGTGGGCGTCGTCCGCGGGTAGTTGGATGAAAAAACAGGCATGTATGTACATTTACAATCAGATTATAATTTGAAATATCAATTACGAACACACGATGATTCAAGGCCTATGTCCAGCAGTGGGCAGATAAAGGCTGATGATGATGGTTCAGGGATAAAAAAAAAATTGTCAAGTTATTTTTTTCCCTACTTATTCACTGGTAGCCAAAGGGATTATACCAGCTACGCGCGGACGGGTAGCGGAATGGGCAATTCACTTTGCTTGCAAATCATTTAGAATCGACTAAGTAGGAGCACGGCTAGTTTGTGGACTGTTCTAATGTGGGGACGATTTGTCATCTCTCTGCTAAGGGCGACGCCTAGGTACTTGGCATTGGAGGCCGACGATATGGGCTGGCCAAAAATGTTTATGGCGGGAGTGGAGTTACCACTCCTAATTCAGGACGAAATACTAGCAGTGGTGTCGGGCAGACGAACCTTTTCGAAGAAGACGGCTGTGGCGTTGGTGTCGATACGCCAATTCCGAAACCACCATTCTAAATTAGTGGCCATGGTCTGGAATTTACTGTGGATAAACAACATCTGCCTACTCGAGTGGTGTCATTGGCGAAGAGGACTCACTGGGTCGCCGGTGATCGGGATATTTCATTAATGTACCAAGTAAACAATAACTTTAAAAAAAACTAGTAACCAAAAAGTACCCGTTAGAATAATGTAAACATTAACTTCATTATTAAATTTAAATCTGAAGCAATCAGATAAACGATCCAGGGAAACTTGTTCACAAACTTTAGGATATCTAATAAACAACGTTTTAAAGAATATGAGATATATGTAACCTACAATATGTTAAACTAGTAAAATTTCTATGGGAAGTGACTTGTGAATGATGGACAGAGGATTATCAGCAGGTAGCTTTGACAGAAGTGCCCTATGCGAGACCCTGTCGAAGGCCTTCGCGATATCAAGGCTCACAGCAAGAGCCTCGCCCTTGCTTTCCAAGGCAATATCCGTAATTTATCAGATTATGAGAGTATGCGATCCCAATATCAATATCAATATTATTACTACCTCACATTACCCCATGAAATCCTAAGGGTGATTGATCTTACTTACTCACACGATTAACAACGCGGTATACGATGAAGAGCTCAACAAGGACTTTTTTTTCCTACCTAAGCTGATAGCCTTGAGAGGCTATTTCAGCGGAACCTTAACTAGTAGGTGAGCTCACGGGGCTCAAACCTGACGACGTTGCTAACACGAACCTTATCAAGAGCCGTGCTTCGCAGAATCTACCACCGGATCGGAAACGCGACCTATTGAGAAGTTAAGACATACCCATCTGTTGTATTAAATGAATACTTAATAATTAATAATAATATATTATATTAATATTAATACATACCAGTGTGTTGGTGCCAACAAGTCACATCTTTGTAGTCTTTCACTCCACGAATGGTTTTGCAAAATTTTTCATAAATATATTTTGTATTTAATTTTAGAATTAGATTTCCTTCACTCTGTAGCAATTTTATATTTCATATGAGTTTTATTGTTTTTTTAATTTTATTAAATATATTTTATAAGCAGTCGTCGTGGCTTAAAGGATAAGATGATCGGTTCATTCGTATCAAGCGATATGGCTGTGTCGGTGTTCGAATCCCGCAGGCGGGTACCAATTCTAATAAAATACGTGCTTAACAAACGTTCACTATGACTTCAAAGGAGTAACATTGTGTAATAAAAATCAAACCCGAAAAATTATAATTTGCGTAAATACTGGTACCACGGCCCTGTCTATTTCTGCCGTAAAGCGGTAATGTGTTTCGGTTTGAACGGTGGGTTAGCCGTTGTACTGTAAAACTGACTCTTAGAGCTCATGTCCCATTCCCACGGTAACCACTTAAACCAAGTGGGCCGTAAGCTCGTCCACTCACTAAAAGCAATAAAATAATAATATTCGAAACCCTTAAAGAAGGTATATCTTGTCAATTCAAAACATGAGAAAAACTTCTCTTAGCTGCGTAGCATATTGTACTCATAGTCTGCCTTATCTCGACCTCCAAGAGCAGTACAAAGTTAATAAGAGTCGAATTAGTTTCAGTTATTCAATGATCTGGGTCCGAGGTATTGTTCTGAGCCATTCAGAGCGATGATTCTTCAGTGTCGTAAACAATTTGATGACGGTCAAATTATAACTGTTTCCATTCTATGTAATAAGTTTAACAAGCATGAACTTTGTTCCATTTAACTCTGGTATTTAGGTTTGACGAAAGCGATTATGGTAAGAAGGTAGATTATGTTTCGGGAAAAGCAGTCTTAGTTATTTCCGCTCCGTTTAGATACGTAACAGTTAGCGGCCGCACGCTCACACGACGCCGCGGCGCTGGTTCTGTGATGTTTTACGTGTATTCAATGTTTTGTTATAACATTTAATTATGTTTTTGTAAATGTAAGAAGTCGGACTCCTTTTTAAAGTATTTTAAAATGCTTTTTCTTGGCGCAGCTTATGTTAAGCGGGTATTGGAACTGTTGTTACAAACTAAATATCTCCTATTTCGACTTTATATTCCAACTAGCTGTACCCGTTCGCTTCGCTAGTCATTTAAAATTAACATTATTATTTCTTATCCCCACAAAGATTCTCATCATTAACGCCCCCGCAACTGGTGTAGGGAGGCCGACACTCATATAAATATTAGCCTATCCATTAAGTACATGTATTTTCTACACGGATACCAAGTTTCAAGTCAATCGGATGCATGGTTCAGTAGTTATAACGGAACATCGGTAAAAACCACTGTAGATTTATATATTAGTATAGATTCTCCACAAGCGAGCTACACATTGGGGCCAGAAGTAATGTCTCCATCGCACTTGAATGACATGTACTGTACTTTGCAATTGTAGAGCACGGTGGTCTCAGTGTGACAACAGGTGGCGAGCGCGCCTCGTCCGCTCACAAGCCGCTCTCACATTACACTGTTTGTGACACGTCCTTGTAAACTTGCACTTTTATATCGAAACCGTTACTAACCATGTGCCAGGCCAACCAGGTGTGAGTCATACAGACGTAATATTGGTACGACTGCGCCAGACAATCCTACTGCAAGATACCTTCATATGTTTTCCCTAAATTATTTATTTTTAACCCTGAAGTTTCCACTACTGTCTTAGATTTTACATTCTGTTTAACTAAAACACATTGTTCACTAGAATAATTGGCGCACACTCGCTGAGGGAAATGTGTTTCCTGTAAACAACGCGGTGAGTGGCTAATCCGAGGTGGTTGTTTTCTGTAAACAAACACCCTGTAGGGGAATCTAATAGTTGTGTTAACTGTTATTGTTACTATTATTAAGGCGAATTTACATTACGAAATAAGTGGCATGAAATTAATTTCGTGACATTAGTTTTACTAACAGTTTCACGTGTAATTTAATACTTTCGTAATGCATGCATTAATTTCATGCATGGAAATTAGTTTCGTGCCCTGCACGATTTTTTGGTGAAATTAGTTTCATGCAACTAATTTCATAGTGTAGACGCGACCTGAAACTAATGTCGTGAAAGGGCCTGCGCTGTGCGGACGTGTGTATTGTTAGTTCGGACGCGCTTCAAGCCTTGAAAATGGCAAACCAACGATGGAGTAGAGAAAAAAAAAAGATCTTATTAATGAATATCAGCGACAAGGGTGTCTCTGGGACCCGAAACATTAACAGTAAAACATCAAAATTATCTTCACTCATTCGAAAATAGTTTTTATAACTCTCAGGATCTTCATCTGCTAATTCAGAGACTAACTTCATTGCACCTAAATGCCTTCTTGTTGACCATCCTCGAATCTACCAACTTTTATTTTTTTCTTGATAGTCTTTTTTTAAGTTTATAGGTATATAAGCATTTCTTTAGCTACATTGAATATAGCAAATTATAGCTTTGATGCTGTTGGCGCCATGGTTACTGCGATACTGTGGATTTCGCGACACTAATTTTTTAACGAAATTACTTTCGTATATATCGAAACTACTTTCGTGAAACTGAGCTCAACATGCATGACACTAATTTCGTAATGTAAATCCGGCATTAAAGTCAATGGATTGTTAGTTTAGTAGCGGGAGGAAGGCGAGCAGAGCAACAGCTACGTATGTGTACGGAACACTACACTCCTGCCCAATTACATTGTACATTTACCCGCATTACGCGGTTTCAGTTTAAAATAAACAAACGGTCTATATTTAACGGCTTCAAGAGAGGATGTGTTTCCTGGGAGGATGTGTTGTGGTGTGTACCTGACATACATATACGAATAAGACATCATAATAAGTCATGCCAAGAATTTAACCTGGATACTTGAACCTAGTACAATAGTAGCGGTCACTAACCACGCGACACGCGGAATGTATGTAGCGAAGACGAGTTAAATAATAGGTAATAACACTCACGTACTTAGAAAGATATTTTTTGTATCTTTTTTTTTTTTAGTACCTTATCACTAAGTGGGACGTGAGATCGTTGTTCACCAATTTACGCAATAAATAACGAAAAAATATCCTAAATAAGTATTATATTCCTAAAACTACAATTTTTTTAAATGTTATTAATCTTAAAATTATCGGTATAGTAAATAAGCGCATCACCAGTATTCTTCATCCCAGAACGGTAGTAGCACTTCTTACCCGTGAAGGGAAATATAAGTGACGTGGGCTGCCTACCGATCGTTTACAGATTTCAGACTTTTAGCTTATCTCGCGACCAATCTAACATATGTATTATCCTAGCTCGGGTAAGTGTCTTAGATAACCTCTCGCAGCAAAGTACTCCGAAGACTGAACCGACAATTAAACTTAAGTCAGTACAAGATTGACGACTTCGTTCCACTTGCGTCGCGGAGACAAATCACTTTCCTGTGTTTTTCACGTCGAGCCTTTAACATCATTTTTTCGCAACACGGGTCAATGTCTTCAAAGAACTTCATTTGAGGTGGATTTTTTTTATTGCCCTTGTAGGCAGACGAGAATACGACCTAACTAATGGTGAGTGGTTACCGTCGCCCATGGACTTCAGGATGCCAGGGGCACAGCCGCTGCTTACCGTATTACCAAGATTGCCTGAAAATAATGTTGGCTATTCTGTGTCGCGATTTTCAGGACCGATTGAAATATACGTCAGTAGGCTAGTGTTCGCAATGCTCCGTATCCTCGGCATATTATTATATAAGTATATACCCCCGTATACTCAACAGTCCACCTGACGGTGCACGTTCTTTGAGAACAACTCAAAAAGCCGTTTTTATGCTTCAAATTAGACATTGCCACGATCCGTCTCAGTGAAGGCAAAAACGATGCTTAAAAAATACTATTTTATGACGTTCTTTATCAAGACACCAAACATCTTTCGTTATTACGAAGTCCTGGAGAGCCACGTGCAATGTGCAAGTTCTTATCGCGAGAGAGATGTCGCTGGCTAGCCTCGTCGCACGGCTTATTCTGCCAACTATTCGTTCTCTATGAGTGAACCTATCTAATCGATAGTAGCTGAAAAGTCTCCGAGATGAGGCTGGCCTCGCATTCTCTGTATTTCAAATATACATTTCCATATGAAACACAGCGTGCAAGCTAAAACGACTTATTTCATCCTCAGTCTATTCTATTATAATAATTCTAAGCATTCAATAATGCAATATTTTAATTCAGATCATGCACAATCGTCCCCTAATCCCCTTTTTCGGGTTTTATGTCTGACAAGTAGTTGTATTATCCAGCAAATCTTATTTAAAATAATAGCTTTCGTTTCTGCGGGCGAATATCAGATGTAGCATTGATGGAGGCGTCTAGTCTCAAATTGAGAAGAGTCAGAAAGAGAATGCACAATGAGTGAGTGTTACAACAATATAACGTACTTTCTATTCATACCAGATACAAAAAAATCTTTAATAAGTAGCACCAGCCTGGTATCATGATTACGGAATGCTACAATACCTTAAACTATTTAACTATACGTTAAGTTAGTTAATGCTGCAAAAAATATAAAGCATTATATAAATTAATTAGGTTGAGAGAGCTTAATGAATGCACCCCGCGGCAATATCATTCTCACAACAACATTCTGCACGCGCTGTGTGTCCCGAGGTGTACATTTATATTATTTATTCACCTTCTTTGTTTACGTCTTGTTCAGTTTAAGAGTACATTCTGATCTTTTATGCTCGGTTTCATCATTGGTATCGATGGGGAGACTGAGTATATTGATTTTCTTACCTATAATTTTCTTGAGAAAATATGCACAGCGTGAATTTTAATAATGAATGCTTTCTGCGGTCTGCTACAGTCTCGTAGTGTATGACTAGAAACCGAAGCGCATGAGTGGGTTGAGGAATGAAAGGAAATAGAGTACTTATCTGCACCCTCTCACGAAATTCTCTCAAGTTCAAGTATCGTATTGAAAAATAAATAAAAATAATTACCAGGCAGCTTGAGGACGATTTTAACAAAAAAATAATTGCATTAGTAGTCTTTGAAAGTGCACCTTAACTCCTTGAGGCTACTGAGCATGCCTCCTGCTCGCCTGATCGCGCGTGACGCCTATCAACACACATCTCGCGTCACAGCACACATACCATCCACCGGCGGACGAGTGCTCGTGCTCGCATCGACGCAGTTGCATAGAATACTGATATCATTATGTGTTGCGAGATTCTTGGTTTATATTATGATTACTACATTTTTGTTTTCAAATGAGCATTGAGCAGAACATAAACAACGGCATTGTCCATATTGATACTGCCAATTATGCCTAGGGGGATGCCTTCTGGGATGTCCATTTTCCATTTTGCTTCCTTTTAGATGATTGAAGAAATAGTTGTTACTACCTTAGTTATTTACTCGATAGAGATGAATCCTGGCTAATACGTTAGCAAGTATTAAGGAATGGTCTGCAAGGTCAAGGAGAATGACAATACGTCCATTATTGAAAATTGTCAGCATTTAATAAATTTTTTATTGCTTAGATGGGTGTACGAGCTCACAGCCCACCTGGTGTTAAGTGGTTACTGGAGCCCATAGACATCCACAACGTAAATGCACCACCCACCTTGAGATATAAGTTCTATGGTCTCAAGTATAGTTACAACGGCTGCCCCACCCTTCAAACCGAAACGCATTACTGCTTCACGGTAGAAATAGACAGGGTGGTGGTACCCACCCGCGCGGACTCACAAGAGGTCCTACCACCCGTACAAAATATAGTTAGTTATATAATATAGTTAGTCTTAATATACGGTATATTTCAATGGGAGCGTTTCACCGACTCGGATTGCAACTATTATTATTAACAGTAAATTTTCTTTAACCGCTTGATCTGAAAATTATACAATAGTAAAATAGATGTAGACCTTCAAGAAAATGAAACACGCGAATCCGCATTGTAGCGATTCTCATCAAAAGAGACATAACACCTTGTACCTCTCATATTGAGGTATATTTACTCTAGATAAGGCAAGAATCATATAAAAACTATGTTCATTTGATTAGTTTGGTTATGATCATAAAATGTTGTCTGTCTATATTGAGTGCGAGAATCCGTTAACTTTACTTGCATGACTAGTACTGGCGGGGCCGGCTTAGCGTAGTCCACAAGAAACTTTATACAGAGGTATCAGTATTTTTTAAAGCATAATTATTATAATGAAAACAGTCAGTTCTAGCGTCATTCCCAATATAATGATGATTGTGCGATCCCGACTGCCGAAGTCACTATCCCTGTTGCCCTCGCTGCCGTCCGGTCTGTTGGTCCCGTATAATCTAGTGTATAAATATGAAGTTTAATCACGCATTTCTGTATGACTTCCTAATTCTTAATCCTCTAGTGCTTAAGCTAAGTATCGGTATCATTGTTGGTATTTCGTATAGTGGGAGCTTATGGTTGTAGGAGAATAGTAAGCCTGTAGGGTAACACCAACCTGCTATAAATTTGTTGTGTAGTTGAATTTGAAGGATAGGACTACCGTAATATAATAGTGTTACGCCGGTAAGAGTAACGCCATCTGTCATCGAATAGCAGAAACGAATGTCAAAAGAACTAGTAATATCGAGAACGCTCGAGAAGTGTAACGCCATCTTTTATTAAATAGTGGAAACACACGTCAAAATGACTGACCTTGCCTCGATAATTGTAGAGATGTCGTATCGACTATAAAAAAGCGTGGCATATATGTCACGAAGACAGTTCGCTCGGGTAGCCGTTAGCAAATCCCACCCTTTTTTTTCGCCCTGTTAAAACTGGAAAGGCCTCTGAGCCACCAGTAATATATCAAACAATAAAAAAATTTATGAAGACAGTTAGTAATCGATTATACTTGAAGCGAAACAGCGAACGGATCATCCGAAGCGAAGCGGAAGAAGTGAAATACGAATTGTAACGTGTTCTGTGAGTGTTGAATAGAGTTTTCATTTGTGATTTAAATGAGCTCAGGTAATCACTTCACACCAGATGCCGGGTCAGGCACCAGGACTGACCAACTAGCGACAAAAGTAATTAAAATGTAGGTCTTCTGTAGTATTAGTACCGTTGACGATGACAACCTGTAAGATAAGCAGAAGGTCCGTTACTTGGAATAACATAATTGTACGGGACGGGCTCCACTTGTTGCACACCTGACTATGAGCGAAGCCGCAGAACTACACGACAACGTAATCTTTAGAATTAATGAATTTTTTTAATTGTTACCACTTTAAAAAATGGATAAATCTTTGTCCTAAATTGTACTGCATGTCCTGCATTACATTTATTAATTAACTACGTACTTACTGATGGAAGTACTTATTGATGGAAGAGCTAGTTGTAAATGACCGGACCAGCTCTCGGTGAACCTGGTGATAAGTGGTCACTGGAACCGACCACAACGTGTAGTCCACCACATGCATCGTGACACGTGAGGTTGAATTCTAAAGTATATTGTAATAGCGGATACGCCATTTTATCCAGTAAGTGTGCGAGCGCAGAATCAACTCTACCAATAATTACCAAGTCAATATATTTTGCGGACTTAGCTATTTACTAAGCATTTTACTATTACTCCCTTCTTAATTAGACTCTCATGTAGACTTCGACCTGGTGTGGTTAAGTGGCTTGCATCTGGAAAATACTAACAGCAAATACATTATGTATATACAAATATCATATAAAAACTGAAAACTAATGACACATTTTTACAAAACAATCACTTGAACTTTTAAAATATAAAAGTATGAACTCTTAAGGAGTGCGAGCAGGTTCCAGAACAGTCTTAACTTTATTATTCGTCGTGAATACCGAATGTTATCCAAATATAATGTATTCATTATCTACTCAATTTTCATGGTAAATTAGCATTATATTTCTTATTACATTAAAACAACGTCTGCTATATATATCAACTGATTGGAAAATAATATTGTCTTTATCCTGACAATGTAGGACGTGGGTTCAAAAAGGTCGTAATTGTAGATACAGTATATTTAAATTGTGAACGCGGATTGAACACAACCTTTCCCCATTTGAAAACAAACCCTTTGATCTAAATTAATTTGAACGAATTCAAATAACAAATTACAAGGTAATTTAGGTAAAGAGGTGTTCGTTTCTAAATACACAATTTGTTTGAAGTCGTGGGTTCGACCTTTCCATCGATGTGTGTTGTAGATGGAGAGTTGACTACAACGGGAGGGCGCGGAACACTTGCAACGAGATATTGAAGGCGTCGCCGCGTCGGTGGGTAGGAACAGTATGAGCACTTAGAGTTTACAGTACGGGTAGGCAAAGTTGAAATAAAAGGTTCTTTTCTGTGCGATACTAAAATAACAACACGATCGAAGTGAAATACAATAAATAGATTTAAAATGATGACGGCTCGTGTTGGAGCAGAGCTGCTTTATAAAGTCCCCGGACGTAAAGCGGTACAGCACACATTTTGTTTTAAGTAAAAATACTGCATTAAGAATGAATGTCAGTGTTGTGTAAATGCGCCCTCGGGCTACATGTACGTAGCAGAACTCTGCGACAGACGTACATACCTCCACACGTCCACTGCCCGAAGCACGAGTTGTTTTTAGTATTATTGTAGTCGGGTACTGTTAATATAACCTTTGGTAATTACGTGGGCCTATCGCCTACACTCTCAGAAACTTTTACTCTTACTTTCATAGGTCATGTTGTTATATGAAAATATTTCAATAAACTTTTTAAATCTTGTGACAAGCTATTGGTGTACTTAAAAGTAAAACTGAAAAGTCATATGTACAGATGGCCGTATTCCAAAAGGTATCGTATGTCTGGGACAAAACGATGATCATAGTCCGAATATAATTTCGTAACCATTCTGAGTAAATTATATTAAAATAACATTTCCTCATCGAGAATTCGTTTGAATTTTCTGAAATAATTTCTAATAAAGTAATAATTAATCACACTCACTCAGATATATAAATTATAGTTCCATTATACTTTATTAGTCTTTCAAATTAGAACAATTTGAACAGTTATATTTATGGTTTCATATTGATAGTGCTGGAAAATAAGAACTGAAAACAAATAATCTGATGACGTTATTATTTACATAGTATCAATTGAACGTTTTAGTGAAATTAACTTTTACATTTAGGTACTGTGTGTTTGTGAGGGTGATGCACTTGATCACATTCAAGACGAAAAACAGTCTCGGAAGGAAACACCCACATTGGACTGATTTATTTATTTATTTATAACTTCTTATACTAGAAAGTATAAAGGCGGACTTAATGCCATAGGCATTCTCTAACAGTCTACCTTAGGGGAGTGTAGAGATTAAGCTTGGTAGGTGTAGTGTGAAGGGGATATTACTTAAACATATATTATGTGTATATATAACATACATAATACATAGTATTTAAATAAATACATATACATAAATATATAGATATATATAAATATATACATATAAAAACATATATAAACAAATATTATCAATTAGATGACTCTGCTAACTCTCTGAGAAACAGTTCTCGAACCTTCGTCTTAAACGCTTCACGTGTAGTGGCCGACCTTATTTTGAGTGGGAGCGCATTCCATATAAGAATAGACTGAATTGTGAATGAAGAATGTAAAAAGTCAGAACTATGTGGAGGACAGCGAAGAAGAAGATTGTGAGATGAACGAAAATTTCGGCTGTGGTCAGACCCTAAGTATTGAAAGGAATAAGTTAAATAAGCAGGTGGATTTGGGGAGTGCAACAAAGAGTAAAGAGTACTGAGAGCACGCAAGCTACGGCGTTGACGAATGGGGAGCCATTTGGGTTGGGAGCGATAAGAAGATACGTGATCGTATTTCCGAAGATTATAAATAAATCGAATGCAGTTATTGAGAAGCCGGTTAAGTTTATTGAGTAGATCTGCATTCAGGTCAAAGTAGCACACATCACCATAGTCGATCATGGGGAAGACCAAAGTTTGAACGAGCATTGTCTTGGTCTCGGGCGGAAGGAAATTCTTCAGGCGGATTTAGGAATTACTAAAGTACAATCAAGTCACCGTGAAGTGAAATGGAGAACATTACTGGTGGTAGGACCTCTTGTGAGTCCGCGCGGGTGGGTACCACCCCCCTGCCTATTTCTGCTGTGAAGCAGTAATGCGTTTCGGTTTGAAGGGTGGGGCAGCCGTTGTAACTATACTTGAGACCTTAGAACTTATATCTCAAGGTGGGTGGCGCATTTACGTTGTAGATGTCTATGGGCTCCAGTAACCGCTTAACACTAGGTGGGCTGTGAGCTCGTCCACCCATCTAAGCAATAAAAAAAAATCTTCTCTCAAAATATATTTTAAGCACGACCTTCAGTAGAGAGGAATCAGTGGAACATAAATACATAGATTCAATTAATATAAGACCAGCCGTAAGCATCACGTAAGCATCACGTCAGCTATCTGTGTTGTTGTTATGATCCTGCGTTACCCTGTCGCAAGTTCAGGAAGCAAGCACATTCCCATTTAACCCATAGCATAGTTGTCAGTCAGATTTAGATATTTCTTGGGTGTTTCCTATATCGAACTTGCAACCCTCATTTACAATCGGAAGATATTACAAAGCTACTGTACCGAGAGCACCTCTACAAAAACTGAGTCACACTAATTACGGAATCTACGAGTACATAACGTTCCAGGAAATTGAAAAATGTTCAGTTTGGAGAAGTTTACGACGAAAGGAAGATCTTCCACCGAGCGGGTGATATTTGCTCGGTAGACCGACGCGGCGAATGTTGTCGTGAGCGAGATTCAGATATCTGTCAATTATCTTGCGTTGTATGATGGCTACCCGCCACATTCAGTAATGAGTGCCAAAGCTGTAGTGCCGAGCGTTGTGTGGTTTCACTTGATTAACTCATTCCGATAGAGGCACCCGTCACGTGCGGACGTGCTCATCGTCCACTCGATCGCCCGGTCTTTGTTCGCCCGGCTTTTGTTAGCCCGGCCATTGTTCGCGCGGCCTGTGTTTGTGGTACATCTGCCGACTAAGTGCTCTTTCTGGAAGTTTTTATTTGTTTTGTTTCCTTTTGTTGTTTCTGTGTTCGTGGTACATCTGCCGACAAAGTGGTTTCCTGCAAGTATTTATTTGTTTTGTTTCTTTTCGTAATTTCTGTTTTGTTGTGCTTTTTCTTTGTCCTGTAGTAATCGCGCCGCATTGCCACCTGTGTTCAATAGAACCGCTCAGGTCCGAGAAGTTGGGGCCTCGCCGCAAGGCGAGTGTNAAAAAAAAAAAAAAAAAAAAAAAAAAAAAAAAAAAAAAAAAAAAAAAAAAAAAAAAAAAAAAAAAAAAAAAAAAAAAAAAAAAAAAAAAAAAAAAAAAACTTGATTAACTCTGGCCCGACGACGCTCGACGCAGACATACTCCTATTGTGAATGCTTTCTACACTACACTAAGTAATGGCATAACATTATGGGATAAAACAGACGTATTTAGAATGTATGTTGTTACGTATTTACAAGTCGCAGACCTTTTTAACGAAGAGATAAAAAGTATTTCTCCGAAGACTTTTACGGTTATGTCGTCATAATGATTGAATGTATTCGTAATCCTGTAGCGGGTAACCAACTACAAAGAGATTTTCGTAAACACGGGTTTTGTTCCAAGTGAATGTACTACAAACATTTCAACCTCATATTTTGTGAACCGAAAGCAACCAGAGCATTGTCTCATAAACCAAATGAATGTTTATATTTAGTGTTCAACAAAGTTAGATGTTCTCATGCATTACCCGCCGACATTACCGACATTATTCTAAAATACGAGTAGGTAGGTATATTAGCACTGGTGCCTGCTCCGATCAAAACATACAACTTCAGATATTGATAATTTATTTAAGACCGACCGTGATCTGTTCGCACAATGTTGCTCTGTTATATACGAATCTAACGAACTATTCGAATATTTTGACATTCATACAATCTATACGAACCACGTGCGCTTTATATTCTTCGCTTGTGGAAGCGACCGTGAAAAGTTTTTGATGTCGTTATGTGCAGAAGCACCGGACAGTTAACGTATTTATGTATTTTATTTTTCAACTGATTGAGTAATACCGTACTTATCTCAATAGCATCGAATAAAAATGTATTCTAAAAGAGTGAAATGACAGTTACCATTTTTTCCAATATAACAGTTAGATCAATATAAATGCAGATCAAAATTTAAAAGTCTTTATTTCGGTAAACTGGAACCCTGCAAAGTTGTTCTGTCCTAGATCATACAGACGCCAAGAGATTTTTTATAAGATGTGATGTAGCGCGCTTGAATATCTCATTCTTGATGTTAACTGCACTATAATAGTTATAATACTTAGTTAGTAACGATGAATGAATCTTGAAGAATTACCGCCGCTAATATTATATGTGTTATGAGGTTCAGNCGCCGGCAGTCCGCCACAAAGCCTCGTACTGATCGCGCGTTTCTCTCATTATTGTATTTTCATATATTTGTTAGTCGTTTGTTTTGTGTCTCGTTAATTTGTTAATAATCTGTAGTGTATCGTGTTGTCGTAATATAGAACTATTTCTCGTATTGTTTCGTTTAATTTTTTATATCCAGTAAACTCCAGTCGTGCGTCGGAGCGGACACACACACTTTTTGTTAATAATCTGTAGTGTATCGTGTTGTCGTAATATAGAACTATTTCTCGTATTGTTTCGTTTAATTTTTTATATCCAGTAAACTCCAGTCGTGCGTCGGAGCGGACACACACACTTTTTTTTTATAAGATGTGATGTAGCGCGCTTTAATATCTCATTCTTGATGTTAACTGCACTTTAATAATTAGTAACGATGAATGAATCTTGAAGAATTACCGCCGCTAATATTATATGTGTTATGAGGTTTAGAAAAACAGTTTGGAGTTTTTAGTTCGTTTTTTGACGTGAATAGAAAGGAAGCTTCAATATAATTATTTTTGTTTTTTTTTTGAGATCTTTTTGGGTTATGTCGATAATCCAGTTAGTTTTTTTAAAGGCATTTCAAGTTTTTAAGCCGGCCTGCGCCGCCGGGTGCGTACCGCTGGCTGCTCAAACCAGTCACGAACTTACATTGTCGACCACTTAACAACTAAGCCGCGAGTATTTTTTTCCTCTACCTATTCGCTGGTATCCTTAGGGGCTATTCCAGCTACGTGCAGACTAGTAGGTGAGCTCACGGGCTCAACCTGAGAAAATTTAGTAACACTAGCCCTAGCAAGAGCAGCACTTCGCAGAATCTACCCCCGGATCAGGTTTGCAACCCACTGAGAGGATCTAGCGAGAAAGCGGTAGGCAGCGGCTTGACTAAGCGATAGGCAGCGGCTTGGTTCTGCCCCTGGCATTGCTGAAGTCCATGGGCGACGGTAACCACTCACCATTAGGTGGGTCGTGTGCTCGTCTGCCTACAAGGGCAATAAAAAAAAAAGAAAAAAACGCAATGGGTTGTGTCTATGGGTCAGTTCACTCGTGGAACTCTTCGTGGTAATCGACGAGTTGACCCGAGAATCGATGTGTCACGACAGTGAGCGGTGTTTGAAGAGTCTAAGAGCACGGTGGATCCAGGGGATTCGATAAGACATGTTTCGGTGGCAGTCATGGTGGCTTTCCGTTGCCCTGTCGCCTGGGTCGGATATGACCGCGAGTGTGACACTCACGCCATATCAACAAAACAGTTGCGGTAGTGACTGAGCTGTCAATACAACACTCATACCCGATACCGAGCGCATGGAAAATGATAATTAATAAAGGCTACCTTGAACTAACTGAGAACTGAACAATGAAAGATATTTACATTCAAAAGACGTATAACGTCAATTTGTACGAGGTCAGTAAACGTAAAGAAACAAACAAACATAACAGAGCCTTAATTGACTATGTTAATATTAACAATTGTTATTCAATGATAGCTAAGCCTAAAACTAACAGTTTTACTAATAACAATATAATTACATGATCAATGAAGTATTGTTCAAATATGTTTTATAACAGCTTCAATCAGTGCTTGATCGGAATAATGTATTTTTTTAATTGCCTTTGTAGGCATACGAGCGGCCCACCTGATGGTAAGTGGTTACCGTCGCCCATGGACTTCAGCAATGCCAGGAGCAGAGTCAAGCCGCTGCCTACTGCTTAATACTCTCCACAAGCCTGTACCCATGTACCATAATAAGCCTGATATGGTGGTAGCGGATCACCATTCTTCACAATAAGAACCTCGTGAAGAATTAGATAGGTTAAATTAATTAAATGATTGATAATTAATAATGATAATTTATGTAGACCTGGCCTAGACTAGGAGACTACCGCCCTTTAGAATGTTGATACACTTATTATTTTCCCAATGGATATGTCACTGCACTGATGGCGAAAAGCTTTGGCCAAGACCATAAAAAGCTTTCGTTGTCTGGCTGGATTGAGGCTCTGTAGTAGAAAGCAGTCATTCATGACACGGCGCGTATTGTGAGTATATTTCTCGCTCTGGTGCCCTGGCCGGGTGGCTTGTGTCGCAGTCGTCGCCACCGGTGGTCATTTAGCTAATGAAAATTATATAAGCTAATCCTTTTTTTAACATTGCACAAATAATGAGAATTAAAAAAAAAACAATAGTTTTAGTTATGTACTAACAGTGTTAATTAATTGTATTTTTGTGTTTTGTTTACATCATTATTTTGATATTTAGCATAATTTTTGTATTTTATATTTATTCACATGAAACATTTATATTTCAACAGTAGGTATATTTTTATTCCGTTTTTTTTATTGCCCTTGTAGGCAGACGAACATGTGGACCACCCGGTGGTGAGTGGTTATCGTTGCTCATGGACTTCAAGAATGCCAAGGGTAGAGTCAAGCCGCTACTACCGTTAAGTACTCTCCACAAGCCTCGTTTGAAGAAGGACATGTCATAGCAGTCGGGAAACACCGTGGAGGGGAGCTCATTCGAAAGCCAGATGGCACATGGCAAAAAAAATATCTGAAAACGCACTGTGGATGAAAGCAGTGGTAGGTAGTATGGATGAACTCTGGCGGGCAGTGCGATGGTAAAAACAAGATGATGAGATCTTATCAAACAATCCCTTAGAGCACTCCCCATGGAACATACGGTACAAAATACAGAGAGAAGCGGAGGTACCGCAGACCCAGAGATTCCAAACGATTATCGGCAATTCGAACGGCCCTCTATTGCATGGAGCTAATTGGAAGTAATTGGTACCCTTTAATTAATATTGGGAGCCTCGACCTAGAGGTGAGAGCAGTAAGTACTCCACGGGCTTGTCGTTTGCAAAATATTTCTTCAAGCCTGAAGTACCGCTTCGCTCTGTGGAGAGCTCCCAGCATTTTTAACGCCGATTTGCCTTTGCCCTCCAAATTATTCCGATATTGGACATCGCTTAAGGTGGCCCCAAGTATCCTAATACCCAGGGAAGGTTGCAGGGATACTTCTTGGAATTGTGGCACTACGCCGAAAAGACGAAAAGAAAAAGAAAAGAAAAAAACAGAGACTGAAAGAGTGCATCTCAATAAATACACACTGTCCTCACTTCCGCGGAGCCTTAGACATCTTAGCGATGTTTTATCCGTTACTTCGACCTATTTTCTTGATACTTTATCCTTTATTCATTGGGTTCGGTATCGATGGCCGGTGTGGAACGTAATTTACACTAATGCGACACGCGCTGCGCGTGCCGAGGCCAAGTTCGAAACCCGGACTAACCTTGTCAATTTGGGTAAATAATGACCTGATTATGGAAGATAAAATATTCCATTCTTATTAAGTATTTAACATATTCTGGAATAATAAGATGTTTATGATAACGAACGTGTTGAGACAGTGATGAGCTATGAGAAATTATTACGAATCTTTTACAATGACGGTAAAGCTGAAATTTCAGTTTAAAAGTCAAATTTGTATATTTTAATAATTTTAAAACTTGTGGCTTTAACGAATTTCAGACATAGATAGTTTGCGTTGCAGATTCTTAATTTTTTTTCAAATTGTGAGTATCCTAATCATAAGCCTTTTTCAAAAATTTATTTGAAGTCGTCGTGGCCTAAAGGATAAGACGTCCGGTGCATTCGTATCGAGCGATGCACTGGTGTTCGAATCTCGCTGGCGGGTACCAATTTTTCTAATGAAATACGTACTCAACAAAAGTTCACGATTGACTTCCACGGTGAAGGAATAACATCGTGCCATAAAAATCAAACCCGCAAAATTATAATTTGCGTAATTACTGGTGGTAGGACCTCTTGTGAGTCCGCACGGGTAGGTACCACCGCCCCGCTTATTTTCTGCCGTGAAGCAGTAATGCGTTTCGGTTTGAAGGGTGGGGCAGCCGTTGTGACTATACTGAGACCTTAGAACTATATCTCAAGGTGTGTGGCGCATTTACGTTGTAGATGTCTATGGGCTCCAGTAACCACTTAACACCAGGTGGGCTGTGAGCTCGTCCACACATCTAAGCAATAAAAAAAAAAAAAAAAAAAAAACCNCCTATTTCTGCCGTGAAGCAGTAATGCGTTTCGGTTTGAAGGGTGGGGCAGCCGTTGTGACTATACTGAGACCTTAGAACTATATCTCAAGGTGTGTGGCGCATTTACGTTGTAGATGTCTATGGGCTCCAGTAACCACTTAACACCAGGTGGGCTGTGAGCTCGTCCACACATCTAAGCAATAAAAAAAAAAAAAAAAAAATTATACAATTTTTTTTAAATTTATAGAATAGTAACTGTATATCCCGCTCAATATAAAAAATAGACGCTGCTGCAGCTAGTACTTTTATAAATGTGACGTGACTTTAGTTTACGTTATCCATTCGTTGAGTCGCTGCACCAATTGCATTCGTTATAATATAATCAAACTGTTTTAAAAAGTACTGAATTAAAGAAAAAAGATGGAATAGTTGGAAACTTCGTATATTACAAAATGTGTTCGAGAGATTACGAGATTCGCTCACAAAACATAAATAAATGGAATATTTTTTCGAAACGTTCCTCGTAGAAATATCTCGCCGTATTTCGCTATCCATAATATTCGTTAGAAAATCTCACCGTTCATAATGAACCGGCTCACGCATAAGTCGGCCTTAAAAGTATACAAGTGAAGTACACTGGCGGACGGAAAAAGTATAATAAACAAAAATCAACGTTGAATTACTCAACCTGATACAATCCAGAAAATATGTAACAGCGTTTATTTATTTTAGGAAAAACTTTATTTAAAAACGGGAAGTTTCGTAAGCAGACACAACCGCTACTATCTCGAGGTCGCGGACGACTATTTCTGATCATCTACTTATCTACATTTAAACAACATCAAACAGAAATAATACTCTTGTATTTATTTATTTGATTTATCGTATAACATCGTCTTTCTTTAGATATAAAGCAAACGATTGTTACGGTGCGATGTAAGGCAGCCGGTAGAGCTACATGTGTATGTACAACGGAACGTTCTCATGCCTCTTTCTTCGAGTTAGTTTGTTTATTGTATCGAATGTAACGTACGCAGACAACCAGGGGTCTTACAATTATCTTTCGTTCAATCTACCAAGGAAGCGGATTGATGTATGTGAGTATTATTGTAACATTGTATTATGTCCCCAGAAACTGCGGTCTCTTGCGAGCCGCAAGCGCCGTCCAGTTCTATAAGCAGGACCTCACAAATTGATTCTCTCGCAAACAAACTCGCGGTTTCACCTAGTCTTATTTCAAAACTGTAACAGCGATGATTCATTTGTTATTTTCGAATTAGAAGAAAACGTATAATTCAAGTGTCATGATCGGTTAATCCACCCACGGAATATGATAGATTGAATGTCTTTTTTTTTCAGGTTTGCCTTACCTCATTTAAAATAATTTATAAAGCGTTATTAACCTTGCTTTCCGTATAAATGAAAATATAATGAAATAGCCATCACTGACGATACTATATCAGTGTTCTTGTTGGATCTAACATATGTGAGCCCCACTGTCGTCTTGGTAGGTAATTAATGAGTCGATTGACTATATTCTGATTTGAAAGAATAATTGTTTGATAAAAGTCAAAGTCGGAAAACTTATTCATTCATAATTACTTGGGACGAGTCAGGTCCGTCAGGACCAGGTGGTTATTTCTGTCTGTCTGCCGTGAAGTAGTCCGTTCCTTCCGTTTCACTATGCAGTTGAGATTTTGGTCTCACGTCCTTCTTAACGCCAACTGGATCGTAGATTCCTTTCCTATCGACACAAAAAAAGAACAATTTCTAGCGTCTACTTAGCATGATCACGGAGGCCGGGAGGAGTACAGCGGCGCGCGAATATCGATGCCCGTACATCGACAGAGAGAATTCTACAATTATTATCTTAATGCAGATCCCCACTAATGTTCTAAATCTTGTTCTGTCTGTAGAGCGCTGATGTGTTACGACAGAAGTAGTTTAAGCCAATCAACGGAAACATATACAAAATCAACAACTACAAATATTTTGTCAGTAAAATTAAGGAAGCCACATGTATTGTGTAGTGTCGTGAATATTACAGTAAGTCAACTCGGCGCGACCGTCAATGTGTCGACACGTTAATATTGATGATGATATTATTAGCGGCTAAACAAACGACAGCTACTTTGTGTTGATACAGTTTAATTTAAAACAGTCGTGTAATGTTTCCTTAAGTTTTCTACTAGTATTTTGTTTGATTTTATTTCTATTTTAAAATTAAGCTTTTTGATATTTAATGTGTGTAAGATTTGATCGATTCGACTCTGGAGCACTTCATTTGCAGGTTTGTAGTGTCATCAACACTGCGATGGACTCCGGTAACAACTCAATATCATAAATGTTGCCAAAAAGAGAAGTAAATATTTTAATGTAATGTAGGGAGAGCGGTGTCTGTATTGAATATACTGTTACGGCAGCGTCCAGTGGCGGGAAGCACGGCCGCGGTCGCGCTCACGATGACGTCTCTACGACCCACTCGTCTACAACACGCATTCTTCGAAGACATTTATTGGCATGCAAGAAACACTTGACAAAATTAATATCAAACCCGCAAAATTATAATTTGCGTAAATATTATAACTTTGCGGGTTTGATAGGTTTGATGGTAGGACCTCTGGTGAGTCCGCACGGGTAGGTACCACCTCCCTGCCTATTTCAGCCGTGAAGCAGTAATGCGTTTCGATTTGAAGGGTGGGGCAGCCGTTGTAACTATACTGAGACCTTAGAACTTATATCTCAAGATGGGTGGCGAATTTACGTTGTAGATGTCTATGGGCTCCAGTAACCACTTAACACCAGGTGGGCTGTGACCTCGTCCACTCATCTAAGCAAAATTTTTTTTTTTTTTATCTCGCTTGAGGTGGCAAGCGTCTAGTGGTTACCCAACCTCGTTGTTCGGTGTAATACGGCCGAACATCTTAGTAAGCAATACCGCCACACTACACGTTTATTTAAAGTTGCAGTTGAATAGTATCAACAGTCGTACAACAACCTGGATCCGCGGAAGTCGGCTCCGGTCCTCGCGACCGTAACATTAACATTAACATTTATTAATTACAACATTAACATATAACAATAACATTTAGAACATAGAACATTTGTAAGTGATTGTGTGTATTAAAGTGAGTTAGTAAAATCCAGACTTATCATTAGTAAACAACTACTGCATTCCAGCTATGTGGCCCCACACTCGTCATTACTAACACGAATTCCATCATATAAGCCGTGCTATGAGGTCCAAGACTTCCCCTCTCCCCTCAACCCGTGACGTTGTAATGCTACACGGTGCGACAGATTGCACTTTTTATAAAAAATATAGATATCTACAGTGCACAAACAGCATAATTCAAATTCACGACTTGCCATGTAATCTAAATATTCCATCTATCTAATCTCTAATCTCTAGGAAATTTAAAAGTTTGTCTTGCAGCGTTCGCCGTTTCCCGCAGACCGGACCCGAGCGTGCCGTCAATTTGTTAAACAACTACTTTTTATATTAGAATCATACCTGTTGTTAATAGAACTCCCAGAATTTGATTCATCATGGATACCACCGTCCTCTTTTAGAGATAATGGTTGATAAGCCCAAAGCATTACGTTATCGCAGAAAAAAATATTGGTTGTAGGGCGTCTTGTGAGCTAATTACCAGCTAACGCTCGGTGGACCGAGAGCTCGTCCTCAGCATTAAAAAAAACGACGATAGCCCGTTCGCGCTCACAGCACGACCATGACCAAAATTCTGGTGTTGTTCAGAGCCAAGGGGAGACCTAAAATGCTGCTACTGCGTGTTGCTGCTTACATATTATACACAATTAAAAGATCTACAAATGAAACCGAACATCAATGATTCACGATCTAAAAGTGCTTTGATAACAAAATGCTTCTTTGTAGCAAGTCTTGACCCGTTTTCATAAAACATATTTCGATTACCAGTGCAATTGGTGGCGCCGGGCGTGACGCACCGTTACGTCACCCAGCAGCACCGCGCTATCTGCTCTCAACACATTAAAGAGTCGTTCGCACTAGAGCTAAAAGCATTCAGTTTGATAAGCATGATACGGCAGACCGTAATATTAATGGCATTCCTCTAGTGCTTCATCGAGGAAGTAAGAAATCTTCCAATTTAAAAATTTTTAGTGACAGGCGGCGCACCCACCTACCCTCGTCGTGACCCAAGGGGTATGACGGTCAGTGCTCTCGTCGCCAATCGTGCAGCCAGTGGATATGCTGGCGTTGAACAGCCGTAGTCCGGTACATAATAGATGTACCTACCCCCGTAGTAACAAGGATTAATATCATGTCAAGAGGAAGAGTTCCAAGTGCAACCGAACCCACTGAGTTTTTCGCCAGATCTTTTCAGTGGATCCCGATTCAGATTTGGTGATTTCACCTAACTTGCTTAACCTTGCTAATGATAGCAATAATGATAGTAAGCAATCCACACTAAGATTTTAATATAAGTTAGATTAAATGCGAAAGTAACTCTGTCTGTTTCAATCTCACTTAATGTAATAAAACATTGAATATCTCTGCAGACATCAGAAGATTACAGAGTGCCGCCCACCTAGTGCTACCTAGTACTGCCTAGTTAGTACTGCCTAGTGCTACTGTCAATTCTTATACACGATCCTGAAACGTTACCAATTATACCTTTTTTTTCTCCCTACCTATTTGCTTTTAGTCTAAGAGGCTATTCCAGCTACGCGCGGACGGGTGGGAGTGGGCCCACGGGCTCAACCTCAGAGAATTTGCTAACACTTGCTCTAGCAAGAGCAGTGCTTCACAGAGTCTACCATCGGATCGGAATCACGACCTACTGAGAAGATCCGGCAAGAAAATCAGTGGGTAGTTCGCTCGTCGAACCCTTCGAGTTTGAGGACGGAGACCGGAGCTTGAGGGTCCTAAAAGCACCGAAAATGGATCTGGGGATCTGACAAGACGCGTTTCGGGCGATGGCGACATTGTGTTACCCCGTCACTGTCGCATAAGTAATTAACAGCAACCACGATAAGAGGATTTTCGTGTCACGTCGCTTTGTCGAAATAGCGTTCTGTCGCTTCCTTAAGATACTTACGTATTGTTACTATATTTAGGTCGGCGTGAAGATCTGCATTCCTTACATACCACGGTGCTCCGTCAGCTATCCTGCAAAAACGGGATTGGATGACATGTAGAGAGTCAATGTGTGTACGGGTTTCGTGAGCAAGGATTACACTTGTATAGGTCATGACAGAATGAAGTTCCCAACTACCGTGTCGTTTAGGTACAATAACATATTTGTATGTTAAGGCGGTATTCATCTGATACAATGTGCCTTCTCAATGGGTATTACTGTCGTCTACAGACCGTTGCAACGAGAGAACTAACATCCCCATCCTCTCCCCCTAGAAAAGTGACACTTTATATCAATATGTGTAAACTAGTCAATTTTCTTAATAAACTCGCCAGTTAATATTTTCAACAATTAAGTAAGTATTATTAATATTAGTTATACGGACTGAGAAGGTCACAGTTTCTGTTTACTTGAGACTATAAGCATCGTTACTGAAGTGCCGTCTGTGATGTTACAAGGCGAAGAGATGTTTACCGACATCTAAAACTAAAGCTAATGTTTTCACCTAGTTTTATATATGTAATAATGAGAATAAAACTTAGAATATTACTGAATATCTTACCTGTCATCCTTAATAATCTTCCATAGTATATTTGCACTGAAAAATTGATGAATCTTCATCTCCATTTCCAATTTGATTTTCCACAACCTAGTAAAAAACCATCCTCTTGGAATAAAATAGAAAAACACTTTATAAATCTTTTTGTAATATTTTCTTCAACACTACAATTAACATCTATGAATAGGCTTAAGATAAACGGTTGCAACATACGAACATCTCTCGAATGTTAGTTGAATGGGCTGCGGACAGTTATCGGCTGGGGTCAGAGGGCCGGAAGCCCGGTGATGAAGCTCGATGAAAGCTACACGAGAACTTACGGTCAAAGACCTGTCATACAAAAGAATTCGCTCCGATGGCTTACTATGTTATATGTATTTAAATTAGGTTTTCAGATCTCGTATCGATTATTTAGTTTTGGGTGATATTTGTATCTTAGGACGGATTTGTGACGTAATTAGAATTATTTCTATAAAATCCAAGAAGTGTATATCAGACGAAAATAGGTAGAATTGAGAGCAGAAAAGCTTTATATGTAAAGAGTCGTCGAGACGTTGCTACTTGGTACATGGTATTCTTCAAGAAAGAAAGAAAAAGACTTTATTTAGTGTGAAAGACAACGTATAAAAATATTTAAAATTAAAAGCAGCTTGCTTTTTACCGCTATCTGATTTAAACTCAGCAACGCTGGTTGTGCGTAAACAATCAGCGCCGGTACACAGCGGCGGGACCACGACACGGACACACCGCGCACCGTCACACTTGCTAATAGTACAATATTTTAAAAAGCGAAATGCGAGATATAGGTAGATATTTCTAAGGCTCTGCCTGGCGTCTCCTTCGTCTTTGTTTTCAGATAGCAGAATTGAAGCGATGAAAATATTCAAGATCGATTTAATTTGTTAAAATTATTGTTGATGAAACACTGTTCTTCCGCATGAAATAACTTGAATAACATTTTAATAAATGACACCTTCTGTGCGAGTTGTGTTGTGTGGCACTCAAGGCACATCTCCGTACGCGGTGTGCATGAGCATTGCATCTCGTACGTCCCATGTACAGATGCAGCCCGGCTTCCGTGTTGTTGTTGTTGTGATGCTGCTGGGAATCTTAAAAAGTGCGTGTACATGTACCTTTACAGATAAAAATTAAAAGCTCTTTGTGTGATTTCGAAGCAAAACAACTTGGCCCTTAAATGTTTATTTGCTTGAAACAAAAACCACAAACTTCTATCTAATTGCTTTCTACCTGTTTATTATTTAGGTTATCATCGAAATGAGTTACGTCACAGAATCTAAGTCATTATGCTCAATCCGTGTATTAATTAACGGTGAGCGTCCTCATTACTATTGCCTACGAGATCTCTAGTTGAGGTGATATTACGATTATTTTTATTTTTGGAGGAACATTTCGGTCCTTGTATAGTGTGTAGGACAGCTACTCTATAAATGTATTTAAAACTTCGTCCTGTATGGCTGGGTGGAGAGCGGCGTTCCAATCTCGTCGTTCTGGTGACAAGTTAACGTGACGTGGTCCGCGAGCTCGCTCAAATTGTTATAACTAATAAAGGAGAACAGACCTTATTAGTAGTTTGAATGGTAGATCTTTTGACCCGAAGAGAATTGAAATTCCTGCCTAAATATTGAATTGAAATCAGTGGATGATATAATTATGAAATTAGGTTACTTATGGCGAAGCTTGTAGCTGAAACTAAGTAGGTATTGTATTTTTTGACAAAGCATGTTGCTGATAACTCTGTTTCTATAATCTGACGAAGCGTTTTGTGGATAATAATATTATTATGTACGTTTAGGTTATTAAACTACCTTGCATTTTGATTTATATATAAATAAAATTGTCTATTATGAAATGTCAAAGCTCGCTTCGAGAACATGTCGACATGGACTTGGCTCATACTTACACTCTCTTCGTATTGTTTTAGTTCATATTAACGTGTCCCTAACTTACCTGATCAGAATAAAGTATTTTAAGAACGACTGACCTTCAAACGGAATTGAAGACGTTTTCGCGATATTAACACGAAACATATCATAACGGGTCAAATGACCCAATTTGAACTTTTGCAATTGAAATGCACGTAACATCTGTTATTGCTTTGGCTTATGTGACTTCATGACTTTTTCTTACCAGTTCTACAGTTATTATACAATTTTGTTTTGTTTTGTTTATTTTGAGCAATATTTATCGTATACCGTTATCCTACCCGGTACGGTACGGTTACGGTATGATTATTGTTAATAGAAGACGCGTGGCGGCACCCTCTGTGCTGGACGATCATCAAGACGCTTTGCTAACAATTTACTTTAAAAAATCGATATATTATTTGAGAGATTACATGAACAAAATATAATTTAGGTTACGAATACACCGGTCTGTTTTATTCATCGTTGTTTACACACCCGCCCTACATATTATCGGAAGTATATGTATGTTTGGTGTACATCACACGTGCTCATGTGGGACGCGATCGAAATATATTTTACATTCGACGTCTGATGCGAAAATATCCGTATTACGAAACCATAACAGAATTTAGGGTCAGCAGCGGGAAAGTATCTCAGGGAATTTTGCGTAATTACTAGTTAGTAGTCAGAAGTAGAAGTATAAAGCATTTTAGAATAACCCTGGTTCTTGTGGTTTATTTTTACAACATTTTCTAGTAATTTTTAGCAGCCGACAAAAATTATTAATTTTATGATGTAATCGGAGGGAAGGTGACTATGAGAGATGAGGGTAAAGAGTAGACCTGCAAATATAAACTCATTCAAGATTTACTGATTTATTTTATTTTTGATTATTTATTTGGCAAATCAACAGTACAAAGCATCTATAAAGTATATTAAAAATAGATAAACAAAAAAAAAACAAAAAAAACACTATTAAGATTACACATAAGTAGAAAGTGAACAGAGAATAAACATACATTAATAGATTACGTTTACTAAAAAGTAACCAAACACAACAACAATACTTAGAATACACATCCATCTTTATTTCATGAGCATATATTTTAATATTTGATATTACACGTCGGACCTAACTCACCTTAAAAATATTCCAAAATTGCATTTATGTATCTATATGCTCCAAGTGGTAAACAAGAATGTCAACATTGGAGAACTTAGTCTGATGTACCCTACATAAACATGATCTACGGACAAATATGTATGTGTTGAAAGCATATTTTAATGACAATATTATTATTTATTATTTTCTTAATTATATCAAAGCATTTGATTCCTCAATAGCCTAAGATCGGCTAGAGAGATAAATGCTATCGGTTCTGTTGAGTCGAAGCGACGAACGCAGTATAGAAGATGAACATATAAAAAACTTTTTTTGACTCTTTCCAATCGCTCGATATAAATATGATATTGGGTATTCCAAGCGACGCGACGGAGCCATACTCCGATATACATCGTACAAAACTGTTGTACAAGAGAATAAGAGTAGACGACCTTTTAGAGTCCTTAATAACTCTAACTATGAAACCTATCGAATGGTTTTATTTACGATTTCATTAATATCCTTCCAAATAAATACCCAAATCATGAACAACAAAAGTCAATTCCAAAGTTGACCCATTAAAATAGTAGCTATAGAAAATTTATAGATTAGATATTCCACATGAGAAAGTTATAATATGTATTACGCTTGTTAGTATTAATAACGTGGAAGGTATTTTTACAGTAATTAAATAAATTGTTCAAGTGATCCTGCAGCTCTAAGCAATCATCAAAGGACTTTAAAACGTTCTAAACAGATTTATCATCGGCGTACAAAATCATTTTAGATTTCTTGAAAACATGCGAAACGTCATTGAGTACATGTACTTATATTAAATAGCATAGGACCGAGATGAGAGCCCTGCGGAACTCCTGAGGGGACAGGTGCGAATGAAGAACAAAAACTTTTAAATGTATTATTAGCCTGACTGCGATTTCTCACGTAAGGCTCAAGCCGTCGCAGCAAATCCCCATTCCCCATTCAAAATGTCGAAATCTATTCGGTCAAAAATTTTAGTATATTATGTATCTATACTAATATTATATAGCTGAAGAGTTCGTTTGGTTGTTTGAACGCGCTAATCTCAGGAACTACTGGTAATATATAAATCTAATCTATAATATAATCTATAATACTATAAATCAGTATACACTACATCAATCTGTTGACCGTTCTTAACGCCGTTTAATACATAATCAACTATCCAACCTCATGAACATCATCTGGATTTGGGTAGCTCTTGTACCGGAAAATCCAAGAAAAATTAGTTGGACGGTTAACATAAGGATCACAGTAATAAAACCACTTATATACATCAGCTAAACAGTGAAGGTAGCCAGCGTGGACCTGGACCGGATGCGCGTCATACGCCCTGACTCATGTACAGACTATTCTTTTGAAACATTCATTGGTATCAGATCTAACAAATATAATGCACTGAATAAAGATTGATTGCAAACTCATTTACATATCTATTTCTTGCATTACCATTAAAGGGAGATACTAGTTTTTGTAATTCCTCATGAGGAGCGCATCATGAATATGCGACCGGGAGGCGTGTGTGTGTGCGAGTGTTCTTGCATAGTAAATGCATATGTAGTTTGCATAATGTGTACCATGCGTGTAACTAGGGCCGCGCTATCGAGACTGTGTCGTTTACATCGACGAGTTAAAATAATTTTAATAAATCATTAAAAAGAACATGTGCCCTCTTATATTTCTTCCGTGAATGATGTCGCAGTGGTAGTTCGCGGTTTGAATTTACGGATGTGTGTTTATTGCCGATGTCCATGACCCGCGGGGTATGAAGAACGCTGCGCTGGCCGGCCGTAAGCTCGCTTATATTAAGACAGACACTAAACTGATGTTCTTTGTCCCATGATTATTTATAAATATGTTTATAGCATTACAAATTATGAAATATGTAGTTTATTCTGAATAAATGTTCTTGTTGTAATTCTCCGCTAACATGTGCTTGTTGCTTGTGATCGAATACATTTACTGACGTGCAAGTATCGAGGAGTGCTTCGCTCTAGTCCTCGTACTCACATGGTTGTTGGCACATGCTCTAAGGTTCAACCGTAATTTAATCTTAATTAATCAAACCAGTTCAGTTTTCCGTGCGGTGTCATAGAGTTAGTTCAGTTTCAAATTAATTTAATTAATTCAAAACATCGGAAATAATAAAAGTGAAATGAAGCCGAAATATTTTTGACGTTCATTCGCATCACTGAGAATTACTATAACATTTCCATTTCAATAATAAACTAATTATAAAAATATAGAGAACCGAACCCTAAATAGGAATCACGTATGCAAGTCTCACAACGATATGCTTTGTCCCACACACGTGATGCGATGCTAATGTGATGGTATGCGTTATTCAAAGCCCTGCGAAGGTCCATACTATTAATTAAATACTTTATTGATTACGGAAGTTAACTGTGTTTTTATAGTTCGTTGAATGTTGCCTTTTTAATTGATCGCATTGTGTGACAAAGTGGCCAATTTCATTAGCCGAACTATCGTCGAAGGCGTCCTTTCGCGAACTTTCGTCCATGACCGAGCGCTGCCCGGCCATGCCAATAGCATTGGATATTGGAATTTGTAATATTGTTCATCTTGAGTATTCGATATCTAGTTATTATGAATTTTAGAATAACTGAGCTAACATGTCAAGGAAGGGCTTTAATTTGCGACCTCTTGCATCAATTACCTTTTAAATAAGATGTAGTTTTTCGTTGTCTACTTAATTTTAAATATATATTTTTTTAATCTTTGAGTTCTTCTACTAATGCTACGCCATGGCCGGTTTGAATCATGACTCGAACAGTGTACAACTGGCATGGCTTTATCCCTTGCAATATGTCTATGGACGAAATACCTACTTGTTGCCACTTGTGATCATCAATCAACATACGCTCGAGCCGTATAACTCATTATATTAGCGTAAACCAACCAACATCTATAAAATATATTATTCATAACAATATAATAAGGAATAAACAAGCGAAGGGCCTAAGCCCTTTGTTATAAGTCAGTAGAAGTACAATAGGTCGTCGAGATAAATCTTTTCACCTCTGTACATAATTTAGCGCCGAGCCACTTATAGTTGAGATGAAATATTCAGTGGCCAGACGTGTGGTTGTGCGGATTCTGATTTATAACTTACGATATGTCGTTTCGCTTACAATTTACTCCGTCATATCTGTTCAAATTGAAAAGCTTTTTTTGCTTAGATAACTATCTCCGAGCCTGGTGTTAACTGCTTACCGGAGGCCCTATGACTACAACGTAAATGCCGCCACGCACCTCGAGACATGAATTGTAAGGTCTCGGTTTCTACAGTACAACGTCTGCTTCACCCTTCAAACCGAAACCCATTATTGCTTTACGGTAGAAGGAGCTGGTGGTACCTACCCGTGCGGACTCACAAGACGTCCATTACAACTCTGCGTCTATGTGACTAACTGTGTATCAATTGTGAGCCCGCAAGGGTGTGGAGCGCCATTCTCCTTGTTTTAGCTGTAGCAGCCACGTGTGCTGTTTGGATCGTTACCTTAATACCGTTGGGACTTGAACCCCGCACTTATTAAGTTAGAGAAAATAAAAGCTAAATATCAAACAGCTAAACAATGGAATTGACACGACGGCTACATATATTCCATACGCGTTGCTAAACAAAAGCTTATTTATTTATTTAGTATGATCCTTTTACAAACTAATAGATCTTATCTTGAAAAATAATTATTTAGTTTTTTATAATTATTTGTTTTTACAAAATATTATTTAAAATTAAATGTAGCAGAGATCTCGACCTCATACCTATTCCGATTTGTCGGCGGCATTCACGTGATGTTGTCCGTGTGTCGCACGCTAGAAGAGAAGTAATATTTGACACGATCAAAACCAATTATAAGAGAAACGGTTTGACATCGTATCGCACGTAGTAAAAAGAACACAAGGGCAGTCCGGAGCTCATGGCGAAATTAGAGCGATCAATATATAACAGGAAGATTTTGTAATATATTTTCATTTCTCATAATAACGACGAGGCGTATTTAATAATGTTCTCATGGTGTGTAATATTAGTAGAACTTTATACAGTTACTATATCGCTACCTGAGAGAATTTTTCAGAGATTATCTTAACGAGAATTAAAACTCTAACTTTAGGGCCTATAAACTCATTGAAAGCTTAATTCATGAAGCTAAAATTAAGAATAAAGTGTTCGCTCCGGCCCATCCCGTGTTACCATTGTCACATAGCCTGATATTTTAGAAATGTTCAATTAGAGAAACCAACTGTCGCAATCTTTTTTTTGTTTACGCCTCAGAAAAATCATCTTTAGTATTTCATTCATAATTGACTTGAATAATAACTTAACTAGAAATCAGCAAATTAGTAGTCGTCGTGGCCTAACGGATAAGACGTCCGCTGCATTCGTGTTGAAGCGATGCACCGGTGTTCGAATCCCGCAGGCGGGTACCAATTTTTCTAATGAAATACTAACTCAACAAATGTTCACGATTGACTTCCACGGTGAAGGAATAACATCGTGTAATAAAAATGAAACCCGCAAAATTATAATTTGCGTAATTACTGGTGGTAGGACCTCTTGTGAGTCCGCGCGGGTAGGTACCACTGCCCTGCCTATTTCTGCCGTGAAGCAGTAATGCGTTTCGGTCTGAAGGGTAGGGCAGCCGTTGTAACTATACTGAGATCTTAGAACTTATATCTCAAGGTGGGTGGCGCATTTACGTTGTAGATGTCTATGGGCTCCAGTAACCACTTAACACCAGGTGGGCTGTGAGCTCGTCCACCCATCTAAGCAATAAAAAAAAATATAATAAAAAAACATTAATATTATAATGATTTTCTAGAACTGGTGGAGAATAATTCAGCTGAATTTCACGCGCTATATACACGCTGTTATTTAACGGGCTTTCACCACGATAATAAAAAAAACAACGCGTACTCAAAGTGTTCAGAAGAAATTGTCGATACGATCTGCGTATAGTGTACATTGTCGAGACGAGTCGTTGAGTGCTCTTGGTAACACCAAAAAATGGACTAGATATAACGTCGACACATTTTTCTGCTTCAAAAATTCTTCAGTCTTCAGTCTATTCGTTGTCATGACCTTTGTAATACGAACAAACATGAGGAGCTCATTTGAATGTGAAAATCGCGGTAAGAGCCCGTTAAATAATGCTGTATGTGTAGACAGGCGTGAAAGTTTAAAACAATTCGCGCGCGTCGTTCTAGGAACTGCGCACCCAAGCCAACATAGGTTTAAATGTTCGCACCACTAATAGACAGAACTTTCTGCTTAACTGGTTATTCGCAAATAACAGAGATTGTTTAGAAAGTGTCTTCAGAGACATACTGTGCTTACGATATGGAATTATACGGCTGCCAGATTACTTAAACAAGTTCAAGATCAAGATAATGGTGATAGATCGAGGGAACCAAATGGCGTTAATTGGCGCGCTCAACCTACAGAAAGTGGATGACTTTATCTATCTGGGCGCTAATATCTGCAGCACCAGGTCTTGTGAGGGTGACGTTAGACAGCAGTTTTGTTTTTGTTGTAGATGCGTAAAATGGAGTACAATGTGAATACACACTAGTCTCGAGTTTCTACTGTATTGTAATAATAGTTGTACTGCCACTTGGTCTGAGCACACGAGTGTTTCGCTGCAGATATACGTGGGGCGGCGGTACCTGCCTGTGCAAATTCGCAGTACGCTCTACTGCTAGTGATTACACAAAAAATATTTCAGGCTGGAAATAGCAGTCTAATGTGATTCACTGGATGCAACTTCACCTGGCGTTCACCCATTTTGCCATAAAAAGTTTATACACTAGAATTTGACATCCATTGTGATAAAGCATTTGATTACGTAATTATTGAAAACAGAAGAATACTAATTAATTGTTCTTCTATTCATTGACGTGAAAAAATTTACATTATTATAAAAACAAGGTATTAATTATTTCTCAATGTTGAAAAGACAGTTTTTCCTAACGTAGCATAACGCTGCGCGCTCATTAATAAGATAAACTACGGGATCTAGTTGGAATAGTTGAGTCGGCGGCAGAGGCGATACCTTATATACATAATCTTTTAGGGGGAGATTGGTATTGTTTCTAATAGCATCATATATGACCCCGGGCCTATGTACAGAGTGAAGCCAAATCCTGAACTAAAAGATGTTGCTTACTGGTAGGCTGGAACCGCTAGACTAACGTGGACTTGACTATGACATAATCGGGGGCCCATATTTTTACAGCGGACTGCAATAGTAAAATTAGTAAAAATATTATTTTCAAAAGATTCATTCCACATTCATATTTCTAGGAAACTGAACTAAACATCCTGCCATGTTTTTTTTATTCGAANGCCAAATCCTGAACTAAAAGATGTTGCTTACTGGTAGGCTGGAACCGCTAGACTAACGTGGACTTGACTATGACATAATCGGGGGCCCATATTTTTACAGCGGACTGCAATAGTAAAATTAGTAAAAATATTATTTTCAAAAGATTCATTCCACATTCATATTTCTAGGAAACTGAACTAAACATCCTGCCATGTTTTTTTTATTCGAATGAAAATTAAAATTTCTCAGTCCAACGTAAATTTATAAACAAAGGCAGATGTTAGATGGCGACGAGGAGTATCGAATATATGGCAACAAGTCTGCGAGTCCGCGCATTAAATCTGCCCCGGCCTGTTTCTATTGACCACGCCCCCCACCCTTGATGTTAAGCGGTTTCCAGCGGCAACAGACACCACAGTATAAATGCTACCACTCGACTGTCGCGTTATACAACTTAGTCTGCGACCTTGTGTCTCAAGATGAGCGGATAGATTCCCATTGTGATCCGCACAGTTTCCAGTAATCACTTAGCACCCGATGGTATTTTAGCTAACTACGTGTAATATTCATTTGAAATATATTTCAGTTCAATCGCGTGATTGTTTCGGGGTAGAGTCACAGCCATGAGCCAATAAGCCGTGTCATTCGATTTTCTCACTCATTTATTACCAGCATCTCGTAACTGGTTGCTCCGCCTATCTGGATAACTGGATAACATCCAGCAGTGTAAGCCGTTTGCTAAACAACCAGTCGTTAAGTATCGTCCATTTTTTGATAATTTCATTATTGAAATACCACATCGCCTATTTCGTAGGTGAGCGCTGACACGATCTTCGATATAAAAAGATACATTTATTTACCGGCGGCGTAACGACCTCACAGAGTGACGTGTATAATATTTACCTCCCTCTCTGCACCGGGAATGTATTCTTAACTGTATGTATGTACTACGGTTGGATGATAAACAGACTCCCACATAAAACATTACTTCTAAATAATTGTTATTCTGTTGTAGTTTAACATTATTTATGTAGTTGCAAGAAGAAAAACTAAATTATTAAATGGAAGTTGGTCGATATTGTATCGTCTTCACGAGTACAGGTGACAGCGTTATCGCGAACACATCTGTCTATTCGTATATCTAGCACGATAAAAATAGTTATAATAAATGTTACGCGATCATAACGTGAACAGCACGGAACAACGCAGTGACTGGTGCCGGGTTCGATTCCACGGCTCGTGGGAGCCGCACCGTTCCACGCACCTTTGAGCTAATAACTAGTGTCGTATGACACCGAGTGCAACATTACCTGCACTGTACCGCGCATATGCACCTGCATTGTATAGGGCGACCCGAAAACACCATATTTGATTTGATTATGAAGCATCGGTCCAAATTTAACCGAGCCAGGTCGGTTCGGCACCACTGTCCCGCCTTATCCACTACAAACCATTTAACTATATCAGTTTGATGAATTGCAAAACCACTAAAACTTAGATCTCTCATGTAGACGGGTGTTGTACTAATAAAAACGTCTGTACGTAACACAGAGCAGGCCTTAGAAAATAATTAATTAAAATAGTTCGTGCGCCACGCGAGCACACACCACTCCGTCTCTCCAACACATACGAACCTAATTGTAATGAAGACTTAATCTGAATACACATTCGATTCTACTTAACAAGCTTATTTTGATTATTCATTACAATATCGATATCCCGTTATCGGTACCGCAAATGACTTATCGATTCGTGCATGCATATATTCAGTCACGTGTGTTCCATTCGAAAACATTAGAATGATTAATCGACCGGACAATGTACGGCTCGTAGATGGCACGGGTGATTGACGCTGATGCTAGTTGGACCTGTCGTCTGCTCCTCTTACCTCAGTCGAAACATTCAAAGTAAATGTTAAACAAAGTTATTTTTTGTAACATTAATTTACTAAGAGAAACGCGCGGCTTTGTGTTCAGTGTTTATTATCAGTGTTGCATTTTCTTAAATAAGTGATGTACATGGAAATGCTATATCTGTCTTATATCCATGTTCTTCCTTAATTGTCTCTTTATAAATTCATGTCGGTTCGTGGTTTCCTTGCCGCCTCCACCCGTGGAAAAAAAAGCCAGGAAAGGGCTGAAGGCTTTCGATATTGTTAAAAAGTTAAAACCAAAAAACAAGCAACTTGAATGGTCAATCTGTTCTTTCATATACCAAAAAATATTGTATTCTTACAGAAAAGTGTCATCGAGGTGTCTCAGAACCTCTCGCAGTGTTGTGTCTCAATACAATCGATAAATGTTGATTTTATAATATGAAGTCGTTTTGGCTTTAAGGATAAGACGTCCGGTGTATTCATATCAAGCGAGGCACCGGTGTTCGAATCCCGCTGACAGGTATCAAACTATCCCAATAAAATACGTACTTAACAAATGTTTCAGATTGATTTCCACGGTGAACATCATGTAATTAAAATACAATCCGGAAAATTATAATTTGCTGATCTTAGGACGTCTTGTGAGTTCGCACGGGTGGTCTTCCATTTGACTCCATTCAGAAGAGAGCCATTCGAATTGTCGATAATCCCATTCTCACGGATCGTTTGGAACCTCTGGGTATGCGGAGGTACTTTGGTCTCCTCTGTATTTTGTACCGTATGAAGTCGTCGTGGCCTAAAGGATAAGACGTCCGGTGCATTCGTATCGAGCGATGCACCGGTGTTCGAATCTCGCAGGCGGGTACCAATTTTTCTAATGAAATACGTACTCAACAAATGTTCACGATTGACTTCCACGGTGAAGGAATAACATCGTGCAATAAAAATCAAACCCGCAAAATTATAATTTGCGTAATTACTGGTGGTAGGACCTCTTGTGAGTCCGCACGGGTAGGTACCACCGCCCCGCCTATTTCTGNCTACAACGTAAATGCGCCACCCACCTTGAGATATAAGTTCTAAGTTCTCAGTATAGTTACAACGGCTACCCCACCCTTCGAACCGAAACGCATTACTGCTTCACGGCGGAAATAGGCGGGGTGGTGGTACCTACCCGTGCGGACTCCCAAGAGGTCCTACCACCAGTGATTACGCAAATTATAATTTTGCGGGTTTGATTTTTATTACAGGATGTTATTCCTTCACCGTGGAAGTCAATCGTGAACATTAGTTGAGTACGTATTTCATTAGAAAAATTGGTACCCGCCTGCGGGATTCGAACACCGGTGCATCGCTCGACACGAATGCACCGGACGTCTTATCCTTTAGGCCACGACGACTTCAAAATTTCATTATGAAGCATCGGTCCAAATTTAACCGAGCCAGGTCGGTTCGGCACCACTGTCCCACCTTATCCACTACAAACCATTTAACTATATCAGTTTGATGAATTGCAAAACCACTAAAACTTATATCTCTCATGTAGACGCATGTTGTACTAATAAAAACGTCTGTACGTAACACAGAGCAGGCCTTAGAAAAGAATTAATTAAAATAGTTCGTGCGCCACGCGAGCACACACCACTCCGTCTCTCCAACACATACGAACCTAATTGTAATGAAGACTTAATCTGAATGCGCATTCGATTCTACTTAACAAGTTTCTTTTGATTATTCATTACAATATCGATATCCCGTTATCGGTACCGCAAATGACTTATCGATTCGTGCATGCATATAGTCAGTCACGTGTGTTCCATTCGAAAACATCAGAATGATTAATGGACCGGACAATGTACGGCTCGTAGATGGCACGGGTGATTGACTCTGATGCTAGTTGGACCTGTGATCTCCTTCTCTTACCTCAGTCGAAGCATTCAAAGTAAATGTTAAACAAAGTTATTTTTTTGTAACATTAATTTACTAAGAGAAACGCAAGCTCATTATCAGTGTTGAAATTTCTTAAATAAGTTATGTAAATGGAAATACCATATCTGTCTTATATTCATGTCCTTCCATAACTGTCTCTTTATAAATTCATGTCGGTTCGTGGTTTCCTTGCCGCCTCCACCCGTGGAAATAAAAGCCAGGGAAGGCTTTCGATATTGTTAAAAAGTTAAAACCAAAAAATAAGCAACTTGAATGGTCAATCTGTTCTTTCATAGACCATAAAATACCATATTCTTGCAGAAAAGTGTCATCGATGTCTGAGAACCTCTCGTAGTGTTGTGTCTCAATACAATCGATAATAAATGTTGATTTTATAATATGAAGTCGTTTTGGCTTTATGGATGAGACGTCCGGCGCATTCATATCAAGCGAGGCATCGGTGTTCGAATCCCACTAGCAGTTACCAATTTTTATAATAAAACATAATACGTACTTAACAAATTTTTCAAATTGACTTCCACGGTGAAGGATCACATCGTGTAATTAAAATTAAATTCGGAAAATTATAATTTGCTGATGCTAGGTCGTCTTGTGAATTCACACGGGTGGTCTTCCATTTGACTCCATTCAGAAGAGAGCCATTCGAATTGTCGATAATCCCATTCTCACGGATCGTTTGGAATCTCTGGGTATGCGGAGGTACTTTGGTCCCCTCTGTATTTTGTACCGTATGTTTCGTAGAGAGTGCTCTGAGGAATTGTTTGAGATGATACCGGCATCTCGTTTTTACCATCGCACCGCCCGCCACTGGAGTAGAGTTCACCTATACTACCTGGTGCCACTGCGGTCATCCACAGTGCGTTTCCAGAGAGCTCTCCTCTGCAATGATTCCCGAGCGCTATGACATGTCTTTCTTCAAACGAAGCTTGTGAAGAGTACATAAAGGTAGGTAGCTGCATGGCTCTGCCCCTGGCATTACTGTAGTCCATGGGCGATGGTAACTACTCACTATCAGGTGGACCGTATGTTAGTCTGCCTGTACGGACAATAAAAGAATCTCAGTTTTATCTTTTTAATCACAAAATTTGATGAATAAATAAATTAGGAACAATAATAAAGCATACTGTGCTGGCTTCAATCGACGGCCGTCTCGTAATAAATATTATTGTCTCGCATTCATTACGGTTCCATTGTTGTAATGAACTCAATTTAGCGATGAAAGCGCTTTAATTAACAGACAATATACCGGGGAAGAGTGAATATTAATTGTTTATAGCGAGACGAAATTGTATAGCCTTTATTACCTTGTGCCTTCTTCTGGTAGACTAATAAATGGCTTAGATACGTTGAACACGACTACAGCGGGTACTATTAACTTTGTCAACACTTGGCTATTAACAGAGAGGAATCATGAATATACTCCACGTTATATACATAGTGTAATGTAAGTGCGATATTTGTCGTCCTATGAAGTGTTTTATGTTTAGCCCGCGGGGTGTATAACACTTGCACAAGGTCTTCCTACTACACTTTCATTCTTTTTTTAAATTATCAATTTGAAAATCCAAGTATGTATTTCGTCTTCTCGCATTGAAACTGTTTAATCTCAAAACTTACTAATTTTACAGGAATTTTAAAGGTTTAACATGTGATATTTTTAATATCAATCATCTTTTTTACATTTATTTTATATTTTTTACCAGCTACATTATCTGTCTTTTAAAGTAAGATAAAATTATGTATTAATTTTGTTAACAGTAGCCAAAAATAGGTAAACTAAAAAAAAACTAAAACTAAGCTGCACTATTTTGACAGTATTTATGAGAAAAATACCAGTGATACCAAATGATTCCGCATATTGACTCAATTTCGAATATTTTTGGAAATTGTACACTTTTAATACGAAAAGACGATTTGTTGTTGTGCAAAAATTTACGTACAAAATGTAATTTAAGAAACAACCCTAGTCCAGTAAATGAACTCGCACCGTCAAACTGCTTAAAGTAGTAGGCCTGGACAGAGTTAGTAAGATCTGGACCAACGCGTCACCGGCCTGCGTCAGATAGCCGGATTATCAATTAACTCTTTATTCAAACCGATATTTGGCAAACCACCTTACTTTCGATAACCACCAAATATCCTAAACTATTAATTTAATTTTTCATTTCATATTTTGTTAATAAACATTACGTACGAGATTTGATGGATATATCCCGCAGCCAATTTGTGTAAACAAGTCGTTTACGTGAAGATAACAGGAAGAGGACGACCGAGTATTGCAGATACTACATAGTATTTACGTTTCAATATTTAGTACTTTTCTGTGGAGTAGCCATAAAATTAGACAGGGCATATAAAAATTGCTTTTATCGAATTTCAATAAAAAGTAAAGAGGTTCTCAGTCCGGGGCTTTGGTTCTTGTCGACTCAATTGGGTACGAGATCAGATTAGGGTCAGTTTGGGTTTTAACGTCAAGCAAAGCTTATACATACTGTTCACTTGAATACAGTATGGTCGGGAAACGACACAGAAACACGTCTGTCTACCTGACGAACTTCAACCATATCAAATGTTGTAAAGGTCGTTGCGCACTCAACGAGCCGAAAGCCAAGATGCTGCACACCGTTATGGATATCGGAAGCATGCACTTACGGGACTGCACACGAATACACCAGGGCGTCAAACATCTACAAGCTGTTAGTGTCACCGTCCAACGACCGTGAGCTTATAGGTCTCGTATGTATGTACATATGTAGACTGTTTTACAAAAAATAATAATAGATAAGACACGGATTTATGGTTATTTTCGATAATAGTTTACATTATAAATAAAATAACTATTTTCCAAAGTGCATTAGTGGCGCTTAGCAATTATAATAATGTCATCATTTACGATGATTGTTTTAAGCGCGTAGTGATCGTAGCCTAAATAAATATTATTGACATTTTTTGGCAAAAATACAAATATGCATTCCACTAATAAAAACTTACTCAAATCTCAGAAATTTTATTAGTTTGTTTTATCGCTTGAATATGACAGTCGTATTTACGGTCCGTGGAGTTATATGTTCGCTAGAGTTGATAGTATTAGAAAAGGGAAAGCCGCCAATCATCTTGATAATTGGACGTTACAAAGTTTTTATAATACTGTACTACCCTTTAAGTCAAAACGCGCAATTGTGTCCCGGTAGACATAGGCAGGACAGTGGTACTCAGTCAGGCGCGTCATCTTCACTTAAATTTGACGCACACAGGAAAAACAAGGAGGGCAATCGAGGAGAAAATATTGCTGTTCATATGCAGTAGCAGTAGCTAGTGGTGGGATGGGAGTTCGTTGAAGAATTGATCGAGATGATGCCACCATCTTCCTTTTACAATCGCAGTACTCGTCGCAAGAGCACAGTTCATTCATGTGCTACCTGGAACCATAGCACTAATCCTCAATGCGTTTCCAAAGATCTTCATTGCTATGTACCATGCGGTACTGGAATAAATTTCATTAACTGGTATTTTCGGTGGGCTACGTGACTAAGTGGCTACGTGAAGTTGGTCTTCCAGCTCACGACCCTTGACTGCATACAGTTTAATCATCAATTTATTGCAATGCAAACAGTTAATGGTGCTTTCAAATGAAAATTCTTAATTAATGAAGGAGTAAATATTCCATTCATTAATTTCCTCATCGCGGCTGAACACATTTGGCAACCGCGGAAGACAAGTTGTAAATTATCTGGTAATCTTGGTAATCTGACGAAGCATGTTGCGGATAATAACATGTACTTTTAGGTTAGGAATATTATGTTCTTTTTTTTATAATAAATAAAGTTTAATTTTAAATGAACTCATTTAGACATAATGACTGTTGCATAAGCAATAAAAAAATCTTACTTTAGTTCTTAACAAACAAAAGTCTAACAGTCTAATTAATTTTACCAACGATGGCGATTGTTCTCAAATTATTAATATTAGTTGTAAATAAATGTAGATTAATATCATTTTGGCATGTATTATTTTTAAATGTATATGCCATTAATGAGTCCGTTATTTCGCTTTGTAAGCAAAGCCGACACTAAAATATAGCCGGCACCATGCCGGAGATATTTTCGGAGACTATATATCAGCAAATTCCAGTCAAAAGTTGCGAGAGCTGCCATTTTTCCCTATCATCATAATGAAGTCAACAAACGACTTCCTACAACACATATAATATGTCCGTCAGTGCGTTGCGTTGTGGCGTCAGAGCCCAGAGCGGTGACACAAAGAGCCGCGCGGACACACGCGATACGTCACCGCACTTTACGCTCACAATTCATTAATCTGAAACTGTCTTTGTGTGCATACAAATGTAGACCAGAACTGTCTGGCAAACTCAAAGCTAGGGCACGCGTCGTGACAGAAGCAACTAGAAGAGTAATACTTGTCTTGTAACTACAAAAAGCTTCAGGAAATAATAGAAGTGCTTCTCCTTATTAAGATTTTTTTTATTGCTTAGATGGGTGGACGAGCTCACAGCGCACCTGGTGTTAAGTGGTTACCGGAGCCCATAGACATCTACAACGTTAATGCGACACCCACCATGAGATATAAGTTCTAAGGTCTCAGTATAGTTACTCAGTGTAGTTACAATAGAGCTTTCTCATGCGGCACTGCACGATTATACTCAAATGACACGACAGCGCGGGTCGGGTAGCGGTGCTCTGTCGCGTGCGAGGCAGAGCGTGCTGTCACACGGACCACGACCAGACTCTGACACTGTCACGGGCGATTATCACAAGTGCTTTCTGCTCCAAAAACGATAGCTTCACGCGATTCTGTCTGTTATGCAGTGGCCAGAGATGTCACAACTGCATCGCATAGTTAGCTATTTGCCAAAAGTACGCACATCTGCAAATATTATTGTAAGTGAGAGCGTATATTTCAAACAGTTCTAATTCAGATAATTTCAATTTACTTGTTGAATATCAACATAAACTCGGCGATCTTATCTATTGTAACACTGATCTTATGCTGTTGAGAATTACTTGTTAGGTTTAGGTAAGTAGTTATTTTATAAAAATGATTTCGCGTTTCATTCTTTGTTTATCAATTAGGCCGCACAGGGATATTTTGTAATTTATTGAGAAACATAATAACTACGGCATAGCCGATGAACCGATGCGGTTGAGATATTAAACTCTTAAATCTAAAGGTGTGCATCTCAGAGACCACTGCACTGCCGGTGAATCCTGTGCTAATCTGCCCTTATCAAATCAAATCGTCTATCGAAATTATATTGTTCTCCATACTAATAACTATAATAGCAAACAAACTAGCAAGCGATTTTAGTATCAATATCGTTTGTGACACTCAAGTGTACTTACACACACGCGCGCGTGTAAGTACACTTGAGTGTTCGATTTGCTTGTAAGATCTGGAGGCCTGGATCTAGTGCAGATTAGACATGTGTTCCGGCATAGAGACTTCTTGTTATTTATTATTTATATTATACAATTAATACATCAATCTGGTGTGTTATGTGTGTGGCAGCCCGTGGTGGTACCTACGGACTTCGTTATCCCTTTATCAGCAGGTGGGCCATAAACTCGCCTGCCTATCTACCAAATAAAAATAAAACATTTCAGTACATACCCTGATCCAGGGTTAAGAAAGGCTCAGACAAGGGAAAGCCCATCTATCTCTCTTTATTTGGTTTGACAAATTTGCGCAATACAAGTTAAATAGTTTCGTAGAAATTCTCAATCTCGCATAAATATCCGACTAATGCTAAAATACAAAAGCTATTTCAGTACATTTCCGCAATTAATCTCAGAACAACATTGTTAATATAATATATATATATTCGTTTAGTATTTCTGGTTATAATTATCATGGTTTCCGGAACTAGTTAATCACAAAGTATAAAGTGAACAGTATCCATTTTAGTGTGAGTATTTTATAATAATGTTTTAGAAACATCCAGTCTAGCTGAGATGGACGATCGAAAATTCATCAGGAGGATTCTATTTTACATTACCACCTACATTTCTAAGACAAGTCTACAGAAGATTCTATGTGTAATACATTGCTGGGCTTAAGATCATAATTCAATAACACATTGTTTAGCAGACGGTGACAGTCATACGCCTTATTCAAATACAACTGTTACCTAGGTACGGAATAAATAACGCAATGTACCTATAGCTAAGAACAGCCTTTGAGACCGCGACCGTGCAAGCCCACAACAAAATGATCTTGAACGCAGGTGCTTCATTAGAAGAATGCTCGCAGAAATTCAATATTATACTTATTTTGTTGGCAGCGGCTGGAGCGTGTGAAGTTAGCTATCTCACTGATCTCTACTTCCTGCACACACGAGGCGTTGATCGAAGTACTCTACGAGACTCGTCGCGATTAACCTGCTTTACGACAACCGGGCTGATTATAGCTTTGACTATAATTTATTATTCTGTACAAGATTAATGCTGTAATAAATTATATTAGCATTGAAAGTCTTCTAGTGATCTCTCCGCGTCTTGTTTTTACTTTGTATGGTATGTACTTTAGGCAAGTTTCCAAAGCACGCCTGAAGATAAGTCTATCCGAGATCAAAAGTATAAGAGAATATATATAATTTTTAAGGTAGGCAAACGTGCCGGGCTGTCAGCGCACGATATAGATACACATTCAACAATGCGATGGTCTGGTAGGTCGAGGAATGTTTTCTTCTCGAGGTCTGCTTAGTACTTATGGTCATTCTGTGTGTGTGTTTCCAACATCCGTAACGAAGAAGAAAAACGTAAGTACCGTGTGGCTGTTAGACGTGACAGATTGTTTAATATGTTCTTGTTAAAAATACAAAATATAAGCCTGATATCTCCCAGATGTAGATCTTATCTCATGATAACACATCGTCGAATCTGTGCCAATCTCGTACATTTACACTGAAACTTATCTTAAACAAGACCACACGTTTGATATAATACACTAAATTTATTAAAAACTTCAACAAACAGCAGACGTAATTTTCAATTAAATTTATGAGTTACAGAATGATGTTCGGTACTCTGTTATTTTTCTGTGCTGTGTGCTTATGCTGGGGAAGTAGAGTGCTGGTGGTATCGCCAGTGCCGAGCAGAAGTCATCAACAATTGACAGATTCTATTGTGAAGACATTGTTGGATGCTGGACATGAGGTACGATTACTGAAACGTTAGATTGATCAGAACAAAATAGGGCCCAATTAATCTTAAATTGGTTATTGAAATCGTTGTGGCCTAAAGGATAAGAGGCCCGGTGGTATCAAGCGATATGACTGTCCCAGTGTTCGAATACCGCAGGCGGGCACCAGTTTTTGTAATGGAATACGTAATTAACAAATGTTCACAAATGACTCCCATGGTAAAGGAATAACAACATCGTGTAATAAAAATAAAATTCACAAAAAATATATTACTGGTGGTGGGAGTTTTGTTAGCCCGCACGGGTAGGTACAACCAACCCGCCTATTTCTGCCGTGAAGCAGTAATGTGTTTCAGTTTGGAGGGTGGGGCAGAGACTTAGAACTCATATCTCAAGATAACCACTTAACATCAGGGAGACCGTGAGCTCGTGCACTCATCGAAGCAAAAAAATAATACTTAATATAAATGATGCTGCTTGAAATACGCGTTCGAGGTCTCAACTGACACGAGGTCGCTGTAAAAAGTAGCATATAAACCAAAATGCCAGAATGTATATAATTCCGTATAAAATATTGATGGCATGCCTTTAGGTGACATACATAAACCGACTTACGGAGATGAAGAGGAAACGACTAAAGGTCATCACTGTCCGTCCAGAGGATGGTAAGATTGAACTTTTATTTATTTTGAGCATTAGGGACTATAGTGTTATAATATTTTAATTCTGGCTAGGACTTTATTTCCTATCAATCAATTCAAACCCCAAGAGATCTTATCTCATGCATTTCTATTCTTTATTCAAGGCCAAGAATTAGATGTAAATGATTTAATAGAAAGACACCACACTAGCCACAAGACCCTAGAGCTGGGAGTGGTCCTGGCCAAACAAGTTATCAAGAATGAAAAGGTACGAGAGCTGCTTCAAGACAACCAGGAGACATTTGATACGGTGATTGCTGAGTGGTACTACACCGGACTACTTGCACCGTGAGATAATTAATATTTTGTACACATAAACAAAGACGACAGAATCCTTAAAATCGTCTTTTACTTTGGCCATCGCAATCAAGACGGCCACAATTATTATAAGTAGTAGTCCCCCGGTAGTCGAAAATCGACTTTATACTATTACTTACCGCTTTATAATATTGAAGACTTGTAATATTAAGCTATTTATATCCGATATTTATTAGCCGTTATTCAAAATCGATAGTTTATTGATTGCTGGTGGCTTCAAACTAGACGGGACTTTGTGACTCGCATATAAAATAAATAAGGTGGATGGCGGAATAAAAGCTATAAAAAACGAAACTCACCATACATACTCAGTAATACAGGTCTTTGAACCTAGTACAGACTTCAGCTCTTTCAAAGGCTTACAAAATAAATTATAAGGTTAATTTCCATTTGTATTTGTACTATACCTTTAAGAAAGAAATAAATAAATTATTATTATTATTATTATTGTTATTATTTTATAATTATCTTGTTAATCACATTGAAATTGTTTTATGGACGTTCAATATCTCCACAGATTAGCAGCCGTTTTTGAATGTCCCCTGATTTGGTACACCGCATGCGATGCCTCCTGGATGACGTCACAGCTAATGCTGGAGCAGACCAGTCCAGTGTACAGCACTGATCTACTGTCCTCTGAAGCGGCCTTGCCTCCTTATGGCTTTCGGGAGAGGGTGATGAGGCTGGCACGTCAAGTGTATCTAAGTGGTTGGATCACGTAAGTATTTTGTTCTTTCTAATTACGGCTATTTAAAGATTTTTTTTTTATTAATCCGTTTAATGTAATTATATAATGACGAAAAAATCGTTAATAAATTTTTAAATCGATAATTTAATATAATTCTTTTAACAAATTTTCCAGTTACATGATCCACTACGTCGAGTCTCCTGCTTATTACGAACTCTATCAATCGGTGCTCCAGCATAGAGGCCTTTCTCCGTCCCAATACGAAACAGTACTCTACAACGCTTCCTTGTTACTTATCAATTCTGATCCCGAAATTGGTCAAATATTACCTCTTCCCCCCAATGCTAAGTACGTTGGAGGACACCATATTGAATTGCCATCCAAAACTTTGCCGCAGGTATGTGTGTGTGCATTCTATATTTTACTTTAATTAATGAAATTATACAGTAATTGTCAGATAATGAAAAAAGGTAATGGTAGGCACTGGCTTGGCTCTGTCCCTGGAATTGCTGAAGTCTATGGGCGACGGTAACCCCACACTATCAGGTGGGCCATACGCTCTTCTGCCTACAAGGGCAATAAAGGAAAAAAGGTAACATTATTTTTAACCAGTCCGGCGGTCCAATACGAAACTATTTATGTTTAATTTTATATAAAAACCTTACTAAAGGCATTGTTTTGTTTAATCTGTAACACGAGCTCAGGCAAGAAGATTGCGTTAAATTTCCTTGTCGCGTTCATTTTAGAACTTGCAAGATTTATTAGACAATGCCAAACACGGAGCAATATTGTTCAGCACGGACAGTAAGGTCTTGCCTTGGTACGTCAAAAGAACCTTGCTGCATGTCTTCAGTCAGTTCGACCAGATCACCATGTGGGAGACAGGAGAGCAGCTGACGGATATACCCGATAATGTTTATGTATTTAAACAGCTTCCTCGGCTCCGCGTCTTAAGTAAGTACCGTTCGATTGTTTTTTAACGAGCCTGCCGATGCGAACACTTACACATCGATTGTAGTGAACAAAGCAAAATTGGATAGTTTCTGTAATCATTTGTTTCTAGAACTCGATGTTGATCACCGACAGTATTGTGGCGATGCTCCATTGTTGGGTGTGTTTTTATTGATAACTACAAGTTCGAGTAAGGAGAACCGGTTATCAAGAATGTGAATTTACAAACTTTGTTTTGTCTCAATCTTTAGACATGTCTTAGTCTAGCACAATTCACCATTACATATTTCAAGATCATTACCAATATTTCTATAACCCGTCCTGTGTACTATTTTATGTTGCTTGTTTACAAAATCCTTTTTTAATTTTCTTAAATTGCTTACGGTTAGATGAGCTAACGGCCCACCTAGTGGTAAGCGATTACCAAAGCCCACAAACATCAACGAGGTAAATGTCGCCTCCCACCTTGAGACATGAATTCTATGTATCAGTTTTATAATACAACGGTTTTCCCGCCCTTTAAGCCGAAATGCATTACTGCTTCGCATTAGAAATTGGTAGGGTGATGGCACCTTCCCGTGTGCCCACAAGATACCCTACCCTTAGTAATTACGCAAATTATAATTGCGGCGAGTTCATCTAGGGAATTATTCGTGAGCATTTGTCAAGTACGTATTTCCTTCAAGAAATTGGTACCCTCACACCGCTGCACCGGCACAGTCACATCACTCGATACGGATGCACCGGGCGTCTTATCCTTTGAATCACCACGACCTAGAACAAGAAGCAAGAATGACGATTTCGTACTTACCATATTGACTGTTTAATAGTTAAAAACGTATAACAAATTTTGATCTTGGTCGTACTTATCTGTTATTGTAAAAACCTTAACTCATTATACATCATATTTGTTAATGATGGCATCTTAACATGATGAGCTAAGCGTTGCGTTGGTGTTGCCATTATTCTTGAAATCTGTGGAATTGTATTCCCTCTTCCAGACCACAATAATACAGTTTTGCTGATAACAAATGGTGGAACTACTTCTCTACTCGAAGCAGCGTATTTCGGTGTACCAGTCATTGGCATACCATTATATCAAGATCAATTCGTGACCATGGATTTAGCTCACGCGAGAAGACGAGGGATCAAAGTCAAATTCAGTGAGCATATCGCACAGAAGATCAAGGATTCCGTGAACAAGATTCTTAGCAACAATAGGTGGAAAATTTTATTTATTCTCTGTTCTTATTTGTCTCTTTATTACTTGTTGATTAAAACCAGTTTCTCTGTTTCATTTTTTATTATTTGCCAAAATACGTTGATGGAATAATTAACGAAACCATTCCTAAGTGCGCTTTACATAGAAAATATTTAAGAAAAACTGAGAGATTATATTGTCAATAAAACAATTTCAATTCAAAATAAAATAACGATGCTAAAGAAAGCTAAGGAAAGTGACCGAGTCAAGCTACTAGCTCCAACAAAGGTTTCCTTTCAGAACTTACTTCCAGAACAAACTTATCAGAGTCTCCATACAGACTGTACATTAAACCTTTAAATCTTCCAGCTACCACAAAAACGCAAAAAAAGCCTCAATCTACCTTCAGAGCACACTCGAGCCCCAACGACAAATCCTCCATTGGATCGAGCTGGTGATAAAGACTGGTGGAGCTCCTCAACTAAGGTCTCCAGTTCTCCTTCAATTAACTACTCTGCAGATGCTCAATATAGACGTTCTGCTGCTACTGTTCATGTTTGTCTGGTTCTTATCTAAAGTGCTAAAGGTAATACAAGTGCACTGGAGGGCTGATGTTCTTGACAACAAGAAGAACGATTAGATGTTCTTTATAATGTCATGTTTATTGTGTCAATTGGTTTAAACATAGACTGGTGACCAGAGTGGAACGTCAGATGGACTATGAGGTACTCTTAATTTATTCCTTGGTATAGTTGGGTGGAAGATTTACGATACACCTTGCGTTTTAAGCGGCTACCGAAATCCACAGACTCAGCGACGCCCAACATCACAATTACAAAAATAAAAATTGTATAGACACATATAAGTTTGCAATTTCATTATTAAAATAAATAACAAATTCAACAAAATTTGTTTTAATAATTTTCACATATTTTTATTATTTGTATTGCCGTACTGCAGACCAGCAGGGGAGCTCCCCGTCTATATGAAATTAAGTGGTCGCCGGAGCTCACAAGAATACAAGCGAATACTATCCACCACCTCAATGCGTAGCGCTGAACCTGCGCGCCTTACTGTTGCTGTTGCTATTATAGAAAACAATAAAATCAGCCAGAACCCGAATTGCACTAACGGGATTTACATATCTACAAAGTGGGTACAGTACAGATGGGTGTTCTCGTATTCTTAAGGACCGCTTGATACAAGGGGTATATTAATACATTATTATCGTGATTGTATCGACTCCGACCGGACTACTAAGCAGTTCTCTGCGGAACAATGCAGCGGACCTTCCCTGGCTGGCAAAATGCCACATCCCGCTCGCTAAACAATACGCGTTCTTAACTGGCATTATTTACTAATAATGAGATTGTTTATCTGATTGATTTGAAATGCAGTGTTAATGATCTCAGGTCAAGAAAGCGATGAGACTGTCTGACCTATACGAACAAAGCTCACAACTTCGCTCAAGATGATTGACAAAGACTACCATCAGATGAACCGTAGCTCAACTGCTCAGAATAGAAATAAAAAAATCTAAATCATTTTCCCATTTTCATTATTATTGTTACGCCGGTAAGAGTAACGCCATCTATCGCCGAATAGTCGAACGAATATAGAAGGACCTAGTAGCACCTAGAACTCTCGAGAAGTACATCGCCATCTATTGTCAGATAGTGGAAACACAATACTAGAGATGTGTGGATTATTCTCGATAATTCTAGGGATGTGGTACCGATTATAAAAGCGTTGCGATGATGTCACGAAGGCAGTCAGTAATCGGAAGTTTACTGGTGGTAGAACTTCTTGTGAGTCCGCACGGGTAGGTACCACCGCCCCGCCTATTTCTGCCGTGAAGCAGTAATGCGTTTCGATTTGAAGGGTGGGTCAGCCGTTGTAACCATACTGAGACCTTAGAACATATAGCTCAAGGTGGGTGGCGCATTTACGTTGTATATGTCTATGGGCTCCAGTAACCACTTAATATCAGGTGGGCTGTGAGCTCGTCCACCCATCTAAGCAATTAAAAAAAAAAAGAACTCGAAGCGAAACAGCGAACGAATCACCTGAAGCAAAGTGAAAGAAGCGAATTGAGAATTTTAAAGTGTAGTGAAGTGTTCTAAGTGTTGATTACAGTTTTTAAGTTTTACTTCGGTGCAATTTCATTTATCCCGACCCCTAGCGCGTAACATTATGTACCGCACCACAAGCCCCGTACAGCTGCGCAATCTCATTAAACGCAGCCCGCGAGTTGAACTCCCAAGGGAAGACGCTTTCATCAATGCATTTCGCATTCGATTGACTATGCCAATAACAATATTTGTTCTGAATTATTATTTAAATCCGACTCGGCTTATTCCGAGATGATAAGTGTTTTAATAGACTGAATTGAAACTTAATTAACACCATTGTCCATAAAATTATCAATATTTTGTCGTGTGTTCGTAACGGTCTTTGAATCTCGTGTGAATGATTTGGTGGAACTTTTTACGGTGCTCGTTCGTCCTCTCTGACTTTCCGTAACTCAAAATAAATTTAATATATTTAGGATGGCTATTAATACAAATTAAACCTAATCTGTGCTGGATCATAGGGTAGCAGTAAATAAGTGGAGTTTTTGTAGACTGCCAAAGTTGCGGGCAGGCCTAGTTGACTATTATGACCTATTGGACAACTAACATGACATGCTTGTGTGCACCCACCAACAGCACACGTTTACCCGTTACCGGTTGACGCACGGTATCGACATGAAACTCTTAAAAAGTAGGTTAAAATGATTTTAATGATAAAATATCAGTGGAAATAATAAACAAATGAAAGAAACCACAAAACGTTATCTTCACTATAAACGCGCAATAAAGTCATTGGGATCAGTCAGTAATTCCACGCACGATTTATGTGGGCCGCGTTATACCAGTGATAACGTACAGGGTAAAATTGGAAAACTATGGGACACGTAAGCCCCTTTCACCTAAATATATTATTACCAAATTAAAGATTGCGTTTGGATTGTAAGACAGACTGAAAGAGGTCGATTACCAGATTTACATATTCAACTTTGTCATGCCCGGTACTTGGTTGTACTGACACGTTCGGTCCTGGAGGACGAAGGGCCGCCTTGACCAGGGTGCTGTTAGCCGAAAGAAGCTGGAGGTACTATCGAGGGCATAGCCAATCTCAGCTGACGGCTATGCATAAAACACTTTCTATCAGAAGGTACCTGTGCTCTTCTGCAATTCAATATGAGAAGCTTCGTACCAAGTGTAGCTAGTTCCTCAATGCACCTTGAATCTCTGCATCAAGATGCGTGTGGAGCATAACATAACTAGACACCTATTTAGGTATTACGTTAAAGATAGAGTTTTCGTGGTCACGCAACACTGCAATACACTTGAGTTTACATTATGAATTTACATATGTAATATAATATTTGAGTACAGTCCTGCACTGCAAATTTAACTACCTCGGGGACTTTGTGGGGTAATGAACATTCGGTTATGCGCTCTTGTTTACCACTATAAGAGACCTTGAGAGCATTTGAAAAAAAAATAGATAAAAAAGAAGGGCTTTTATTACATTAACATGGAAAATATATATATTGTAACATAAAAGCAGAAACAAATTCATATAGATAGTCATTCATTAAATTAGTTCATTAAATATTGGTACCCGCCTGCGGCATTCGAACACATAGTGATTACATTACTATGTGTGCCGACCGGGACATACCTACCGCATGCTTTCATTTTTCTGTTTCAGTGCTTTGGGTTTTAGTTTGAAGAGCGACACCGCCAAGACCACACTCGTGATCCTTAGCCGCGGTTCAGCGCAGCAGTCAAGTCCAAACAAGACTGGCCGCCACGTACATACCACTGGGTTTAGATTTGTTCACTCGTGGTTGATGCGAGGTGTGTTTGCGTGTTTCTACCGTTAGCCGTCCGCCTAATTCAATAGAATTAATATCAAAGCCAAGTTCAAACAAGATCGCGAGAGCAATAAACGTAAACACACTAAATATAACCGGTACTAAAAATGTGAACTAGTAATGCTGGTTGTGTGCTCGCGTGACTCAAATTCAGGAAAACGAATAATTGATTTTTGTTTATTCGTCTCTGAGTCAGAGCTGATTTTATGAAGCAAGGTGCGTTTACTAAGACTAGTACTCGAGAACGAGTGAATTGGTGAGCCCTATCCAGTATTACCAAACTGTTGATTAAGACAAGTCGGTAGCTTCTCAAGTTATCCTGTTCCTCAAGGCCCTATCCGGTCAACCTTCTCTTAACTCCCAACCATGCCGGACATATGCATTTAAGATCTAATTAGTTATGTAAATATATAGTTGTGTGTGGAGACAAAAATATCATCACCGGAGATATATAACGCGAAACGAAGCGTGTAGCGGGTCCGTGATGACTTGCAGCTTGTGGAGTCTGGTAAACATGGTTTGGCAGAGTGTTTTCTGACAAAAGTCGAAATCTTGTCAGATAGGCACGTGCAACGGTCTCTGATGCTCAACTCTCGATGCCCAAATTGTAGCTTAGCTACCAAATGTAATCGATTGTGGTAAAGTTCCCTCTTAAGTTATAATTTAGTGCTCCAGATGATTGTTTTGCTAGTTTTATTTTTAAACAAAAATCTACTCTTCCGGTACAATAATTGGCGGTAAGAATAGGCAAGACGGGGTTTTATAAGTGCGGGCTCACGACACGTCTGTCACCAGGAATTACGCAAATAGAAAATATTGAGTTTAATTCGGGTAACTTTTCTCCATTTGTTGAAATCATTCTTGTACAAGCTATAAGTACGCATTCACTTAAAAAAAAAGAATTTAACAGAGAAATATACATGTATATTTTTCGTATTTCCTTAAGCTGCAGACGAAATAAGGGCCTCATTAATTTGTTGAAAGGAAATTGTGAGTTTTCTCTTGTTATAAATCGCTTGTAATATAAATGGGACTGAGCTTAATATCTGGTTGTTACCGAGATTATCAGAAATAACATCAGGAGCTTTAATAAATACAGTGGATGTGTTTCATGTGCTCGTAAATGCTGCTTGCAGCTGGCACCTCACCCAAGTCTCTGGTTATCGTGACGCGTATCAACAGAACATTGCGTAAAATCGCGTAGTACCTGCACCAGTATATCTTAACTCGACTATAACTCAGCGATTAACTTGTAACGTGACGTGTAGTACAAGACGTAAGAGAAATACGAGAAGTTGAAAACTTCTGGTATAACTTGCCAAAGGCAAGTGACGCGAAAATCAGTCGATAGCACCCTGCTGTCTGAACTCAGCCTCTGATAGCTGTAACCACCGATTGTATGCTACAAGCCAGGGCATCATGAACTCGTCTAGTTCTTATGTATTCTCCTGCCAATAAATGATAAAAGGTTACCACGCTCAAGCTCCAGCGGTATCTTTCATTCGTGAAGGGTTGCAGGTTCGAGACTCAACACATTCCATTCTAAATTTACTGTCACGTGCCACGTATAACGTGGTGTGGTATGTATAGTGAAGCATGATCACGAGTGCTCAAATTTAGCAGCCTCTTAACTAAATACGGTCGCGTTAATGTCATAGATATAGCTGCAAGTATTGTATTTTTAACAGGAAAGACGAAAGCTATAATTTGCGCAAGTTTTTTATTTTATTTTAGCTACATAAAATGGCATTGCTTAGGCTTGTATCCACTACTATCTCGTATGAACTTATATCATTGGGAAGTTATTCCAAATTCACAGCAAGGCTCTTCTGGTTAATAGCAAAGAGATTCTGTAAGAAGGAACTCTATAGCAACTTGTACCACACGAAGGAAAATGCGTTGATGCGAAAACTGAACCACTGCTACATAATCAGCAGGAATTCAACGAAAACCAATCTCACTATTCAGTTCATTAGACATTACCAGCTATATATAACTATAGTATACTAAAAGTTCAACTTGATGTAAATTACAATTGTGTAAATTCTACTTTCAGGTTTCATTTTTCTGACATATATTAATAAAAAATTTAAGGCTAATTTTAACCAATAAATTAGGTAACTTATTAATGTAAATACCATTAAAGACCCATCATATATGAACATATTGGCACATCAGCCGACTAAGAGGAGAAGAGGGGAGGGGAGACTTGATGAGAGAGAGTCAACATTCTCTATACATACGTCAGAAGCAGTATACAATTTACTGTTACCAATTACGATCAAGCGGCGTTCGGAACTTGTAACTTGCTTTATGTTAAAATTCCCGTTATTTTTCGTTTCATCAAAGATAATAATGTAATTATAGTACATAAAATAATTATACATTGCCTTGCAACATGAACTAAACAGATACTAGCTAGCTCATAAACTAAGAGCGCCGTGAACTGGGACGATTTACTCCTAAACTAATGTTTGCTCCGGTTCCGTTTGTGGCGTAAACGGTGTTAAATACTTTATGGATTTGGCAGCTTCAACAATGACGTCACGACTGCCTAAATATACTGGTATTGATACGTAAATTTAACTATGAAATATCATAAACTGCTCTTTTGAATAACAGGGATATGTTTTTTTATTGCCTCCGATTTTATACGGTGCGGACGGATATAATTTTTCTACCAAGCAACTTGTTTATTTCAAGAAAACAAACGGTAAGGACTCGTGAACAAACTGCACTACTGGTCCCGAGTAAGTAAGGGTGGGTATCAAGTTTTTGTCTATATAGGCAGTGACACATTCACGCCGTCCGTCCTCTCTAGCTCTCATCCGATTAGCCTCATCTTGTCTCGGCAAACTATACGAGCATCCGCTCTATAAACGCTTCAGAGACTTCGACTCGTCCAGGAGAATTATCGTCGAGCAGATTGGATTCCACTCTAAGCATTTGTAAACTCTCGTGGGGATTAACCGAATTCTAGACGGGAGTCCTCTTCTTCGACATCACGAAGGCGTTGCCGAAGAAGAGGACTGTTTTTCGCAACCCCGGCACAATGGTTTGATTTCCAAACGGTACAACTTGAGCGTGACGGGTAGTTTCGTGCTCATCCTACGTGGCTTTTTGTCAAACCATTCGTTTTGGCATCGAGTCGGGGGAACTCGTTTCTCATCATCATCATCATCATCTTAGGCCTTACAATCCAGGGTGGGCCTTAGCTTGGTCCAGTATGTCTCTCCAGACTGCTCTGTTCAGGACTTTCTCCTTCCAGTTCTTGACGCCGATAGTTTTGAGTTCGCGCTCCACGCCAACCAACCATCGGAGTTTGGGTCTGCCACGACTTCTGCGGCCCTCTGGTTTGCCATAGAGTAGTTGTCTCGGCATTCTGGTATTCTCCATTCGAACTACATGTCCTGCCCATCGTAGGCGTACAATTTTTATAGTTGTTATGACATTAGGATCCTTGTAAATATGATACAACTCGTGGTTATAGCGCGTCCTCCATATCTCGGTTTCCTGCACAGCACCGAATATCCGTCTTAGAATCTTACGCTCGAACACAAGTAGACGGTTCTCATCCTTTTTGTTGAGTTTCTCCTCCCGCATAATCATGTCCGGAGTTCCTCAAGGCTCCGCTCTCTCTCTCTCTCTCCCTCTCCGCTCCTCTTTAATCTATTTACCTATAAAGCGCATTCCTCAGCTACCACCAACCCAGCCAGCCGTCTTCGCTGATAACACGGCTGCTTAGAAACAAGCCCCTCGTCACGAATAATTCCACGTCGCGAATAGTTTCGGAAATGGCGCATCCAAGTTAACCCAGCAAAAACTACAGCCGTGCTCTTTCAAAGGGGAGCTCGCCGCCGACCCTGGTACCATCTCACATCGCACCAAGTGCAAGAGAGGCTACAGGCCCAGCGGAACGTTTCTCCTCGCACGATGGTCGAAGCCGGTTGTTACCTTAGGAATGACTTTTGATTTGACGTTTAATTGTCCGTATCGTAATGAGTGAAGACATTCGGTGGGTAAATTCGGAGGATCACTCGTGATATGTACGAGTGGGCGGACGGGAACTACAAGCTCCCTTGGACTCTAAGCCACCTGATGCTAAGTCGTTAACGAATTACCTCTTGGATCCCCCCCTAGTTATCAGCAGCTTGAGTCCTTCTATTCCTCCACCGTGAAATAGAGCTTGTAAAACAACTTTAACAATTATTTACAGCACAGAAAAGAATCATGAAAGTGGAGACGAGAGTTTATAGTCCATTTGTCTCACCACACTCTTCATTTAGAACACCAGTCGTTAAAAGAATTAATTTGTTTACATTTATCGAGTATACCGTCCACCAAATTGGTCCGGCACACAAGTATTTTATTAAGATTCGATCCCTTTAGTACCACCATGTTCAATTTGGTGGTGACAGCAATATGCAGAACGACACTTCTTTCTTTGTGGATCCGTTCTGACGGTTTTTCATTAGGCGGTAGTCAAAAATTTCGTCCTCGCTACCTGATTGCCGCACGCCTATTTCCACCAATCATGTGTCCTGAGGAGCGTGTGTCTCTACTCATGTTTCCTAATTAACTAATTATGGAAGCGACTAATTCTGAATGCTCCAATGTACGCGCACGCTAATAGTTTAACCGCAAAGAATAAATACAACAGAAATTCAATGGAACTAAGTTTATTGTCGGCCCGTTCTAGTGGCGCTACTATAAAACTTTCGCACTGAATTTTATAAAGCGTTGTTATATCTTAAACAAAATATACGATCTTAGGGACAGCGTTGCATCTAGTATTTTTTGACGATAAGACTTCTACTTGAGATCTCTGTGTTATACCCTGGTTTGCTTAGAATTGTGTCGGAATATTTTGCATTTTTATCAAGAAGGTCTGAAAAGCAAATAGTCTATTTGTCTATCAAACTGCATATACTATTATTAGTATCCTTGACCTTTGTTTTTCTCCGTAGATTATCTCCCTCCAATTGTTGCTTTGTAACTCCTAAGGAAGTAGGGCGGCATATTTAGCTTTCAAACACAGACAATACAGTGGCACGATCCTAGACCCGACGTTGCTCTTGATTGAAACACTCGAGAGAGCAGTATCTCAAATATATTTTTCTCAGCAGCTTAACATCTCCAGTGCGATCCCCGGGGCCACTCAATACGTCAGTTCCTGTGGATCGTTAAATTAATCGTAAAACAATTATATTTTTAACTAAAACGTTAACTTGCTCGTAAATGTTACGTCTTAATGCGCTTCCTTTGATGTGCTCTTGAAACTGAGGTAGACAGAAACGTACCGTCATTGAGTTAAGAGTGATACATTCATTGGTAGACAGAAATGTAGAGTGCAGTCACACAGAACGTACAGCTAGTAACTACTGTAATCAACTGAGTCCCAAATAAAATGAAATATCATATATTATATCTTTCACTGTATTAGAGCAGAAACAAGCGGGTATTTATGACCCATGTGGGCTCGTAACAAATACACTACTGATGCAAATTTGTGGATCTGATTTTATTACTGAATTTTATTGCTTCATCATCGTTCATTTAAATAAATATTGGATATGCTTACTGGCGGTAGGACCTCTTGTGAGTCCGGATAGGTGCCACTACCCTGCCTATCTCTGCTGTGAAGCAGTAATGCGTTTCGGTTTGAAGGGTGGGGCAGCCGTTGTAACCATACTGAGACCTTAGAACTTATAGCTCAAGGTGGGTGGCGCATTTACGTCGTAGATGTCTATGGGCTCCAGTAACCGCTTAACACCATGTAAGCTGTGAGCTCGTCCACTCATCTATGCAATAAAAAATAAGTAATAAATATGCCATGAATATTCGAAGAACCAGCCGGACTCTTTTCCAGGATGGACCACGCTGCCTGTATCGAGGTATAGTTTCAAGGACACACCACATCCGTTACATTACTTGACAATGATTGTAGTTTGTATGCATTTGCGTGTAGACCCCGCTGCAGTACGACCTTGGTGCAGTTGTTGACTTCTCAAGGGAAGTTTCTGGCTTCGTATATTGGCAGGCTTGTTCTTATTTAGCGAGAATCACATCAAATTGTTGCTAGGATTTGTTAGTAAAATAAAAATGCAATGCAGAGGTAGCCGTAAACGAAGTAAAATTAATGTTTTAAGATATTAGAAAACGTTGATCTGTGAGCAGAAAGTGTAACGACTTCCTGTGGCAACGGCTTCCGCGGGTCAGAACCGCGATACGAACAAACAAAGTAAGCCAACGACATAGTTTCTATAATTTTAAACATTACATTTTAAACTTATTTTACTCGTGCCCAAACACGCCATAAAGTGAATCCAGCCTCCAAGCTTAAATCCTGAGGTTATGATCTGAAATAGACAGAAATAATGACAATATTTTCCTTTGATTTTATATTTTTCAGTACTTAATTATATCAACAATTTAGGTATTTTTCTGGCTGGTTTTGTTTATGTACTACATGGCGACCGTATCATTGAACAAACGGGAACGGATTACTTCTACGGATATAAATAGGGATGATGTTGGAGCATAGTATTTTTTTTATTGCTTAGATCGGTGGACGAGCTCACAGTCCAAGTGTTAAGTGGTTACTGGAGCCCATAGACATCTACAACGTAAATGCACCATCCACCTTGAGATATAAGTTTTAAGGTCTCAATGTAGTTACAACGGCTGCCCCTCCCTTCAAACCGAAACGCATTATTGCTTCACTGTAGAAATAGGCAGGGTGGTGGTACCTACCCGTGCGGACTCACAAGAGGTCTTACCACCAATAATTACGCAAATTATAATTTTGCGGGTTTGAGTTTTTATTACGCGATGTTATTCCTTCACCGTGGAAGTCAATCGAGAACATTTGTTAAGTACGTATTTCATTAGAAAAATTGGTACCCGCCTGCGGGATTCGAACACCGGTGCATCGCTACGAATGCACCGGACGTCTTATCCTTTGGGCCACGACGATTTCAAATAATATATTCATGAGTATAATATGTCATAAACCTCTCTGTAGTAGATCAAAATCTTATAACTACTTATTTATCGAACGCTATTATAACTCCATGCACCGAGGAGTAACTCCAATTCATAATACTTCCAAGGTAAATATCTCTGCAAACACACTTTTTGGGTATAAAGTATTTAATATTTTTTTTGCTGAATGCATACAGATAGTTCACAGCAAAGTAGCAAAGAAAAACGTCCGCGCATTGTTCACATTCATAATCAATACGACAGCTGTAAGTGCGCCTCTCGGTAGAGTGATCCTATAATAATACAGGAAAGAGACTTCTAGAGCATCTGAGTCAGTGCAACACAAAATTGTTGTAAATTCTCGGTCTATTTAAGAAGATTTTGTTTCCAAAACATCGCTATGCATCTGGTATTTGTTAGATGAACAAACATTGTATGAGCAAGTACTTGTTTTGTTGTTTATATCATATCTTTACATACTGCGTAATATTGTAACGGTACATACATTGTATATATCCTCACATTGATATAATCTTGTATGTTCCGTTGAGAATAAATTGATGGTTTCGATTTCCTTCCTATGATGGTGAGGTGGTGATGACGTGGCGGTGTGGGAATAAACTCTTACCTAGTCACCAATCTGATGCCATCAAATTGGACAGCTGCTACGACTTGCTTCGCAAATCCACTGCTCAACCCCTCAAACGCATCACTGCTTTGCAGCAAATACAGGCAAGATGATGATAGATACCTATGTGAGTTCGCAACACGCTTATACTAGGAATTACTATATAATACATCCAACTGCCATGCATCCGAACGGGAGGTCAAACTCTTAACTGTATTGCCACTAACTAGTAAATGATATTAATATTATTTCAATAAAATGTTATGATCCGAATTCGTCCTTCGAAAGCTTTTAGCTTCCCTGGACCCTTGTAAACGGCTTAATCACGATTTATAAGTTTGTTTGTGCCATTGTATGCCTTAATAATTGAACGAAATGGTATTATGGAACTTTCTGTGTTCCCGAAGCGTCCAAGAGCCCATGATGACAAACTAATCCGGAATCATGGAAGCTGAAAATTATTATTTTACGTATTTGAACATTATTAGATTTAACATTATATCAGAGAAAATGAAACCATAGAAACATTGATAAAAGCTTCTTATGATTCATTTTAAACTAATTTTCGTCGGCTGAATGAAGTTTACTTTAAGTAATTTTAATCTGAATTTCAAAACCGGCTGTGTATCTCTTAAATAATAAACTGAAAAGCTCTATTTGTAAAATTTATAACGAGCTTAATGAGGCGGTAAGCCGCCGCGTCAGAACCTATAAAGTTAAAATTACTGTAAAGTGGCGCGGTTTGTTACAAATATTAGCTTAGATAACTCTATTTACCTTGGATTCTTAATTTAAAAAGGCGTATAATTTTAAAAACATGTTGCGTATGCAACTTGGTGTAAATTTTTTTTTTTGACCTACCTATGCTGATAGCCTTGAGAGGCTATTTCAGCTTCGCTCTAACCTGTAGGTGAGCTCACGGGGCTCAAACCGGGAGTGTTGCTAACACTGGCCCTAGCAAGAGCTGTGCTTCGCGGAATCTACCACCGGATCGGAAACGCGACCCACTGAGAAGATCCGGCGAGAAACTCAGTGGGCTGTGTCTATGGGTTAATTCACTCGTCAAGCCCTTCGCAACAAGCGAGGACGGTGACCGGGTGAAAGACGTGAAACTTCTTTTGCGGTGTGTAGTATTGTGGTTTTCTTCATTTTTTCCCATTTCATAGAGCCGCACAAAGCGGAGGCGGAGAATAGGGAATGCTGTGTATAATAGAAACGGCCTAGCGGGCTTTGTCCTTTCCCTCCCTCTGCGGCTGAGTGGTTTGCGAGAAGCTCTGTCTATTTTCTCACTCTCCCTCTTCTTACATTATCTTTTATCTATAGCCGTAACGAATCTGTTGCGAGTGAAATTTTACTCTGAACGCCCCTGAAGAAGTTTCACTTCAAAATATGGTATTCTCTGTACTGTCTGTCATTTAACCTACTCTAAATGAAACTGTGATCTTTCTAATTTTCCCTTTCGGCTAAATTAATTTGAATTTATCTACAGTATGAAACTCATGACATTTTAATTATGTTTGATATAAATAATCATTCATTGTAATGCTTCATAATCCCTGCCGCCTGCAACAATCTTGGGAATATACCAATACTTCGTATATTTCATTTTGTACATTATTTTGGAGTCAACAAGAGCTACCATTCCAAATAAACCGTTGGCTGAAAACAGAATAAAAATAATTGTTATAATATAAACATATGACTGTGACTCGAACACTGCGTTTCCAAGAGACACGAAGTCGAAGAAATTACTTTTTCAAACTTTTAATTAAATGATCCGTCAACCGGCGAATATATTTTCATCAAAACTTTACATCATTTATTTGTCGTTAAAAGTTCACAAATGAAGCTCGCGACGACTTTTGTGTAGAATATTAGAATACAACATGGATAAAAAAACATTATTAAGAAGACATTTAAAAGTTTTTTTCTCTGGTTCACTATTATGATCCCACTAACCGTACTCGTCGAAATCGGCAAAAAGTTCGACGTGCAACCTAACCCATGCACCAGCTCGCTGAGTTTCTCGCCGGATCTACTCAGCGGGTCGCGATTCCGATCCGGTAGTAGATTCATTCGCGGAGCAGCTGTTCTTGTGTTGTTAGGACTCCTTCGGAGGCGCTCGGGCAGCTGTTAGCAAATCCCACCACTCCTGACTGAGCCCTTGCTCGCCCAACTGTCCTGGTGAATCCGGAAAGGCTTCCAGGCCACCAGTAATCCTTCAGTATAAAAAAAAAAAATATTACGATGAGCTGGCTTGTAACTCCGCTGGTACGTGATTTCACATAATTTGCTACTGGGGTATTTATTATAATGGTATTAGTCGACCCTGTTTTGGTTATATCATTAACCACGATAAAAACTATCCCTTGGGCTGATCCAAGTTATAAACTAATTCTGTGCAAATTTCATCCAAACCTCACACATTTTTGCACATACAAACCTTCATATTTATAATATTGATATATGAGTAGTACTAGTACAGGTTAGAGAGGTATGTTACTAACGAAGTGAAGCAACAAAGTCCGTTATTAAGAGCTTTGTTTCTTAAATAAAATGATCGTAATTAAATAGAAAGGTTAGAGGTAAAAGCTTAAAGGCTTAGGGCGACAGGTAACATGAAAACGGGCAGTATACTTACAAAGTTATCTGTTAGAGCTTTCAAGGTATTTTATTTTTACTGATGTTTTTATTGCGCGCAAATGAGCTAACACAAAACCTTCACAGCGTTAAGAAGGTACCGGAGGGGTGTTATTGTCAAGATGGATGTGTTCTGGGGATCTGGTCAGACGCTGTTTGCCTTGAGATTGCCTGTCCTGCTGGCTGCAGCCTTTATTGCCATTCATAGAAATAATATCCTTACTGATTGTCCTATTTACTACACTTATTCAATAAATTCAGTGCTAGGTACTGATGATAGGGCAAATTGCAAAAATGAATTTTGCGTCTCACTGAACTGTGTATTACGAACACGAGACACGACTCGAAGCAACAGCGGCTTTGAATCAATCCCTGATGTTTGACCATTCAAATATATTGCATTTCCTTCTTTCCTCCCAAGGTAAAGACACTAAACTAAATTGTCTGATATAAAACGATAGTTATAACATCCTCTGTGATGTAGCTGAACCTTTTCCTTCATAAAGTAACTATCTTAAGCAATGTGGCACGTTCGAAATCGTTTCTTTTCATATATAAAAAATCGCGGTAGAAAGGTTTCAATCAGCCTAGCGCCATCTACACAACGACACGAAAACTAAATACATGTTCACAGGTGTAACATAGTCGGTAACAATTATAATGTCTGAATTTAGTTTTGATCAATATTTCTAGATGGCGATAGGCCTGTTAAAACACAATAGCAAAACTAATTACAAAATTTTTATTCGTTTTTATTTTGATTTTTGAATTCGATCGACATCTAGTAAGAAAAAAGTTTAGATCCGTATTGTCTTTACTAAACCTTATACACTGACACCTCATTCCAACAATAATTAGTAGTATGTAGGCATTATAACAATACATATTTTGTAATTATCTTTTATCTTGTTATGGCAGAGGTGAATAACTGCTTCCACGTGTATGGAATTCCATGTGTATGTGTATTTTATGGAAATAAGTAAAATACTAACACTACTAGCTCGTCAACAGTTCCTAAGCAAACAAAATACAAGAAATGTACTTATTCGCAATATTTTGAAAAGTCGACAAATAACACGTTACACATTCATGATTATGAAAACTAACGAGGTCGTGCGAAAGGTTAGAAAAAATAAAATGAGATAAATGCGAGATTATATCGTAAAAACAATTTTAAGACAATCGATTGGCAAACACACTAGAATAGGTAATCAAGTAGTACTTGATTTAGGTATTTATTTAAACACACCAACAGCAATACACACAAAACATTCAAGCTTAAAATGAACATGTATAAAATTAAGTACTGGTATGTAAGTCAGGTACAGGCATGAACAGCAATCTCTTATAACGCACTATGACATGTTACAGCAATTTTACAAACAGCGGAAAAATAGGTTAAATTTAAATGTTAACAGTACTACATAAAAATAAAAATTGAGAGGAACATGAAAACAAGAGTTAACTACTTAACATTCTCTCATCAATTATAAACAAAGGAACTTGGATATTATTTTATTTTTGAGACCAGGACACGTGTCGTTAAAAATGTCGATGCCGTCAATTAATGCACATATTTGGTTATATTCACTACAAATCTTTGATAAAGGGGAATATCTAAGGAGGTTTGTTCTACTTGCGGGAATATGGAATATTTTAGTGATAGGATGCCGTGGGCAGTGGTATGGAACGCTAAAGTTGATTTTTTGAACTAAGTGGCTCTATCTATGCTTTCGGAAATTAGTTTTTTTAGGAACATGATATTAATTATTCTACGACGGTTTCCGAGCGATATCATTTTAAAATGTTTAAGACGTAGATCATTATGTGGTACGGTAAGATATGCTAGAAGAATGGAATGCCAAGTACCTAGTGAATGCACGCTGTACGCTCTCAATACGCTGCGAGTAAGTAGCGTAATGGGGACCCCAAACTACTGATGCGAACTCAAGTTGACTGCGAACCAGCGAGTTAGTAATATTATTTTGGTGGTTGAGGACATAAATCGCTTATTATTTCTTTTTAGGAATTCCAGCATTTTGGCAGCTTTAATAACAATTGCATCAATATTTGCTTTGAATGTTAATTTGTTATCCATCATCACGCCCAAATCTCGAATTTCATTGACTTGCTGCGGAATGTCACCATTCAATACATAACAGGATATCATAGGGATTAGTTTTTTAGAGAATTTTATGTAATAAAACTGTCGCGTATTTCTGAAGTTATATCATTAATAAAAGCCGAAAACAATACAGGACCGAGATGGGAGCCTTTTGTTACGCCTGAAATGGCTATGTAGTTCCACAGGACTATTCGTTCCGGGGCGACTACTCTGTGGTCGGCCCCGACGAACCCACACACGTCCCGACCGCCGCGCGCTATCAGCCCGATGTGCTGGACGTGTGTGTGCACAAGGGGCTACGGTGCCCCGTAACGATCGAGGCACTGTACGACCTGGGTACCCCACATCTCCCTATCCTGGTGACACTGGGAATGGGGCTCACCCGGGTTGCGACCTCGCCCCTACGACCGAAGGTCGACTGGGAGCTCTTTAAGAGACGACTAGTCGACCTTCCCGTGATTCAGGACCCCAACACCCCTGATGGGGTCGACGATGCGGCAACCCGCCTTGTTGACTCCATCAGGGGAGCGATCGACCAGGCGACGACTCTTGTGCCCAGCGGCGGGCCCAGAGGTATACTCCCGGCCCATCTGAAGGCGATTATTCGCCGGAAGAGGGGCTTGAGGAGGCTCTGGGCGACAACTCGTTGTCCCAGGATAAAGCGCGAGCTTAATGAACTGGAAGCGGAGCTGGCGACAAAGATTAGCACCTTCCGGGGCTATGCCTGGCAGGAGAGGATCGAGGAGGCCCGCGAGGACCCCTCCTCAGTATCCCTCCACCGGCTTTGTCGCCAGCTCTCAAATCGGCCTGCCCCGACTTGTCCACTCGTGGACGAGAGGGGCAACCGATGCTTCTCGGCTCAGGCCCGCGCCGAT